>JALJVW010000202.1:1398580-1930929 GCA_024865655.1 Emberiza elegans
CAATACAAATGTGCAGAAATCTGAAGTGCTGTATGACATCATACTGTGAGATTAGGAAACATTTATTCACTGTAAGATGAATCAAAGCTCCCAAGGGAAGTGATGGAGTCACTGTCCCTGAAAGTGTCCAAAAAATGAGGAGATGTGGCAGTTTGTGCTGTGGTTTAGGGGATGTGGTGGTGCCTGGTTGAAGGTTGGACCTGATGATCTTGGAGATCTTTTTCAACCCTAAAGACTCAGTGATTCTTTGGCACAACTTTTATTTGTAAATACTCACACAGGTGCACTTGCACACACATGTACACATCATGTCCAATTCCCATGCTTTCAGTTTTATGACTAGGAAGGGTTTCATAATGGGAGAGACAACACTCAGCTTTGATCTTCCACACCGTGACAGCAAAGAGAATTTGTTCAGCTCAGTAAGGACCATACAAAACAGAAATCCAGACCCCATCATACAGACTTCTCCATTTTCTACTGAGTGACACTCTTTTTTCTGCTCCTGGGTAGGGAAAGGCGATGGATGGGCTGGGAATGTCCAGTGCCCTCGCTCTGAACAAGGGCAATTTCTCTATAAAGTTGTACAGGCTCTATAAATACATGGCACAGGTGGAGTTTTTATAACTGTACAAGTATAGCTGCAGCGTATTTAATGCTGCTATGAATAGAGACAGAATAAATAGGCAGGCAGACATAAGAATTTCTCATAATTAACTTTTTTGTTTACAATGTTCTAAAAAGAACAAACACAAATTTATCACTGCCAGGACTGCCAAAATTATAACAAAAAGTTGTCGCCAGGGCTAAAAAAAATTTTACAGCCTTGGGGATGAAATTTTATCAATTACAATTTGAAGACTGGAGATAAATCCTAAGGCTTGGCTGTTAGGAAGGTGAGACTTCAGGGCAGTAGCTTTGCAGGTTCACAGGACCTGGAGTACTGGTGCTGCACATGTGTCCTACCCACAGGAAAATACAAAGGCCACCACAGATGGAGCAGCTTGAGATGTCACAGAGGACTCTGGAGAAAGTTTCCTCCTCTGGCATCATTTTTTGGCACCATTTTTTGCTTCATTGCTAAGCCAGCTTTCATAGAATCACAGAGTCACAGAATCATCAAGGCATAGAATGGTTTGGCTTGGAAGGGGTCTTGAAATACACCTCGTTCCATGGGCAGGGACACCTTCCACTAGACCAGGCTGCTCAAAGCCACATCCAACCTGGGCTTGAACACTTCCATGGATAAACTTTCCTCACATTACCCTTTGAGGCAGTAAAATTAATGCATTAAAGGTAAAAATCAATTTTAACCCTCCAAAAGGAGGCACTGATGTGTCATGGTTTGCAACGTTTCTGAGACTGCTGAAAGCATTGCCATGGCCAAGGTTCCTGCCACCCACTGAACATTTATCTGCACAGAACAACCCAAAACCTGTCCTGAGGACGGGTTCTGCCAGCCAGGCAGATTTCCCTCCACCCAGGGATGACCCAGCCTGTGGGATAACTAAAATGGAACTGTGCCAGCCTGGCCCTGCACCGTGAAAAAGGACACAGACTCCAACCCCACCCTTTCTTTGCAGCCTTGCCTGTTTTAAACAGCCCGTGCTGAGCATTTTGTGACTCACCCGTGACATCTCCCGAGCTGTCTGTATCTGATCTGCGCCAGTGAAAATCGGCATGACAAAACACTGCCTTGTATGTAAATAAATAGCCACGGGTTTTTCAGAGCGGTCACCGAGTTTATGGTGCCAGAGCGGGTTGTTCGCACTTTACCACTTGGTTTCCACCGCAGCCTGTGAACTGACCAGGCAAGTGGCCAATTAAAGGCACTCTGCTAAGGGCTGAGGAGGCTTTTAAAAATGACTAGCGAGCACCGCAGCGAGAGAGTTGAAAGGGACTCCCTGAAATGCTGTAGCTCGCTTTATATGACACTATACTGTTGCTTGCCAAGCACAGATGAGAACAGATTTCTAATGTGGAAAAGCCAGTGTGGAGTTAAAAAAAAAAGCAAAACAACCCCACCAAAACAAAACCACCCCAGTTCTCCTGCTACTAAATAATCTAAAAAGGGATGGCACAGTGCAAAATCGTCATGCCAAGCTGCTATCAGGAAATACAACATGCAAAAGAGGGATACAGCACAGTTTCTGTTCCCTGCATATGAGTCATGAGTTCCAGACTTCAGACAAGAAACATTTCCCTGAACCGTCTGGTTTAAAAATCTGATTACTTAAAAATATCAGCCAAGAAGTGTCTACCACAGATTACTTAATGCAAAACAATGTCTCTTGCTTACATCACAATTTTCATCACAAGTTCCAAGGCTGGGTTGGGTGGGGCTTGGAGCAGCCTGGGATAGCGGAAGGTGTCCCTGCCCATGGCAAGGGGTGGGATGAGATGGGCTTTGAGGTCGCCTCCAACCCAAAGCATTCCATGACTCTGTGCTCCTGAACACCACCCGGGCCAGCACCTTCCACCATCCCAGGTTGCTCAGAGCCCCTTTCAACCAGGACTTGGATGCTTCCAGGGATCCAGGGGCAGCCACAGCTTCTCTGGGCAGCCTGTGCCAGGGCGTCAGCACAGGGAAGGATTTCTTCCCAATATCCCATCTAACCCTGCCCTGTTTCCATTTAAAGCCATTCCTCCTCGTCCCGCCACCTTGTTCCCTTGTCCAACGTGCCTCTCCATCTCTTCCAAAGCCCCCTTAGGTACTGGAAGGGGCTCTAAGGTCTCCCTGGAGCCTTCTCTTCTCCAAGGGGAGCAACAGCAAGGTCCAGCCCTTCCTTCCTGAATGCTCCACCAGACTCACACATGAAGTGTGTCAAGGATGGTGAGCACCCAAAACTTAAATCAGCTGAGGCTGTGTGGTGGATAAAAACATCTGATAATGACAAGCACTACAAAAAATCATGCCAGGAAGGTTTGAACCTGGGCAGTTTACATTAATTCAACTTTTTGGCACTAATATCCCTGTGCTTTTAGCTCCTTGTTTCCAAGCTGTCATAGTCTTCAAAGTATGTCTGTTAATACATCAAAATTTGTGAGACATGAAGATTCTGGCTTTGCAAGAACATGAGGTCAGTCAGCTTGGGGCTGAATAAAACAAAATGAGAAATGGGTGTTCATTTATTGAGCAGCCTCCATACTGGGCACTGAAAGAGGCAGGACTCCTGACAAAAAAAAAAAAAAAAGGTGGTGTATGACAGATTTTAGTTTCAAAGCAGCTTTAATTGAGTTTTCCTTAAATTCTGAGTGCTGGATTGACCTCGGGTAACTTCTAGTGCCATTCTCTGTGTGTACATGCAATTGCATTTTATTATATACTATTTTATTGTGGGTAGATACAGGAGTACCCATCCTCTATGGCTCCCCAGGCTGTGTTGACCTCCACTATCGTTCATTCACACTGCTCCATACAGGTTAAAGAAAGTGATTTAGTGATGTTTGTACCAATTACCATATTCCAGACTCAAATTGGTTGCTAATCAGGTTACCTCTGAAGTACAAATCAGATCTTTACCAGCTTAAAGGTTTTTGGCAAGTGTCAAAACCACTTGGTAAAAGTCGGTGGTTTCTGGGGAGCTACTATTTACATACTTTTTCATTATCTCGGCAGCCACATCTGTTTGCTTCCAGTGCCTTCAGGAAAGGTGTTTGTAGTGCTGGCTGGGGCCCATACAGCTGGGGAAGGGTGCCTGGTGGAAGAAAGAGATGAGAAGCACCACGAGCATCCCTTAGAGACCCCAGCCTTTCCCCCAGTCCTGTGGGGATCTCCATAAAGGAGATTAGAAGGAATATCCAGCCATGCACCTCTGAGTGAGGGCTGCTTGGCAAGCTCAAGGGCTCACCCATGAGGAGTATTTTGGAGCTTTTGGTGGATAAACATTTTATAAACTCTTTCTCTTGGCCAGATGGTGACCGGATCCCTGCTCTGATCCCTGTCTAGGGTGGGGATGGTCCCAGGCTGGCTCGTGGCTGAGCAGCACAGTGGGATGGATGCCCTTCTCAGGGTTCCTTCATCAGCAAGCCAAGGCTGCTCCAGAGCCTCCCCATGCCCAGTACCAACACTAAAACCCAGCACTGTGATGGCCCTTTCCCATCTCAAGCCCCTCCTGGCCCCATGGAAGGGCATCCCCAGCAGCCAAAAAAGACCCAGCTCCTCCACCAGGAGTGAGTACCACTGGTCTGCCAGGCTGGGGCCCCTCTCTCCTCCTCCTCCTGGGGGAGGGAGACCACTGTGCTCCAGACCTGTCCCCTCTCAGGGAATGGGCATCCACAGCCCCTCAGTGCTCACCTTCCATCCGAGTCCCGCTCCGAGGCACCCTGATGCTGCCGTGAGCAGGAGCTCAGCCACGAGGAGTTACACATTAACTAGGGCAGTTAGCTCCCTATCTCCCCTGTGTGCTCTCACTCTGGAGCCAGAGTGTCTTTCTGTCGGTGCCTTTCCTTCAATGAGCTCTGAGATAAGGGCTGATCTGCCCGGGCACAGGTGCTGCTGCCCTGGGGTTACTCCCGTGCAGCGACCCCAGGTCTCCTGCAGTGTGCTCTGGAACCTGGGCAGGAGGGACCTGCCAACAGCCAGAACTTTAGCTGCAATTTAAAGCTTTTCCAGACCTCCCAGCCAAGATTACCTCGCTTTTCGCTGTGGTTTTGACCTTCCTCTGCCAGGGCAGGGTGACTGGTACTGCCTTTCCCCAGAAGCCCTGCTTGTGCCCAGCTTCCTCCTCACCCTCCTCACATTGAGCCAAGAAACATCCCCCATCCAAGCCAACACCCTTTCTTCTTCCACATCCTGTTTTGACACGTTTACACGCTCCTCTTTTGATTTTCTACCACCTTTCCTGAAGTTTTCAGTCGTGCTCTCTCTGATCACCTTCCAGTTTTCTCCCATTTTTTCTACACCTTGAACTCTTTTGTGTAGATTTTATTCTGGAGACCTTATGCACCATGTTAAGGCCAAAAACACTCAAGGACAAAGATGCTTAAGCTCTACCCAAGCATTGGCCTGGACCTGCCTGCTAGCCAGGCAGGGTCAGAAGAGCAGTGATGCAAACTCTGCCAACGTGGGAGCGACTCACACCTGCATCCAGCCCCATGACTCAGCTTTGTTCCTGCAGATGTTAATATGCACGGACTGCTTGCTATGCTCTTGTCAGGGTGGGTTTGTTTTCACAGAATCACAGGCTCACAAGATGGTTTGGTTTGAAAGGAACCTTTAGAGGCCATCCAGTCCAATGAGCAGGGACATCTTCAACAAGATCACGTTCCTCAAGGCCCTGTCAAACCTGACCTTGAGAGTTCCCAGGAATGGGGCATCTACAGCCTCTCTGGGCAACCTGTGCCAGTGCTTCACCACCTTTATTTTAAAGAAGTTGCTCCTCATACTTAGTCTGAATCTACCCGTTTAAGTTTAAAACTCTTTGTTTCTGCTCTGGTCAGTATCTGTATCTGCCCTTAGTTTTCATCTTCTGCGGTAAATTCTCCTTTTCAGTTTAGTATGGAGCTTCTGACTTGCCCATATTTCGTTTTGGCCCATGTATCTCCTTTCCCTCAGTCCTTTGCACTTTCTCTCCCCACATCTCAGGGCTGCAGAGGTGACCAAGCAAATTTTGAGCCATCCATGGCCAAGCTCAGCCTGTCAGGAGTTCAACACATCCCTGTGAGGAGCAAGGGTGTACCAGTCACGAACCCTGATGGAAGGGGAACTAGAACACAGAGTGTCTGCTTACTAGCCAGAAGGGCAAAAAAACCAGGTTGTTCAGGCTCTCTGATAAGCTATCAGATGTGATTCACTGGGCTGTATCTGTTTTAGCAATCACAGCATGGGCATTTCAGCACAGGGTTTTCCAGCGTGCTTAGGGTGGTCAAGGAAAAGCACTTAAGTGTTTATAGAGCTATGTAAGTTGTAAATACAGCTGTGATAGTCTCATGCCCTGCAGAGGAGGCATGCCCCGATGGAATAATGACAGGAAGGTCATTATATCATATCTTTCATCAGAAACATATCTACATGGATGGCCCCCTCACGTGGCTTTGTGTTCAGTAGGGATTGATAGTGATTGTGTGGGAAAGAATCTGGTTGCTGCTGAAGTCAGATCTAAAAATGGAAACCCAAGAAATCACAGAATAAGATAAACTCCTACTACAAGGTCTTTGACCTTGAGGGTCATAAATCTAGCATCTTCTGCAAATCTTTAGAAATACAAGTCACATCCAAGGCAGTGATTTATTTTAAACTAATTCTTGCTATTTATTTTGCTCATTTAAATATACATATAAACAGAGACACACAATTTAAATTATTTAATAGGTATTGTAGCCATAAAATAGCATTGACAAATAATTCATGGAGTTGATGTTTTGGATTAATGGTTAGTAAACAGCAAAGAATGTGACTTCATGGAAAAAGGTGATGTCATGTGGTTATTCCTCAAGGTATTCTAGATTAGAGCTTATTCAGTAAATGTTATGATTTTGGAATATAGTTTAGTCCACATGGATTAAAGGAGTAAACACAAGCACAAAAGTTAATCTGATGAAAGTCTATCAAAATATTCCCTGAAATTACAAATTCAGACATTTCATTTCAGTCTTGGGCTTTTACATTTTTCATTATCAAATAAACACCACAATGGCAATCTTCACATTAGAAATAAGACTGTAATTACCACACTTCTAAACAAAGTCCTCCTCTGCAACCTGGGTGACTCTAATAAAATAATTATCACATATCCTTTGGATTTAATTAGGACCCTGGAAGCCTCAGCTTACTCTTAGTCACAGGTGTGCAGCAAAATGAACAACAGGAAAAATATATTTAAAGCACTTTGGAAATAAAGGGTGAAGAATCACTGAATATCCCTGTTCAAGTAAATCTGGTGTAAAAAGGAACTCCTGATATTCTGTGCTTGCAAGTCAGGTGAGAGTGAAGTAGTGACCTCACAGAATGAGGGAAGGCATCAGCTTGGAAGCATTATTAGTTTATTAAATTGTTAGTTTAAACCTCAATTTCTAAATAAGTTATGCTCTTCTGCTTAATGATGACAGAAAAGAAATAAGGCTACCAGTGCAGGCACTGAGTGGCCCACACTGAATTAGAGTTTAATAGCCATGGAAACATTCTGCTGTAATGGCCTTCTGACTCTTACAGAAAGGGGAGCAGATGCAGAAATAAGGGCCAGATATACATTTACTAAAAGTCTGTGGGTGCTCATGTGGGTGTCAGAGTTGTAGACTGAAAATTACCACATTTCCTTCCCCTCGTGACATAAATCTGAGGTTTCTTTCCATCAGATTTCTGGAAGATGGCGCAGTACAAATTTGCATTTATTCATTGTTTGCACTATCCAGAAGTTAATTAAGAAAAAATAAAGAAGCAAACATGCATTAGCCTTGCCAATTTGTTCTAATTCTATTCATAGGAGCACCAAACATGCTGTCCCCTTGATTGTGCAGAGCTCCACTCCCTTTGCAGGTTTGGCAGGGACAGTTGGGCTCACTGCACAGGGTGCTGCGTTAACAGAATTGCCTTTGCACGTGACCATCAATAAAAATATTTCTTTGTCTTGGTGGTGGGAGTGCACTGAAGGATATATTCCTGGATAAAAGAGAAGAGTGAATGAACTGGCAACCATAAATCCATGTTTAAGGCAGATGCAGCACAGGTTCTTTATACAGGGTCACAAAAATGCAACAGCCACAGTCCTGTGTATATACATACATCCTGTAAATATACATACATCCACTTAAAAACACCTCTGCTACCTCTCAACACCTATTCCTTTTTCACCTGTCAAGGGCATCTATGAAATTTCACTGAAGTTTACATTTCACAATTTTTTTTCAAAATGGTGGCAAATCTGCTCAATATTTCTGTTAAAGCAAATGTTACAAGCAAGGCAGTGCTATTTAATTTTATATTTGACACAAGCACTCAAAAAGTTGAGCTGTTCTAGAAGTCTGTATAGGGGGACACAGCCTCTGGAGATTTTTGTGTCTTTCCCATAAAATTTCTGTAAATAAAATCCACTTGGAAGTTAGTGGAAATAAAAAGAAAGTCTAATACAGTTGTTTTTTAGGAAATAGAAGGCCACAACAATGTTGGTAATAAGATGATGTGCAACAAAGAATACTCAGTGGTAAGACCGCTCCTTTTTTTCCTGCTAAGGAAATTACAAGGTTATAATTTGTAAAATAAGCATATTCCTGTTAATTAAATTAAGGACTTGGGCTGCATAAGCAAATATCAATCACAGGAGAGAAAGAGAGAGAGGGATGCTGAGTTTCACACATAATTTGTTTCTGGCTACTTAGCAGGGCTATCACAGACATTCGCTAAGTAGAAAGCAAACACTTACTATTTAGTTCTCTTTTGCAGCTAACACCTACAAGCCTATATTAGCAAAAGCCTCCTTTGGCAGAGAGGACGGTTTGTTGTGAAAATTTTTCCCTGTGATGGCTTTAAAGGAGCATTTGCTGCTAATTCGAAGATGTGACAGCACTGATTAATTAACAAACATACTCTTATGCTTTCATACCTTGTAAGTGGTAGAACAGTTTATCTTGCAGCCCTGATTCAGGTTTACTGGAGTGAGTAGGGATCCTTCTACTGCCTTCACTGAAGTCAAGCCCTAAATCAGATGCTGGAAAGAAAATATATCCATGTGCCCCATCCCGTGGGCTGTTCATCCTGCTGGGATTACACCCATTTCAGACAAAATTGCAAAACAAGCCCTACATCCCCAGGGGAGGGGGGAGTTCCTTTTGGGGTTCATGGCTCCACAGCCCACTCTCAGACCTGCAGCCTCAGCTGGCTGCCCTCAACAAGGGCCCTGGTCTGGGGAAGCATTAATGCCACTCTGCTAAATGTCAGCTCTGAGTGGCACAGCCCAGAGGGAGGAATGCTGTGCCATGGCAGGGGCTGCAAGCTGCCCGGGCACCAGAAAACAACAAAGCCCCTTAAGCTGAGCTCCTGCAGGAATGTGCTCCCTGGAAGGAAAAGGGGGAGGGAGGAGAGGCACACTGGGATGGGAACCGGCAGTTTGAAAACCTGTCTAAACAAACATATGGCACTTTCCTGCTCTTCATGTTTCAAAAATCAGAAGAGAACACGTGAGATTCTTTCATTTATGTGTTTGTTAAAAAAAAAAAAAAAGTTGCAATGGGTGAGCAACGTAAAAAAAGGTATTAAAGGTCTTATTTAGATGGAGATTTTAGACCACCCTGAGTACCACAGAGAGATGAGCTGATGAAGTGCTGTTGCACATTTTGCCATATAAATAATGTTTTAATTGTCTAAGCATCCATCCATTGTATTTTCTTTCCATCCTGGGGCAAATCCAATGGAGAAATTACCTACAAGGCTCTTGACCAAAGGGTAGCAGAGTTTAGATGAGCTCAGATGTGGAGTCACTGAACTGATGTCTGGGATATGACACTTCTTGACCAGCCTTAGTATCAGAGGAACAAAAGAGAGCAAATGTGATGTCTGTTTTCAAAGCTATTAAAAAAATATTGAAATCAGGAAATAATTAGCACTGGATACCTTGTTTGAAACCCTAATGGGAAAAGAAATAAATACTTTGTTTCAAAAAGTCCCACTAACAATTATTGCCCACGGTTGAAGAATTACTCTGTACATTTCTTTTTGTCTTGTTCTGTAGTTATTTGTAACCAACTACAACCAAATTGACATGATCCTGCACTAAACTCATCTTCAACCTGGCTCATTCCAGCCAAACTAGGTCCTTGCAAATCTCCCCAGACAGACTCTTCCAGTTATAGCAAAATATCTGAAGTACGTTGAACACCAAGGTTCTGTATTTAACCAATCCCTAAAGCAGATGGTTCTACATAAAACCCAACTGGAAATCAGGAAAACTGTCAATCTGGAAAATGATGTCCTGTGGAGCAAGCTCTAATGTTTAACACAGCAATCCTAAGGTCTCAAAGCTCTTCAGGCAGGGACCTGGCACCAGGCAGCATGGCCATAACAGCATTTACCAGGCAAGAAGTGGCCAACTCTGTAAATCAAACAGTGTCTCAAATGCAATGGCATTTCTTCCCCCAAGATGTAAAAAAGCAGTGATGGTCGTTCCCACTTCTGGTGAGAACACGCATTTTGCTTTCGAGCTGTGACACAGAGAGATTTGCTTCTATAACAGTTTTTGAATGGTAATGATATTTTGTCATTCTTTCTATACACTGCAGTTGAGTCTAGAAGTAAAAGGTAAATTAAATACAGGGGTAGAGAGACTGAAATTTGTAAGATTTGTGTCCACACCAATCCCAGCCCATCTCCTTTGATTTCCTCAGCTCTCTCATGGTGGGCTGTGGGCACTGGGCACCACAGCCAAGCCTTCCTGTGCTCCTCAGAGGGGCTGGAATGGGCTTCCAAGGACACATGCTGGACCATGCCTACAGCAACCCAGCAGAATCCGTGGGGCCAGATCGCTGATTCTTTGAAGGTGAGGAGGAAATGAATGAAACCATCACCAAAGCAAGGTAACAAGGTAAAATTTGAGTCAAGTTGAGGAAGGAGAGTGGTCTTTGAGAGTGATGTGCCTTTTGTAGAGCCAGCTGCGAGGCCTGTGAGGTGGCAGTAAGGTGTCCAGGCTTCCAGATGTCCAGGTGCAAAGCCTGCAGACATCAAAAGCACTGATGTTCACCTCCATCACCTGAGCACCACCCTTCTGTACTTCAAAGGGAAGCCAGCTGAACTTCCCCTGTAATCACCCCCTTGTGACGTCCCTTTAATGAACCAGACTTCGTACAGGACCTTCGTGTCAGCCAAATAAAGAGGGTGCTGGGATTTTATTTTCCTCTGTAGGATTCCTACCAGCCCTGTTCTTCCTGTGGGGAATTCACCCAGGTTATCCTGCAACATCAAGAGGGAAAAGGCAGAACTAAGAAAGCCACCACAGGGTATGGTGGGCAAAGCCATGGTCATGAATTGGAAATGTTGGAAGAAAGCCAGACTGAAATCTCAGGATAAGGGGAAGCATGAGCTGACAAACCCTTTGCAAGTGCAAAGAGTGCATTTGGCATTTTGTAATTTGGAAATGCATTTGGCATTTTGTAATTTGGTTATGCTGTTTTCTGGAGTTTAAGAAGTCACCTCTTCGCTCAGGGAGATTGAATCTGCCATGACAGCAACAAATAGGATTTAGTAAATTGTCCACAGAGATTTGATTACTTTGACTAATTAATAAACATGTGATTGCTTGTTCAAACAGTAGTCAGTGGAGACTTACCAATATGAACCCAGGTCTGTGACTGGTACCTGTCTCAAAGAGAAAAACTGCTGAAATGTCTCTATTTAGGATGTGCAAATACATGGTATTTCCTCTCCTTCCAGACAAGTGGATCCCTAACTCATACCCTGGCATTTCTGCTCTGGGTGAATAATCTCCACATTTAAAAAAGGCTCTGTGCTGTGTTTCTAAAGAGTTTCTGGTCAACCACCCACACAAACAATATTTTTTCTCCAGGGTGTGCAGAGAAAATAGTTTGGCCATTACATTTGTAAGGGTCAGTAATTCAGTGGGTAAAAATATGTGACTGGGTGGCTCTATGTCACTTAATCTTTTCCTTTCTTACACTACAGTAACAGAGAATCTAGAAGGGACAGAGTGTTTCTGTAGGCGGGAGATTTAAGGCCCAGGGGAGGGAGCCTAACAAAACCCACATGAAGTCTAACAAAACTATTGAGAAAGTACCTTGTCCTGTGGTTCTGTGGTTGAGAAATTAATTTTAGAATTAGCTCCTACTCGCTGCATAGCATTGCAGAAGGGAGGTTCACTCTTTAAACTCTGTTTCTCTCTTCTGTAGTCCCTCAAGTAACTCAAAACTGTAAGCCAGCTGTAAACAGGGTATCTGTCCACAATATTTCTGAGATATGTGACCTGCCCCATGCCCCTGTTACTACTTAGAGCAATTTTCAATTTTCTGATTGGGAAAACTGTAATTTTCCCACAGGGAATTCAGGGGTTTTTACCATAGATTTCATCTCTTTTGATCCACATTTTGGTTTTGATTTTACCTAGCAGCCTGCTTTGCATTGTTGCTTTGCTAGCTTTCCCACAAGTAAATAATCTCAAGCCAGTGATAATCACCCCCATTATTCCTTAGACCTACCCTTCAGAATCAGAGCAACATGGATCTAGATTTGGAATTATTGCACCTGCTGTATGTCATAGGAAAAAAAAATAGTATTTCTTTAAGAAGACAGAAGATGGTGTGGATATCCTGAATCATCCCATGAGGACCCAGCGCCCACACTGGACATGGCTGGAGGGAGTTGCTTTGGGTAAGGTCTAACCTGACCCCATGGACTTAGTGGCCACTGGGGCTAACACCATGCCAGGGGACCTCAGTGAACACAAACCCAGGCCTGGTTTATTCCAAAGAGAATTCAGCCCCCATGTTCCAATGCCACTTGCTCCTAAAAGCAAACTGAAGCATGGCAAGGAGGGAAGTCTTTTCCTTCAAACCATTTATTTTGACTCCACCTTAAATGATGCCAAAACAGACCTTTTGTTTTCTGCTGCACAGGAACAAAAGTCTAGTTTCACTGGGCTGTAGAGAGACACCGCACAGTCACTCACATGAGCTGCTAACTGGAATAAGTCAATCCACCCTTACCTGTGAGGATCAGCCCTGAGAAGCAAAAGGTTATTTATTGTCCATATTTGGTCCTTGTGTTTTATTTTTTAACTATCATTTGAATGAGTAATAACATCAGTATGCTTTTTTACCTCCATTCATCTCCATGAGTAGGACCTCACCATGAAGAGGTGGCTATAGATCGCTTATTGCTCAGCATTAATATCAACATTATATAAATGCAATCTGATGAAATATTTGAGTTCTAAGCATTGCTTGAAAGCTGTGGAAAGAGGAAACATTTAGCTCTGTACAAGCAGCCAGTGGCTGGCTCACAAACAAGCCAGTAGTGGCCATTTAAAGAACATTGCAAACCCTTTGGACAATGTGCATTTGTTAGGAAAAGGAAGCACTGAAGAATACACACAGCAGGAAAAAGTAAATGCAGTTACTGACCTTAATGTGGATAAAAATGGTGGCACGGGGAGAAATTCTGTTCCAGAAAGGTCATTCCTTTGCCTCTGCATTCCTCCCCCACATTTACATGCTGCTTGCTGGATTCATCAAAGGTCTTCATTATTTGCTCTCAGCAGCATGAAACAATCACTTTCAGATATAATGACCTAATTACTCAAACAAGACAAATAAAAAAAAAAAAAAAAAGGATGCCGTTATTTATTTCAGACGTTAGCATTTAGCAGGTTTTCAGAAAAGCCATTTAAAGGACTTGTGGTAGGGAGTTAAACCTCTAGAACCAGGATCATGTAAAAGGGTGGGGTTTGATGGCTACAGGCACTGGTGATGATTCCATTGTGACTCAGGCTGTCCCAACTTAAACTCCTCTCCCTATGGACCAGGTAACCAAGTGCTGCACAACAAGGATGTTCTCCCCACCTTTCTCCCCCAGCTTCCTTGTGGTAAATAGCAGGTCATCCTGCATGCCCAGGGCCAACCCGGGGCTTTCAGTGACTCTGGGACCTCTGCACAACATCTACACAAGCAAACGTTACCTTTAGAGAGAATTTCTGCTCCCTCTATGTGTTTTTCTACTTCCTGAGCAGCACAGAGATCAGATGCAACAAGAGAAAATTTTGGATTGGATACTGGCAAACGAAGGCATAACCAAGACCATTTATTACTCAGACTTGCTGTGCCTGAAAAGAGACCCGGTCCAAAAGGTGGATCACAATGGTTCTTTATTTTGTGGTGTTCTGTAGAATGGAACAGTAGCAATGATGCAATCATTAGCAGTAAATGTCCCAGTCAGGTAACGACTCAGTTGGCACCCACATTTTTGCAGGAAAAAAAAATAGATACCAGTTTGATGATGCTTATCAGTGCTGTGTCATTTACATAACGATACAAATTGTCTCAATGAAAAAGAGGTGATTCTAGGAACAAGAATCAGAGTATGAACTTTTGATCCTCTATGCAATTTCCCCTACAGATGTGAACTTTATTTGCTTTATTTGTCCCAGTACCTCTGCAAATGTGGGATATTCATCCAGAGAATTCATCAGGAAATGTTCCCAGATATTGTGCTTGAGCCTGTTCCAATCAATATACACCATTATAGAGAGATCCAGCTCATTTCCTAATTACTAAACATTTCACACAGAATGACACACGGAAGGTTTAAGCCCCAGTGGAAACACATGCGTCTGACCCACAAATAATTGTGTGACACCAGAAGGTTTATTATCTCCTAGCAGGAATGAGAAGCATATTTCTTAATAGGTTCCCCACCCTGGGCAGCGCAGGCCTTCCTTTGAAGAGTGTCTCTATGGTAATTGATGTTAATGAACAGCCAGCAAAGGAGAAACACTGGGTCACCAGGTAGGAAGTCCCCCAAGAGATAATCTAATTACTCTCCAAAACAAATTACTTTCAACCAAAACAAATTACTTTCAATCACTCTGCAACAGATAAGATCAGTGGAGGGGGCTCAAAGCTGATGACAGCTGGAGACTGAGGCTTCATGAGTTTATGGATTGATCGCTTTTCTCTTTGGTCCGTTTTGTTGAATGACAATGGAGTGACAGAAAACTGGAGCCAAGAACTGAGCTCCCTTTCATTTCATTCAGATGAATGTCGAGGACCTGCCAGCTCTGTGCTCTTTGCTGAGTGGCTCATTGATCTGAAATACGAAAAGCTGGAGCCGTGTGTGTCCACAGCTGTAATAGGAGCAAGACTCTCCAGAGGAATAAATATGCAGCCTGGGGGACTACAAAATCCACTCCTTGTGCATCTTGTTATGTGAGGAAAGGAAAACATGATATTGTTGCCTTTTTTTTTCCCTGATATCTTTTTTAAAGATATGAGGCAAAATGGAGCCTTCGTTCTCATGAAGCCTCAACAAGACTAAATTACAATTATTAATTTAAATTGCAGCTCTACAGGGAACGTAGGTCAGGCAGTTTGAGTGAGGGTTGAGTGATTAATCAGTGGGGTTTTATATCTGCTACTTGCTGTGCAAAGGATTGTCATTGCTGCCTGTGTGTGTGAGAAAAACTCATGAATTTGGGGATCACTGTCTTTTGAGAAAGGTGCTGGTATTGCCACTGGAGCTATGAATTGAAAGGATTTGTGCAGGGCTCAGTCACACTTCTGCTGCTCTCGACTAACATTGGCTGCTCCCTTCCTTCTGTTATCCAGCTGATCGAACATCTGCCTGGCTGAGTCCAAACCACACTGGTGGTAATCTGTGTCCTGTTAGTCCAGGCAATGGGAAAAAGGGCATTCCTTCCTTGCAGCAGCATCTGTCCCTTGCAGCGAGGCTGCAGTGGCAGCGTTCAGTAGCTGTTTTGTGACAGGCTTTATCTGCTGGAGGCCTCTGATAAAGAGCAATAGACAGGTCTCAGGGAGCCTTTGCTATTAATCCTTCTCTGCCCCACAGGGAGAGAAGGATTCCTGCCCTGCTCTGTAAATGTTCTGAACCAGCTTAAATTCTGAATTAACTGGGGAAAGTGTGTGTGTGTGTGTGTGTGTGTGGTGTGTGACTGTCTTTACAGCCCCCTTGGCAAAAGGGATGCCCAAATCCACAGATCCACAACCCAGAGTGTATGAACTGCATGCTGAGCCATGTGAAAGAGCCACTCCACCTTTCCACCCTCAGTGCATCTGTCTGCTTTGCTCACTTCAGCAACTGAGAGCTCTTTGCCTCTGGTTGTGCAAGGATCTTCCTGCTACCTCCAGACATGAAGAACCAGAGGCAATGGGGCTCTCACTTTCAGTTTGAAATGTTCAAGGAGCTTTGTTTCCAGAAAAAGGAAAACAAATCGAAGATGTGTTTAACATAAAAATATTTGGCATTTAGAAATGGTAAAATAGAATTGTTCTGACCATTTTATGTTTGATCACAGTTGTAAATACACACAAAAAACATTTAGTTTAATTCTGCTTCTTATAGCAAGTCATTGTACATAACACACAATAACCAGATAGTGGAGGATTCTACATTCCTTCCAATATTTGTGATGTTTAGGTTTAAATAGCTTGTGGTAATGCAGGTATTTCATTTTACTTTCCAGTGGTGTTTCAAACTTTATCTCTTGCTGAAACAAGTTTTTTAATGAAGCTGAACTACTTTTGGAGTAAAACATCCATTACTCGCTCATTTCCTCACTAGTCAGATGTGTAAAACCTAAGTAAACTTTAATTACTTTCTAAAGACCATGCAGACTCTTTCCATGCTGATTTGTACTGCTTCTCTTACTTTCAAATGGCCTTTTAATTGGCCATTAAAGTAGGAAATTATGGCTGATTAGGATCAATCCAAATGCAAAGTTTTGGATGGACTGGCTATTTGAATACCATTCTTTTAGATCCCGTGTCACTTCTGCTTTGTCAGCTAAAGGTCACTTTTAGCTGCATTGGCAGGATGCTTCAGTAACCTTTGCCCTTCAATTCTTGACCCCAAATGTGCCACAGCCATGTCTGGTGGCAGCAAAGGGGACCAGTTGCAGTAAGGAACATCAGAGAAAGTTACTCAGTTTCCCAATTCATAGCAAATTGTGCAGCTATGCCCAGGCTACGCTTTAGGCTTCATTTCAGATGAAAATTACTTCCAATGACCTCCAAGAGGAAGAACAGTTTATTAATAATCTTCCTTTCTCTTGAGCAAAGCCGTTGTAAAACTTCCTACATGGTTGTCACCAATGTTAAAGACTGAGTCTGGGGGTCTTTTGAGAAAGGAGGCAAGATATCATTGCACTTTTTAAAACCCAGGTGATGTAATTCCACAAATTTTGGAGTAGTTGCATGAGAATTTTGTTTTTTCTAAGATATTTCTCCAGAGTTTTAGGCCTACAGTACGAGCTGGAGTGAAAGGTTAGATATCTGTTGACTCAGATGAATGGTTTTGCTTTCCAGAAGCTGAGGATATGCCTGTGTGCAAAATATTAACAGTCTTAAATGATCAGGAAACTTTGTACTAGTTTTGGGGTTTATATTTGTTCAGACTGTTTCATAAAGGGCTTCATGGTTTCTGTCCTTCCTGCAGTATCATCATAATCAAAGGTGATGACATCAGGTCAATAAGCACTCATGGGCTGGATTTGATAATCATTTATGTGTCTTAACAATTTATACAGTTCTGTTGGTGCCTTGGAATTCTTAGTAGTGATAAGCAGCAGTGTAGCATGAAATATACAACAGCAAGAAAACTATGAGACTTAGCTGGCTTCCTTAACTCCTTTCTACCTTCTATACTTTCTATACTTCACAATATGGGAAATTCTTGTAATGTGCTCAGCACATACTCATTTTTCTCTGATCTTCATCAAGTATTTGAAGCCCAAATTAAAAAAAAAAAAAAAAAAAAAAAAAGGCACAACTACCCAAAATGGGAATTCCCCAGACAGGGATTCTTACCATTCTTACCTTTCACATCCTTCAGTCTTGACAGGGCTGATCCATCCAGAACTAACCTGTGTAGGGACAATCTGTCCCTGTAGGCTGCTCTGATTATTGGCATCACATGAACCATAACAACTCTCCCACAGTTTCTCAGTCAAGCCTAACTGATTCTAGTTAAAACACCACTTAGATGGTCATAAGCATAATAAATACCTTCGGTGATGTAATTTATTATCATCGTCATGACTAGAAGACTTTGGAGTATCAATTTTACAACAAATCAGGATTATTATCATAGGTGTTTTTGAGAAAACATGTGCCTTTAAGCAAAGGTACAATCACATTTCTGAGGTGGTTTAACTTCAAGGGAAAGGAGGGATTCAGTGTCTCACCAAACAGATAAGCAGAGCTAAACCCCTTTCATACCTCTCCTTCTTACTTCTGACTCCCAAATAATCATCACCTGAGCACCCCTGGCTGAGTGTCCCTCTTAACAATGCACCTCCAGTGAAAGTTAGACCTCTGCGGGACAAATTCATCCCAGATTTCACTCAGTGAAATTGTTCTGGGGTCAGGTTTGTTTTAACGGGCCTGTGTTGGTCTTGTTGCCAAAGTCTTTGCAAATCCTGGCTTCCTACTGTGCTCTTTAGGGGTGATTTTGTGGGAATTGTCACTATATCAGGCTGAGTAACGCCACCTGATTAATTCTGTCCAGATGTATTTGTACAGGACCACAGGTCCAAGTATGCACTCTTGCAAGTTTGAAGCATTTTTGGTATAACTTCTTGTACTCTTCCGTGTCTATTAAAGGAAAAATATTTCCAGGGAACCTGGAACTTGTCATAAAGACAGCATTATTTAGTCAGGAAAAGAATACAGGTAAATGCTGCAAGGATATCACGTTTGACTGAGAAGCTGATGCTCTAGAGTCACCCTCTTCTAGAAAAGCTTCCCTTATGGTTTCCAGGAACACATTGTGTAAACAAAGTCCAGGGGCATTACTCCCTAGGTCAAACTGGAAATCAAAATATAATTTGTTGGCAAAGAAACCTGCAATTATTAATTTCTGTTGCAGGACGAAGATCTGCTCAAAACATAAGAAAAAAAATGTAAGAAAAAGACAGCTTTTGTTGGTTTAGTGCTGGAGAAGCACAGTACCAAACACGATCCCATAAAATCAGTAAGGTTTCTTCTATAGCAGAATTATGAAGATTTCATAGTACACAGAAAAGATGGGGTGGATTAAATACCTCTAAAACATGAAATAATAGCTTGAAGTGATGAAAAAAAAAATTTGAAGCAATTTGAAGCTGGTGGGAATTTTGTGAGCTTTAGAGCAGACCTAACCAGGAGATATCATTTGACTGTGCAAGCTCCAAGTTGATTCCAGGCTCAGTATTGCTCTCTGGAATGCATTGACTGATAGCAATAGCTGAGGAAGCATTAGATAACAGAATGGTGAGAAATGTTTGAAATTGGTTGTCTAGCTGTGCTCCTTGGAAAGAACCAGCAACAACACACACCAATTACAGTCACAAAAATCTCCCCAGCGTGTTGACCTTCCTTAGCAGAGCAGTTTTAGAAGCAGAACCCCTCTGGAAGTGGATCATTTGGAAAATCTATAAATCTCTGATGCACTTGAATCCTACAAATTCACCAAGGACTGTGGTATCAGGGAAGAGGCTCAGTGAGTGCTCGTCCCATCCTATAACATCCTGTCAGTGGGTGCGCACAGCGGGAGCTGTGGAATCTCAATTCTGCACTCATTCACAGCCCGGGGAGAAATATTGTCACCTCCATGCCTCTTGGATTGCAGAAGCAGCTGGGAAGCAGAGCAGTCCCTGACATATGGTGGAGTAACCTCTCCTTCTTAGGCAGGTTTTTTAACTTGTGCTGTGCTGATAAGGCTCTTTATAGAACAAGCTCGTGCTCGAGTAACTGCGTATCGCAGTGTCCTGTGTCTTCACTTCTGCCTTCCCTCATTCTCCTGACATATTCTTCTCCACCAGAAGCAAGAGAAAAGGCTGGACTGCTCTGCTGGCTCTCTGCCATGGGTAAAATAATTTTCTTTTCTCTGTCACTTCTGGGATGACTGGCAGGAACCAGAGCAGAAACCAGAAACTGGCGGCATTAGCACTGACATCTCCAGCCCTGCCTGGAACCTTACTGCCCTCAGAGTATTTGCAGCCTCTGTAATTCTCCCACCTCTGAATTCAGAGAAAAGAGGGGAAGACTGACAGATCTCTTCACAAAAGTAATATTAGATCCCACTCGTGTAATCCCAACTGCAGGAGGTCCCAAAGACAGCCCAAAGGAAGCAGAAAGTCATCAATTTTTCTGTGGTATTTCCCTCTTCCTTCAGTGACTCGTACAACCAAAGCTTTCACCATCTTATTACAAAGATATTCCATAACTGAGAAAATGTCTCTTCATCCTAAACACCTCCAGTTTATCACATTTTGACCCTCACTCAGCCTTGAGTCACTCACCTATATAATTCTTCCTTTGATCTCCACTACCAAGTAGCCTGCTTGGTGACCAACTTTGATTCATGGGTGGTTCTTGTCCTATTTCCTCACCATTTTTTGTGGCCACCTTCCTTAGTTTCTTTTCAATTGGTTTCAATGATGTTGTTATCCAGTATGGTACAAGCCCTCTGTTACCTTTGTGGTGTGTTCCAGGATCTCTGGATGTTTGACTTTTAATTATAGCTAATTTTATTCTTCCAAAACACATTCACTTCATTATTGCCGAAATCTGGACTTCTTGTTCTGCAGAAATTGCACTGGGACATTGAAAAGTGCAGTGGACATAAATGATCCATTGCAACAGGTGAAAATGCTTTTGCAATTGTGTACTGTTTAGTTAGGAAGTATTTTTGTTCTATAAGACTTTCTGCCTGGGTTTTCAGTTGTTTTTCCTATCCTCATAAAAGCAGAAAATCAGACACTACCAGGTTTCCTTGTTGCAGGAAGCAGGTCCAGCATTGGAAATGAATGTGGGATTTACCCTACAATTTCTGCAAATATATACTTTTTCCTGCAAATGCATTTGTAGGAACATGCAAAGACATGTGCCTTTCTATTGAACTTTGATAAAACATGCCAATAAATGATAAAGTCCAGTGACACAGACAGGAACTGAAATTAAAATATTGTGTCGCAACTCTTGTGTTTTGAATTCAGTGACATTCTCTAGCTCATTTTTCTCTAGCTAAAAATAAGTTATCTTCAGTTTCTAGCTAAAAATAAGTTACCTGAATCTGAGTTAATCATCTAGACTTTTTTTTTTTAACAGAGGCAATAAGAAATTAATACTTCCAGGGTATATTCAACCCATATTTCTTCAGCAGCTGTTTTGTGATAGGATTGGCACCATTCAGTCTAGTTAAGTGTTTGCAGATGCTTACCTCTGTCAGGGACTACAGGGGAGCTTGGACAAATTATTTAGGTTGGAACCTTCCCCTAGCAAGAGAAGCCATTCCAAAAAATTAGTTAAGTGCTTAATTTTTGTTTTAATTTGATTAGACACGAACCCTTTAACATCAGCCCCTGCAGCATCAGCAACAGCAACAGCAAAAATAATTTTTAAAGGCTCTCCATCAATTCTTGGGAAATTCTCCTTTACAGCCAGCTTTTTCACTGATTTGAAATATCATTTAGTGCAAGTGATTTGTCCTTTCTGCCTCAATTTTTGATCCTCACAGAGATGAATGAACAAGTTCCAAGCATCAATTCCTTACCGCTTGAAAGAAGCCTGAACTTCTTGATGAAGAAAATAAAACTTGCAATTATGATTACTGTTCCCACTGCAGTATAGCAGAAGCAGTGGTCATAAACCAGCTTCTATTCACTGAGATGCACAGAAAAATTGAGCTAAAGGAGCCCTTCAGATTAATTTCAGACCATAACCTCTGCGTGTGTGGCGGGTGCTCAGTACCTTGAAGAATGCCAGGATGAGTTACATGCACAACTGCTGTGGGGCCCAGGGTTGCAGGGCAGGAACTGACTTTGTAGCAGCCATGTAATAACATTGCGGAGGAAAAAAAGAATTAGGGACTTGCATGCCTTAGTATTATTTACTGGGCTTATAATACTGTGAACTTCTGTGATGTAAGGAAGACCAGAATTGGTAGGAAAGCCCACACATGATTTGGAGGTTGCAGCAGGAGACACCTGAATGAAAAGTGGTCTTAGTCCTTATTAATTATTCAGGAATCATGCAGAGAAAAACTAGGGTCTTTTCTGGGTGTTTCAAGCTGATCACCAAAAAACACCCAAAGCTAATCAAAAGCTGTAGCTGCTTTTGAAGGGATTGATGAGATTCAATCCCTTGCTCCCAGTGAGTTTATGCAAGACCTTGATCATCCAAACGCGGGCTGATCGATGTCATTAACTCCAGTTAAATACACCTGAAGTTGCACATGAAAATAAGAGAAAGACATCATCCTACAAGCCTGTGTATTTTTGTGTGGTTTGTCTGTGTGCGCATCCTCACTGAGCTAAGATTGCTTATGAAGAAAAGTTTTTGTGGGAGTATTTGCAGGAGGGAGATGGAAGTGGGTATATTCAACCCATATTTCTTCAGCAGCTGTTTTGTGATAGGATTGGCACCATTCAGTCAGTTAAGTGTTTGCAGATGCTTACCTCTGTCAGGGACTACAGGGGAGCTTGGACAAATTATTTAGGTTGGAACCTTCCCCTAGCAAGAGAAGCCATTCCAAAAAATTAGTTAAGTGCTTAATTTTTGTTTTAATTTGATTAGACACGAACCCTTTAACATCAGCCCCTGCAGCATCAGCAACAGCAACAGCAAAAATAATTTTTAAAGGCTCTCCATCAATTCTTGGGAAATTCTCCTTTACAGCCAGCTTTTTCACTGATTTGAAATATCATTTAGTGCAAGTGATTTGTCCTTTCTGCCTCAATTTTTGATCCTCACAGAGATGAATGAACAAGTTCCAAGCATCAATTCCTTACCGCTTGAAAGAAGCCTGAACTTCTTGATGAAGAAAATAAAACTTGCAATTATGATTACTGTTCCCACTGCAGTATAGCAGAAGCAGTGGTCATAAACCAGCTTCTATTCACTGAGATGCACAGAAAAATTGAGCTAAAGGAGCCCTTCAGATTAATTTCAGACCATAACCTCTGCGTGTGTGGCGGGTGCTCAGTACCTTGAAGAATGCCAGGATGAGTTACATGCACAACTGCTGTGGGGCCCAGGGTTGCAGGGCAGGAACTGACTTTGTAGCAGCCATGTAATAACATTGCGGAGGAAAAAAAGAATTAGGGACTTGCATGCCTTAGTATTATTTACTGGGCTTATAATACTGTGAACTTCTGTGATGTAAGGAAGACCAGAATTGGTAGGAAAGCCCACACATGATTTGGAGGTTGCAGCAGGAGACACCTGAATGAAAAGTGGTCTTAGTCCTTATTAATTATTCAGGAATCATGCAGAGAAAAACTAGGGTCTTTTCTGGGTGTTTCAAGCTGATCACCAAAAAACACCCAAAGCTAATCAAAAGCTGTAGCTGCTTTTGAAGGGATTGATGAGATTCAATCCCTTGCTCCCAGTGAGTTTATGCAAGACCTTGATCATCCAAACGCGGGCTGATCGATGTCATTAACTCCAGTTAAATACACCTGAAGTTGCACATGAAAATAAGAGAAAGACATCATCCTACAAGCCTGTGTATTTTTGTGTGGTTTGTCTGTGTGCGCATCCTCACTGAGCTAAGATTGCTTATGAAGAAAAGTTTTTTGTGGGAGTATTTGCAGGAGGGAGATGGAAGTGCAGGAACAAAATGATGAAAGTGAACAAGAAGCAAAACATAAAAACAGTATGTGGAAGCTGACTGAAGCTTTGTGTTTCAGAGAAAATGGTTGAGAGGTGGGGTTATGTCTTGTTGAATTGTCATTTAATGTCTTGGCGGGGGGGGGGGGAATTTCTTTATGAAATTACCAGTTTTCTTTTTGGGAATCTGAGAAAATTCCTTCAATGATCACTTCAGATGTACAGCAGAAGAGTCGGCAGCAATCCCTTTAAATATGACTGAGATCCAAACACGGTGGAAAACCCCCAAATTTTGTGTGTCTTCCTCTTTCCAGGGGCACTCTCTGAGCGAGCTCCCTGGGAAGAGCCCGCGTGGAAAAAAATCCATTCGCAGACCAGAAGAAAATTTCTGTTTGAAGCCTAAATCGGGCGATGCAGTTTTACTTCACCCAGGATTTCCCCCCCCCCCAGTCTCTTTGTAAGAAGTGGGGACAAGCAGGAGCTGGAGAGCGCCCCCAGAGCGGCTCCCCCGAGGCGAGGCAGCCGCATCCCAGGGGCCAGGCTCCATCTAGTGACCCGGGCGGGGATGGCCGGGCCGGGATCCAGCCGGGAGCCGAGCCGGGACAGCCGCAGCCGCCGGTACCTGTCCGGACCGGACTGTACCAGCGCCGGAACCGGGAGGGCCTGTCCCGCTCCCCTGGAGAGGCGAGCCCAGATTTAGGCAGCAACTCTTTTGGTTTCTGCAAAGGGAAATGAAACACAGGACGGGCCAGGCTGAGGGCAGGGGCTGAGCCGCGGTGGGGAGCGGAGCAGCCTTCTGCCACTGGGTGGGCTGGGTACACACACGCCCATACGCGCTCCGAGTCCCACATCGGGGAGCGCGGCCGGAGCTGGGCAGGAGCAGCCAGCTCGGAGATGCGGATGCGGAGGAAGCGAATTTAGGGTGCCACCCGCTTCATATTTTCGGGGGGAGTGACCGAACGCGGCTATGAAATGGGCTCTATATGGGATGCGGCCGGATCGATGGAGCTGATAAGGGCGAGCTATAAAAGGCTGGGGGGAGGCTGCGGCCGCGCTACAGCCCCGAGGCGCCGCGCCGGGATGGGGCTGCGCCCCGCCGCACTGGCGCTGCTCGCTCTGGTGGCCGCCGCCGCCTCCGCGCTGCCTCTGCCGCTGCCCGACGCTGGCCCGCACCTCAACTATGGCTGGGGAGAGCCCATCCGGCTGCGGCACCTCTACACCGCCAGCAAGCACGGCCTCTTCAGCTGCTTCCTGCGCATCGGCGCCGACGGCCGGGTGGACGCGGCCGGCAGCCAGAGCCCGCAGAGTGAGTGGCGGCGGCGGGCACGGGGATGGGGACGGGGCGGCGGGGGTGACACTGCTGTCCCCTCTCTTTGTCTGCCCGCAGGTCTGCTGGAGATCCGCGCCGTGGCCGTGCGCACCGTGGCCATCAAGGGCGTGCAGAGCTCCCGGTACCTGTGCATGGACGAGGCGGGGCGGCTGCACGGGCAGGTGAGACCCGCGATGCTGTCCCGGGGAGATTTTCCTCTCTGGAACAGCGGCGTGCTCTAATAGTGGGTAACAAAGATTCCAGGTCCTCCTGCTGCTGGAGGAGCCACTTCCCCCTCCTGCTCTCCCCAGGAGCTGCGGTTCTCGTCACCGTCACTGTGGGGATTGTTAGAGGGCAGAAAGGAAACGTCCTTTAGAGAGTAAATGATGTTTTGCGTATCCTCTGCCAAAATATACCGAAAGTACAGCCCGGGGAAAAATTGCATTTAGGTTTAAAATTCTCATCGGTGGGAGACTGTGATTCTGCTGCAGGAATAGATTAAGCTCTACTTAATCTAATTTGTCACTGTTCAGATCATTTATTCTGGAAAAAAAATTTAAAAGAGATTGCTCCTTTGGAGAAGAGTTGCAGCCAGCTGGCTGCCAGGGATATAACTCCCAGGAACATGGGTTGCTGTCTCTTAGGAAGCTGCAGACAGGAAAAGGATTTTGAGGGGGAAAGGATGCTTCTCCACTGCCTCGCTTCTGCCCTGCTGTAACAGCACAGCTGTGGGACTGAGGGCTTGGGGACTTACATGCTCCTCTAATGCCACTAGATCAGCTTTTTTACTAGTCATTGACATAAAACTCTAGGTTTTAAGGCATGTGAATACATTCTTGACTCTAGAATTTGACAGGTGCAGTTCAGATTTAGTCTGTACAGAAACCTGAGTTTCACAGAGTGATGGCTTTTCATGATGCCACAGTAAAGATACAGCTTGATTCTTTTTTGATTACTCTAGCAAAATTTCTGCTGATTTTAATCCGGAAAGGACTTCTCAAAGTTCCCAGTATCTTTAATAACAGCAACACTGATGTTTCTGAATGTGGATAAAATTAAAAATGCGGAACACAGAATTAAGCTTTCCTTTCTGGATTTCGTTGCTTTTCTGGGCTCAAATCAGTCAAGGCTGAGATGAGGTGCATAGGTTCAGATGATATGGCAGGTCAATTATTAGCTTAATTCTTTAATGTATATCCAAAACAATTCAGAGCCTGGATTCTCCTTGCATTGGAGCTACCAGCTGAACTTGAGCAATCGCAGAATTTTAAAATGGCTTTCCTCTAGCACCAAGGCATACATGTTGACTGGAACTGCATTTGTTGGTGTAGGGTATTAGGTGCAGGCTGGAGTTTTATTCTGAAAACACAACAGCACATAGCTGGGCTGTGCCATCTCCGTGCTGGGGACACCTGCTGTCACCTCTGTGCTCACAGCCCAGGCAGGCAGCCCTGCAGGTAAATCTCAGCCTTATCAGCACCACGCTCAGGACTGGGAGAACAAAAGGGCAGACACGGTGTCTGGGGGCTGAACCTGTGCTCCTGCAACTTGGCCTGCTTTGACACTGGAAAAATGATGACTGGGGTTGGTTTTTGAATGTGCTGTGTGCTGTAGTCAGTAGTTTAGGGGAAATGCTGAATCTACTGGCATACCGCGATTCCTCCTGTTAAAAAAATCCCTCCTGTGGGGGAAAAAATATGGAAATACTTAAAAAGTCTGTTTGGTACTTGTTTAAAAAAACAGACTAGAGACCATCCCAATGTAGTGAAGAGGGAAAGGTATAGCTGAGACACAGGGATTCAATCAATATCTGTTGTGTGTAGTGTGCACTTTTTGAGCAAGAATCTTTTTTATTTCATCATCCTTTTTAGTGAGGCTGAGCACTCATAAAGACAGCCAACAATCCAGCCCAATTTTTTTGTCATATGCACATATTTTTCTGAGATATAATCTGTGTGTGGAAGGATAAATATTGCACCATTTTATTTGAAGAAAACTTTTTAAAAATTACTTTATTAATTTAAAGCATGCTTTGGAAAGATAACTAAATGCACGCCCTTAATTTTACTCCATGTTACTGAGGGTGTCTGAGAAAGGTCCAAAAATGTTAAATATGCTCTCAGGTGGGCAGAACATTCATGTAAGGACATTTCTGTCTGTGCAGACTGAGACATAATCAGCAATTCTCTTTTATTGACCAAGGTTCAATCACCTGCAGTAGCTGAGACTGAAATAGCAACAGATTTGTAAGAAGCACAACTCAAGTGCTGGTGTAAAGATCTAGAGAGGTCCGACCTGCTGATATGGGTTCAATATACAAATATATGTTATTTTTATATATATATATATATATAATTTAAGATGTTACAGGTATGTAATATCTGTACAGGTCATAATATCTGTACAGGCCAAATGTAATCCTACAAATTCATGCCTAAGAAAAGACATTCTTCTGAACAAAGTCCTAACTTGTGCTGGTATCAATTCAACAGTTCTCATGTTAACATGAAAATGACACTTTGCAAAAGGGCCCTTGGCAATTTCAGTAAATTCTGAGTAGAAAAACGTGGAAATTACCTTTTAGCATTGTTTTAATGATTGGCCACACTGCCTTTCTACAGACCTGATCCTGAAGCCCTTGCACAGGCAGATCTCTAACAGAGCTCGAGTTATATACTTGGATTAGGACTTATGACTGCAATTAAGGACAAATTCATCTAAATCTGCTCTGGCATCTGAGAGTTTTTTCCCAGTGCTCAGACAGGATAAGTGTGGTGGCTGTGGAGAAGCACATCCCAGGATTCAAAGCTTATTTAATGGGATGGACATGGAAAAAACTTCAGGGGTTCTGGAATGGAAGGGGATGGAATAGAATAGAATAGAATAGAATAGAATAGAATAGAATAGAATAGAATAGAATAGAATAGAATAGAATAGAATAGAATAGAATAGAATAGAATAGAATAGAATAGAATAGAATAGAATAGAATAGAATAGGAGATTGGGAAAGCCAGGATACCACCACTGAGGGACTAGGACTTTTCCCATCCAAGGTTTGTTTTGTGGTTGAATACAACCAGTATGGTGGGCATATTTGTCATTCTCACTATTCCTTGCTTTTTAGCTCAGGTATTCCACTGAAGACTGCTCCTTTGAGGAGGAGATTCGCCCAGACGGCTACAACGTGTATAGATCCAAAAAACATGGAATATCAGTGTCTTTGAGCAGTGCCAAACAAAGACAGCAGTTCAAGGGGAAAGATTTCCTTCCCCTGTCTCACTTCTTGCCCATGATCAACACAGTGCCCATGGAGTCAGCAGACTTTGGTGAATATGGTGATTACAGCCAGGCCTTTGAGCCAGAGGCATTCTCCTCGCCCCTGGAGACGGACAGCATGGATCCCTTTGGCATCACCTCCAAACTGTCCCCAGTGAAGAGCCCCAGCTTCCAGAACTGACTGTGCTCCCACATGTGTTTTCACAGAAATATTGAGGAGGACTGTAGGCTTTGTAGCTTTCTGTGTAGTGATATTTGGGAACTTTTTTGTGTGTTTGAGTATGGAGCCAGCCTCGTCCTTGTTGTACCTGTAAGAGACGAGTGCCAAGAGGCTGTCCTGTAGTCTAAAGAATTGCCTGTCCATAGTTTTGTTTGTAAAAGCAGGATTAAATGTGAAAAGTTTAGCAGCCTTATCAGAATTCCTCCATAGGTGGTGATAAAATAACTGTAATTTTTTTACACCAGCTTCACTTCCACATATATTCACCTGTTATAGCTGCTCATACAAGCAAATGCAGAAAACCTTTCCTCTTCATAGATCTAAACTCAAACACTTGGACCAAAACTAGATGAAGGAAAACATCCTACGAGATGTAACTTGAGTTAATGCTGCTTCTTAAAAGGCTGCTAACAACATTCTGGGGAAGACCTCCTATGGAAAGCATACTACTGAAAAAAACAAATCTGCTTATATATTGTGCTTTTTCTTCCCTTAGAAAATAAGAGAAGAAAGGGAAAAATTTCTCCCTTCCCTTACTGATAAGAAGTATTTTGGGAAACTTGATCGCTGATTTCTTTTTCCGGCTAAATTATGTTCTCTGTGGCATCAAAATCACCCAGCAGAGAGTTCTCATCAAAATCAGCGAGGATTCAGCGTGTGGTTGAAAGAGTGCCCAGGGCTAGAATTGATGTTTGTCAGGTAGGGAATGAGCAGCTCAAATGAATGTTTAAATGAAGATTCTGTTGTATATAAGCATGTATATGTCTTTAGCAAACAGAGAAAAACACTGAGAACGGATGTATAGGTCAAATCAGTTGTAAAATAGGTTTTTGTGTTCAACCTTTAAGCACCAGGAATTCTTTCAAGTCACTTCCAGCCTTGATTCAGCATCCATGGGAATCAGTGGAGAGATGGTTTAGTGAGATAAAAGCTGCAGAACTGGGTCAGGATTCTCCTTGCAAGAAGGGATTGTGAGGACCTCTGGCCAAGGTACCCAATGTCTTCAAGTTCTGTTCTCCCTCTGAAAAGATTCAATGAAGGAATAGCCAAGGTGAAGCCAAAGGGGGGTAAAAAAAAAGGATGGTTCAGGGATTCTACTTGTTTCCAAAGGTTCATTTATAAGAGAGACTTCTGTACAAAAAAAAAAAAAAAAAAAAAAAAAAAAAAAAAAAAAAAAAAGCTTTACTGGAAATACCGGTGTTCTGACCTAGCACTTCATTGCCAATGCAATATTTATAATTAATTTATTGAATACGTACATCTGTTTATTTTGTTACTGTTATTTATGCTCAAGATTCTATTTATATACTTCTGAATATAGGTTTTTTAGTTGTAACAAATCTTGTGCAGTTTTGTAATCAACAGAATTTTAGCCAACAATAGCCAATTTTTAGCCAATTTTAAAATAGCTGTAATTTTAGGCAATTTTTAAATTTCTGTGCGTTATCCTTAGTGTAATGTGTACATTTGCAATAAAAGAGAAAATCATTTCAACACTGAAATCTGCTTGACTCTTCTCTCTCTCCCCAAGTGCCGTATCCATACATCTTTTAAATACCTCCAGAGATGGTGACTCAACCACTTCCCTTGACAAAAAAATCCTGTGGGTAGAAGGCTGCTCCCATTTAAAAAGGGGAACCATTCTAACCAGTGCTGCCAGAGAGAAAAGTGATGAGTTTTGCCTGAAAAAGATGTCAGTTTCTGGCAGGAAAAGAACCTGAATGTTTCCATTTGGAAATGCTGTGAGACACAGGAACAGCAGATTTCTTGGCTGGCAAACATCTCCCATGGTGTTTTCCCATTCTCTTTTGTGCTGAGCCACTGCCACACATCCGGAGGGTTTCTACTCCTCATTTGCTGGAAGAGGTAGTTCTGATTTTCAGGTTGTTTTATTCCAAAACTTTTCAGATTTCAGGGGGTTTCATTTCCAGTTTTGATCAGTCACTATATTTTATTTGAATGCCTTTCAAAACCTTTCTTAAAAAAAATAAACCCACCAGAAAACAAAATAATACAAGAATGAACTTTTAAAGTTTGGACAAGAAAAGAAAAATCACATTTCTGCTTAAAACTTGCACAGATTTGACAGGAAACATGGCAAATAATGCAGTTTGAAGGGTACACAGTTTAATTGACCCAGTGAGAGATTTTTTAAGTAGGTGTAACATTGTGAATTTCTCAAGGGTGCAAAGACAGGCAACCTTATATTTTAGGAACATCATCTTGAGCTCCCTTGTGACTCTATTTGCTGACACCTTTGGCTTACATTCTTCCAGCGGCAGCACGACAATTTTTTCTGCAACAGCGTGGTTAGAGGTTGGTTCAATATTTATTCAGACAGAGGGAAGAATGCCAGGAGCTAAATTAACCCATACCACTTCCTGAAGAGCTTCAGTTTTCATTGGAGTTTTCCCATCCCAGCCCTGACCAAACCTGGCTGTTTTGCTTATAAAATCTGACAAGATCTCGGCTTGAGGTGGGAGGATTGCTGGGAAACGCTTCCCCTGCCCTGCGACACCTGACTCGGTCAGGAACAGTGTGTGCAAAACCTCCAAAAAGCATCTTTGGTTCTGTGGGAGTGTAAACACCACGAGCAGCACCCCTCAGCACACCAGAGCTCCTCAAAGGCAGGGGGGACAATGGAGGTGCTTTCATTTCCAACAGCACATTTTACAGCCCCAAAACGTTTTTAAAGCTCAGGTGTCAAATGTCTCCTTGGGAAATCTCAGCTGGAAGCTGTGATGTGCAAATACGAGTTGCTGGAGGAGCGGGGAGGCTGCAGGAAAGGGGATACTGAGCGTCTTCATTTCCACTGGGAGGAAGTGTGAAAACCGATAAATCAATTCAAAGTCACAGGGTCCACTTTACCTCTGCTCAAATCACTGAAACCCTGTTGGTGGAAAATTTGGGGGCCGCTCTTTCCACTCTGCCAGTGTACTTTTCATATGAATGGGGAGCAACTTGATAAATTAAATATTATTTCCCTTTTTTCCCCCCCTCAAAAATAGACATATTCCAACATCAGAGTGGCAGGATAGTATGGCCCAGAGCCACATTTTCATTAGGTATCTGGAAAACAATAGTATAAGTTCACTTTAAAACACATGCTTGTAAATGAGTATAAATGTTTCCTTTGACTAGTGTTGATATGTAAGTATTTTAATAGAGCAGCCCAGAAGGGCACACTACAGTCTAGGTGGGTATTAACACCAAAAATATTTATGTTTTAGAATCATAGCCTGGTTTGGGTCAGAAGGGACTTTAAAGATCATTTCATTCCAGGGGCAGGGACACCTTTCCAGGTTGCTCAGAGCCCCATCCAACCTGGCCTTGGACACTTTCCAGGGATGGCACATCCACAGCTTCTCTGGGCAGCCTGTGCCAGGGCCTCACCACCCTCACAGGGAAAAATTGTGGGGACACACCAAAAATACACTTCTTGAAAGCCACAGACACCAGTATGAGAGAGATGTGCAAACTCTGTCATTCCATGACCAGCGACAGGAGCCGGGAGAACGGCCTGGAGCTGCCTCAGGCTCAGGTTGGATACCGGGACAAGGCTCCTCACCCCCAACGAGCCCGGGCACTGGACCCGGCAGGGCGGAACTCAGGGGGCGTCTGGACACCGCTTTGAGGCACAGGGAGGGATTTCTGGGAGGTGGGGTGGGATTTTGGGCACACTGTGTGGGATTTTTGGGACGCCGAGGTTTCCCCATAGCCGGCCGGGGCCGGCATCTGTGGCGGCGCTCGGGCGTCCCCTGGTGGCCGCAAGCCATCGTCGCCCTGTGGGCGTGGTTTACCACGATAGGGGGCGTGGTCTGTGAGTGTGGACCACGCCCCCTCCCGCGCGCCGTCCGCTCCCGGCGTGCCCTGCGCCGCCATGGCCGACCTGTTCGATGGGATCGTGATGGCCGAGCAGAGGTGAGGGCACGGAGCGGCCCCACAGGGGCTTCTCCGCAGCACCGGGCTCCCCCGGACCTCCGCTTCCCTCTGGGAGCTGCCAGGGGAGCGTCAGGGAGAGCAGTGCGAGCGCTGAGCCCGAGGAGGAGCGCGGGGAAAATTCGCCTCCTTGCGCGTTCTGAGGGAGCGAGCGGCGCGAACGGCGTGGGGCTGAGGCGGGGGAGGTTTGGGCTGGATGTCAGGGAAGGGTTCTTCATCCAGGGGATGGTCGGACGCCGGGACAGCTGCCAGGGGAATTGCTGTCAGCACAGAGTGGGACCCACGACGGCACGCCGGGTTAATGGGCTGACAGCAGCGGGGTGAGGGTCAGCAAGGCCGAGTGCCGGGTCCTTGGGTCGCCTTAACCTTCTGCAACTTTCCAGGATAGTGGGAGAGTCCTTGCAAAGCATCCCAGGGGAAAAGGGCCTGGGTGTGCTGGCCGAGAGCTGCTGAACACGAGCCCTGGTGTGCCCAGGTGGCCAAGAAGGACAATGGCATCCTGGCATTGTCAGCAGGAGCAGTGACCATCCCCCTGTTCTGGGCACTGCTGAGGCCCCACCTTGAATCGTGGGGTCAGTTTTGGGTTCCACGCTACAAGAAAGGCTTTAAGGTGCTGGAGTGTGTCCAGAGAAGGGAATTGAGCTGGGGCAGTTTCTGGAGCATGAGTTGGATGAGAGGGAGCTGGGTGGGGCTCAGCCTGGAGAAAAGGGGACTCAGAGAGACCCTCTCTCTGTAACTCCCTAATAGGAGCTCCCCATGTGGGGCCAGGCTTTACTCCCTGGTAACAAGTGACAGGACAAAAAGAAGTGGCCTTGAGCTGCACCAGAGGAGGTTTAAGTTGGACATAAGGAGCAATTTCTTCATGGAAAAGGTTGCCAGGCCTTGGAAGGGGCTGCCCAGGGAGCTGCTGCAGTCACAACTTCTGGAGGTGAAGTCACCACTTCTGGAGGTGCCCGAGGAACAACTGGATGTGACACTAAGGGCTGGTTGACACAGTGATGACCATTCAAAGGTTGGACTGGATGATCTCAGAGGTCTTTCCCAACCAAAACAAGTCTGTGATTCTGGGATTTAAATTGATTTTATGTGGTATTTCTACACCTTTGGAGGTATTTCTCTGCGCTTTGGAGGCGGCGCACATTTTGCTGCCCAGGGCCACTCGTGTGCTGTGTGACTGGACAGGAGATTAACCAAGCTGTGATTGTGCACTCCCAGGTTCCATGGAGAGGGCTGCCAGGAGATTAACCAAGCTGTGGTTGTGCACTGCCAGGTTCCACAGGGAGATTAACCAAGCTGTGGTTCTGCTCTGCCAGGTTCCACGGGGAGGGCTACCAGGAGGGGCTTGCAGAGGGCAGCCACGCTGGCATGGCTGAGGGCAGGAGGCATGGAGCACTGCACGGAGCCAGGATGGGCTCAGAGGTAAGTGGGGAAACTCTTCAGCACTGGAATCTTCTTCTTGTCCTTAGAAAATGACAGCCACACAGAAATTTCCAGTCTGAGGCCTGCTGTGTTTCACTGCTCTGTCTGTGTCCAGTTGGGTTTTTTTTCCATAAAACTGCTTTAAAGGTGCTGTTTTCAGCTGGAGAGTTGAGTAGATGCACTTGTGTTTTCTTAGCTTATTTGCTGCATGGAGCTTTGGCAATCTTTTTTCCCAAATTTATGGCTAAGGGTCCCGCTGCCCCTCAGTACCATCTCCTGTGGCCCAGCATAGGGAAAATCATGGAATCTGGAGCCACCAAGAGGCAGTTCTGTGTGTCTCCTGCACTCTTTGTTAATTGTGATGTTGTGAGGGTTTGTGGCACTGCTCCTCTTCTGCACACCTGGATCAATAACCGTTCCTAGGAATTCAGGGGCTGGACACTGGTGGGGAGGCACCTCAGCTTGTCCCATATGTCAACTCCAGTTAGTCACAGCTGCAGGATGAGAATGCCAGACAGCAGCCTCCAGAGCTGGATGGTTTGTACAAAATGGTCCTGGACAGACCATAGGAGAGAACTGCTGTAATCTCCTCATACTGGGAAAGCTCCAGAGGGAGGCAGGATTAGACACATCAAGTGAGAGGGTGGCTTGAGTAACCTTGTCAGCCTTTGCAGCTTGGAAACACATTTGTGTACCCAGGGTTTATTTTCCCAAAGAGTGAGATACGGTGTAGTGCTTCATTTTTGTTCCACTGTCTATGCTCTGTGTCCTTTGGGATATTTTCTTTCCCTCGTGACTCTTCAAAATTAATTTTAGATTGGCTACTACCTTGGGTTTGCACTGACGTGGCACTGTCTGCTCCAGAAATGCACAGATCCAAAGAACAGGTGAGGTTAAAAAGGCTTAAAGTCACTTCACTGTGACTTCCATTCTTCTCTTCACATCTTTTTGTTCTGTCCCATTCTGATTAATCTGTTTGCCAGATTTGCCTTTTTGTTGCATTTCTTTATTTTGCCCAGTCATCTAATCAGTATTTTTGTTGATTCTTGAATATTTTTCGACTTTGGACTGGTAAGTTGAAATGGAAGCCTTCAATCTGTCAGTTGTGCTTAATTCCCAATTTGGAATAATTCCTAGTTGGATAATTTCTTATTTCAGAATATGGAACACACCTGACAATGGGCTGAATGGGAGAAGTTGCATTAAAGAAGGATGGAGTGCTGGGGTTTTTGCTCTGGATTATTATGTATCAGTATAATTTTCATATTGATGGATTGAAAAAATTCCTGTGTGAGGATCATTGGGTTTTCTTTTAATTAGATTCATTTTGTTTTTTCTAGCAAAAAGCTAAGGGCTCTGGATTCGTTAATAGGGATGATTCAGAAATTCCCATATGAAGACCCCACTTATGATAAGCTACAAGAAGATCTGGAAAAAATCAGAGGAAAATTTAAACAGGTTTGTAGGATTAAGTTGTAATTTTAGCACATAAATTAATTTTTGAAGATACTTTGTTTCTAAAGCCACTCCAAAATTTTGTGAAGCAGTTATTATTCCCAGTCTGCAATCATAGAAAAATACTTGAAGTGAGATACATGTGAGATACAAGTGAAAATCCTTGATCATTGAAAATTTCCCAAACAATAGCAAATGCAAAATAAAGGAAAAAAAATTCTTTAAAAAGCAAGTTGGAAATAATCTTTGACAATTTGAATTACAAGTGGGATCAGAAGAAGATAAATGGATCAATTTGGAGTTTTGTTGAACATTCTTCTTGAAAAACAGACCCTTTGAAACACTTCTGTGTATTCCTTTTTAGGTTTGTTCAATGCTAAATATTCAGTCTGATTTTAGACTTGTTAATGAGAGATCTTCACTGACATTTTGAATGCAACAGATGAAGATAATCGTGGATGACCAAAGGAAAGAAAACATTGAAAGAACAGAACTGGAAAAGTGTCTATCTACTTTTATATTTAAAAAAACCAAAATAATGAAGAGATGTTAAAGGGGAAGTGAAAAATCACTGGACTTGCAGTATTATTTAACATTTATTATCTCCAAGTTTTATTTAGGATATTACACACAATAGTGTGGAAATCTGTTAAATAGAAATACTTGTTTTAATTCTGTGCTAGTCTTTTACTGATAATTCCTCGAAAGGAAAACAAAGCATTTGCACAGTTTCCTTGTTTAAAGGATGTCTTGTTACTTAAAAATCTGTGTATGCAGATCATTCAGTTTACACAATGTGTACATGCTGTGGGTGAAGGAAAATAAAATCAATTCAATGCAGACTTTGCAGCAGGAAGCATTTTTGTGGGGAGAAGATGGAATGACAAAGGAGATCAGAATGCAGAGAAGGATGAAGATACCTCCTCAAAACATGGAATTTGCACCTGGATTTTCCAGTAGTTTTGCAGACTGATGGGGGGAAGGGAGCAAACTCCACAAAATCTAACTTCTCCCAAAAGTTAGCAGTTTCAATGGTGGGTGAGATGAACATGACTGCCAGGAGAGTTGTATTTATCAGTACCTCTCACACAGACCAGCTTTTTATGTGCCACCCTTGAAAAATGACCACTTCAGTCTCATTCCAAGCCACTGGATGCTGCCAGCTGTGTTAGCTGTGTTAGCTGAGAGGAGTGCCTGGAACAGGCTTTGCCTTGGGCTGCTGGATGTCTTTGCATTCCAGTGAGGAATTCCAGAATTCCTTGTATTCTTTTTACCACCTGTACCCTGTGTGTGTCTGGCTCTGCCTCCATGGCATGGTTCAGCCTTATGAATTTGATATGAAATATGAAAATCAAAGACAGATTTGAGGTTTTTGTTTGTTTAACTGTCTTACATGTGAATTTTTGATACCCACAGGCAGTGTCAGAGCCATCTAGTGGGTGTGTGGGATTGTAGGAGCTCACAAATACTTGTGTACGTGAAGTGGTTAAAATAGACATTACAGAATGTACACACTCATGATAATTCTAATTATGTGGAGAATATCTTTGCAATGAAGTAATTAATTTTTACTTGTTTCCTCATTTGCTAAAATGTCTGTAAAAGCAAGGGCAGAGTTGTGAGAGCCCATTTGTTTAATAGTAAAGTCTGTGATACGTGGGTGACAAGCCAAGCTGCTGCTCCAGAGATTGTATCAAACACAATTATTCTTGTTCAGCTCAGGAGAGAAAGGGTCTTTGGCAGTCAGGTGGTGACTGTTATTTGGAGAATTGGTTTGGTGGTTAATTTTCGTGTATTGCTTTAGTTCTATTTAAAAAAAATATTATAGTAAATTATTGTATAAATACATGTGGTATATACTGCACTATAAGTATTGTATCAGCCAGGATTTCCAGCTGGGATATACCAAGTTTAGGGTTACCTATTAAGTCCTTATTTTTTTAATTTGGTCTTTAATTAAGTTTCATTTGTGTGGGCACACTGATGGAGTCTCTTCTTCCATGAGTCTGTATTTTTCTGAGTATCTGCTGTTTCACACCTTGTGTGGGCCTGATTTGGTTTATTAAATGAGGTACAGTTGAAAATTCTGTTGGATGTGCAGTTGTGTGCTTTCTTCAGTGCCATTTTTTTGTTTTCTGCAGTGATTTGTGGGGGTTTGTGTCACGTTCAGTGCTGTGGCAGTGGAACATTCCCAGGATTCTGTAGAGGTGTTGTTATGCCTGATTTACAGCTGAGGTTTTGGGTAGGCCTGATTTATAGCCCAGTTTACATCAAGAATATTCATTTGTCTTTGTCTTAGGGTCACAAAGATATAGAAACATATGCAACCTTGTACATTATAATACTGGTTATTAATAAAGCAGGACATTGAGATTGTGGCTTGGTGCTGATTGTCCAAGAAGTTTGAAATTTTGCAGAAGTAAGACTTCAGAATATATCTCTGTACTCATTCACCACCCCTGCTGACAGCTCAGTAGTTAGGGAGGAATGTTTGAAACATCTCACTCACCAATTTCTGACTTGCCTGGACTGCGTTCTAGCTTGTTTTGTCTCCTTGTGATCATCTCTCAGCTGAGCCTGTGGAATATGGAATTTTATTAAAAGGTGCATACACAGCTCATTAGTGCTAGCTGCTGAAACCATGGCAATCCAGAAGAGTTGTAATTTTGGTTTCTGCAATGTGTGATGACTACAAGGAATAGTGAATTTTGAGGCATCAGCAGAGAGGTAAACTTTGAATACCATTTGGTAAAGTTCCCAAGCACAATTCTTGTTCTGTCTTCATTAAGCAACTTCCTTTCCATTTCTTGTCAGCTGTACTAAAGGTGATAAATTCCAGCTTTGAGGGAATATCTATAATCTACAGAAACTAGTGAAATAAATCAGAAAAAAAAAGAACCTGGGTGTGCAATTGTTTGCTTCAAAACCAGCCCCGTAGAGGTACTCTGGCTCATTTGAATCCTGATCTGTTTTTCTGAAGCAAGGTTGTGATAATTTCCATGTGAGATTAAATTTGGAGTTTTAATTTTCCAGTGAATCAGTTTCAAGGTTTATATAGGTTTTGGTTTTTGAAGAGATGCAAGAGAGAGTTTGAGCCTGCCCTGTATTTATGAATGCTTATTTACACTTTGGCTGGAAATGCAACTTCCTGCACTGGAATAAAGGGAAATCCATCTGTCAAATGTCTGCCTGCACCCTAATATCCCACAGTGCTTTAGAGTAAGAACTTAATATTTCTGGTATTGTTTTCTAATTCTTTCTATTCTTGGTGCCTTTTCAATAGTGCCCTTTGCAACTTCTTACAAGCATGGCTTCTGGTCTAATTGCAGCTTAAAACTTCAGCTTTCATACTTTGGCAAATAACCATGAAGATTCTCATTTTACAGTCTGCCAGAGTTGTTTTTTTAATGGATAAAGTTGTGACAGTACACATTCCCACAGAAGTGGATGTATCACCAAGGAAAAAGCGGATTTGGGAGGTGTGAGAGGAGTTCAGCAGGTTCCCAGTTGCAAGTTGTGGTGTCTGGGACTGATGTGTAAAGGGCAACTGGAGCAAAGCACTGCTGAAGCACTTCAGTGTGTCCCAGGGTTTGGAACTGCAGGACCAGCCTAGCCTGGGGTGATAATAAAAATAATAATAAAAGCTCTGTGTGCTATTTTGTAAGCTTGCACAGTCAGTTCATTTGTAGCTAACCTGAATATCTCTTTGACATTACACTGGGAATGCTCCCACCTTAATCACTGGAGTCTTTATTCCCTAAGTGTGGTAATTAATTTTTTTCAGCATTTTTGGTGCTAGAATTCTGCAGTACTACTTATCAAATGCTGCACCACTGTGTGGAAGGAGACATGGTCACTAAGCTCATCTGAAACGTGGGGGACTATCTAAATCCACGGAATATATGAAAAGTGAGAAAATCTCAGGCATTGTTTCACTTGATTCCAAAGCAGCTTGCTGCACAATGTTTTAAATTATTTTGTCCTATTCTATAACTATAACTAACTGAGCACTAGTGCAGCATTCTGTGTATCTGGTTTTGGGGAGATTTCTGAATAGGAATAAGAAATGGCATAAAACTTTTGCCTTGGAAAAATAAGAAAGCTACACAATTCTAGTTGTGCAGAATCTGTTATGGTGACATCTGAAATAGTGACCTCCTGTCTGATAGAATTTAACTGATACTTGTTCCTGATAAAATCATGGAGTTTTATTTTAGCAAAATGTTCAGCAGAAAGGAGGTTGATTATTCAGTCCCTGCATCCTGACTATGCATCAGACAGAATCAACTCAGCATTTGTCACTGATCCATTTCTGATTTCAACTGCCTGTTTTCCTGCTTTAGCTCAACATTTTTTAACTTTCAGCATCTTCAGGATTCTGGGGAATAATCAACACTATGTGGAATCTTTCTTGATAGTAGGAACTGTGAGTCAGCAACCCTTTAATTTTTTTAGTTGCAGCCATTGTTCCAGCAGCAAGCTTTGCTGCTATTGTCCACTGTTTGTCCAGCTCACGTTTACTGGACTGTGGGAACGGATTAGGGTTTCATGGCTTTTTTTTTTTCTTCTTGCATAAACTCTTGATCAAAGACATTCCTTGGATGACAAAACACTGTATACTGTGTCACACAGCCCTGACCAGACTGCACGAACAGTAGTTTAAAAACACATGCCTACATTGTTCTCCAAACTGGCCTGCTTTTTCTTTTTTTTGCAATGTATGTGCAGACATTGAATTTTTGAGACCCTGTTTACCTCTGTTAAAAGCACACACACATACAGAAGTTATTGTTAATAAGCACTTGACAGTTTCTGAAATACAAGTTAAAAAGCAAATTACTCTGAGACTAAGAACAAGACAGAACAGAAGGTCATTTCTTTGCAGAGCTAGGAGTTATATCTGCAGTGCATTTCCTTCCTGAGGAGACCTTGTTGTGGGGCAGGTAGTCAAATACACTGGGAACCTAAAGCCACATGGATTATGGCATCATTTGTCACAGCCAGAACACCTGAGTAGGGTAGAGAATGATTGGAGCACAGTTTGGGACCGCATTAACCTGCTTCACCATAAGTACATTGTTAGAACCACATTTTCAGAACCTGGCTTATTATAGTTTTATGTTTTGGTCTTCTTTTAAATTCTCTTATGCATTAGGAGGAGGACAAATTTCAGAAAATTCCATCATTATTCCTCACACTAATGCGAAAGAAAAAAATGCTGTTAGCAAGCATGGAGACACTTTCAAGGAGCCTTGCCTTCTGATTTGCCTGAAATACTTCTTCAGCAGAAACATGGAGGAAAGAGATTCCTGAAGACACGTTGAGCAGGTTTACAGTGGGATTTAAAACCATGGGAGGGCTGAATTTTTGTGTTTGGAGAGCTGTTTGTGAAGGAAAGAAACGATGTTCCACAAACATGAGGCTTTGTATTGTCCAGCTCTGCAACACTGTTGAGCACTGTCATGCAGAAGTGAAGGCAGATGAAACTTCTTTCCCTGACATTGGAAAGTCATATCCATAAGGGAAGATCCTTTCCAGTCTAAGGGTCTCCATGGAAAGAGAAACCTAAAAAATATGTGGCTAAAGGATGTGTTGTCTAAAAGGAATTAAATGGTTAGAGTGAGTGACTGAAATGGCTACAGAAATAGTAAGTCAAAGCCACAAAAGAAATGTATTACACTTAGAAGAAATAGTATTTACTTATGAGTAAATAATTTATGATGTCTTCTGGAAAATTAACAGCATCTATTGGCTGAAGCTTTGCTCTTCATATTTAAAGTAGCCAAATGTAAAGAACTTTGCTCTGTGGACGTTCAGGGAGGAAAGAAAGCTGCTCAAACATAATACCCTGTATTTGAACAATCTGGAGTGATACAATCTAATAAAGGGGAGAAATGAAACATCAAAAAGCTCAATTGCCCGTTGCAGACAGTTTGCCATCAGAGAGTGGCTCAGGACACCAGGTCACTGCCTCGGGCTGGCTCAGGGGCGCTGTCACAATGCCCTGCTGGTGCTTTCGTGGGCCTTGGGTGAGGATCTGCCCCATCACATTCCAGCCACAAACATGGTGGCTGTCAAGGGAAACCAGGGGAATGAAGCCGTGTCACAGGGCTGCTGCCAGGTGGGATGGATGAAACAAAACCACTTGGCAACGTAGAATCTAAAATGTATTTACTCAGCAGGGAAGGGTGAGTGGATGGCTATTTCCATTCTGTGATGCACACACTACAAGCACGACTCAGAGCTCTAGATCTCTGTTCCCCACATGGATCCAGAGGAGGATTCCTTCTCTGGCCAGTCCATGTGTCAGGTCCTGCCTTGGAGCTTGGCCCCTGCATGTCACAATTCCTCCTTTGGTTCAGCGTTCCTGCTGCTGGTGGAGATCCATACCTGTGAATTCCCTGAAATACGAGATTTTTAATACCTCGTCTTCACACAGGCAGAAAGGAGGACAGGTCTAGGTAGGGCTCTGCAGGTGCTCTAGGATCAGCAAGGAACTATTTCTGGTTTCACTCTTAAATGTTTATGACAATCAAAAAGCAAATGGGTAACTTTTGCCTTCCTCCTGCATTTGGTCCTGCTTGGCCATAAAGAACAAAAGCAGAAGCCTGGCAACTGTCCCACTATCAGTGCAATCCCATTGACTAATTTGCATTCCCTTTCTCATCACTTGATTGGAATATGGTGTGGGACTCAGTCAGAAGACACATGGGAATCTATGCTGGCCACACCAATGCAATTACTATGAGCAATTATATTTGTGGGATCATAAAAATACCTTGTTTGTCTGAAAAGATACATTTCTCATAAAGTGATGCCAACAGGAATTCATTAAAATTCCTTAAAATGCCATAATTTACAGCTTTACAGCCATTGTCCCATTGTAGGAATCTCAGGGTATGTAGCCCACGTGCATGGGTCATTCCTGTGACTCTTAAAAACAGCTCCAACTTTCTCTTTGTCCTCTATCTTCTGAAGTTTTCTACCACTTAAAATGCCAGCTGTGCTTGAATGCAAGTGGATTATGAGGTTTTTTTTTCATTTGCTAGTTCTTGTTTATTGTTTAATAAAGAGCATTTGAATTTAAGTGTCCATAAAAGGTCCAAGATTGTCAAATGTCCTGAATTCAGCAATGTAACTGGGAAGGTTTTTGGGAGGTCTGTTGGAAGTTTTTCTTTGTACATGTCTCAATTTGATACAAAAAAGTACAGTAGTTTTCCCTTTAATAAGCTACAACATAGTCTAGCTGAACATGCATATTTTTTACAGCCTATAGTAAATTGTTTTTCTTGCTACATTCTTGTCTTTCTGCCCTTTGCAATGTGAGTAATACTGGCATAGTTCACCCAGCATTCAAGTTTAGGAGTCTGCATTCAGAGATGATGTTCAGGAGAAGGAAAATGTAAATAACAGAGCTGACTATGTGGGCTTAAACCTACTTAAGCCACAAACACTTAGTCAGTTTAACAGCATTTATACAAGAGATGGGAATGGCAAAACCTACTTAACACAGTCAACCAAACACAGGTTTACATTTCTCACTGAATCACTGTAATGTTTTTATCAGCACAAGATTTTTGTCAGAAGTCAAGATCCCCTAAGTGTGTCCTCACTTGGTTTTCAAACACTTACGGTCAGAGGGATGAGCCATCAGCCATACAAAAGAAAGCTATTTGTTCTTTCTGGGGTTTGGAGGTTTTTTATGCTGGGAGAAATGAATCATTTTTGGCCCAGACCAATTTAAGCTCTGGCTTGATGTGTTTTTGAAGTCCCTGTGAGTTTAGTTCAGGTCACCTTTCAGTATTTTACACCTCCCAATGTAACTCACTATACAGAGGAGCTGCCCATTTCAAAAGGAACAAACCAGACCCTGTTTGTAGTAGTTTTACTTCACCCACCTGACCTGGGATTTTGCAGCCGGCCACACAGGCTTCAGGTTTCTGGCTGAAATGAGTGGGAAACCACTGAGCCCACACAGACTCATCTGGGATTCTTCTGATGCAGGTGGTTTCCCATCTAGTGGTAACTGCCCTGAAAGGAGCTTATTCTGCACTAGACAACGATTAACACGTTAGAAGTTAGCTCTGCAGTTTCATTTTTCATTTCCTGTGCTGCACTTGCTGCACAGAATCAGTTGTAACGTCAAGTTTTGTCAGTGGGAAACTCTGAAGACAGATACTGAATTTCTGATTTGTGACAGGGAAGACAAGCACTTGGCCTTTTACATGTGGGTTTTTTTTAAGGCAGAAATAATTTCACAGGATAAATAATCAAATACATAGGTTATAAGCTTGGCCATCTCCACTGAAAATAAGCTGCTTCTGCTGTGTTCAGCTCTGATAATAGTAATAGTAATAGTAATAGTAATAGTAATAGTAATAATAATAATAATAATAATAATAATAATAATAATAATAATAATAATAATAATAATAATAATAGATTATGTGCAACCCCTATTTTCAGAGATATTTTGGATTGTGTATTGGAACAGAGGTTATAATTTTTTCCTAATTTTTTTTTGTTATAATATCTAATTCCTGTCAAGGTCCAGTTCTTTTTTTTACATTCTTTTAGTTGGCTTTAATGTTTTTCAGGTTTATTCTGTATTCTCTTAGCTGTAAAAGCTGTCTGAGAGGAAGGCACAGAGAAGGCAGCTTAACCAACTAGCTTTTAAAAGCAACTGTCTTCTGTAAAGGTCTTGTGGGACACAAAACCTTCCACTGATGAGAAAATACCAGCAATCATTCTGTGCCATCCAACACCTACTTTGTTTTACCCTTTATTCACATGAACCACCAAAGGGCATTTTACTATGACTAATTTCCTTTAATGTGAAAAAATAAAGTCTTCAGGCGGGGAAAAAAAATATTTTGCTTCTTTAAAAAGATACGTTGGTGTGACAGGCAGGCAGTTACCTACCTATGGCTCGAAACACCCACGGTTTCCTAAAATAACAACAAAAGGTCTTCAGCTTTTCAAATGTGTCAAACCTAGAAAATGTCACGTGCTTTACTCACAGCACCAGGGAGTTACAACCATTCAGCATTTTCAAGGCAATTACAAATAAATGTAAATTAAAAGATGACAACAGTTGGGTTTTACCAATTTTATTTCTAGACTTTAGATTTTTTTGCTGGAGACTTGTCTGTTACAGGTCTGTTGGTGAAAATGTGCATTTCAGACCAGTGATGCCAATAAGTACAATATAAAAATGTACAAATCTGAATTGCTTTTGCTTACTACAGATTGTTATAATAATGTGACAAATAAAGCATCTCTGTTGGCATGTGAACCCACTTATCTGGATTTGGCCTTTTTCAGTACATACAATATTTCAAAACAATTTGCAGTACACACTACCACTCAGTGTAACACATAATAAAACCAACAAGCACTAAACTCAATAATCATGTTTGGTTCAGAGACGCAGAGATGCCACAGAAGTGTTTTATGAGGTAAGCAGTAAGAAATGTTCCTGAAATTTGGACAGAATGTATCCAGTCCTCCTGGGTCCTGCGACTGCTAGTAGCATTGCAATGCTTATTTATGCACTATGTAGGATCTTAACTGCATTTGCCTCAAAATGAGTTCTAATTCTGTTTTGGTTTAGCAGCATACAGGCAACAGCTAGATTATTCTTCAGCATACAACTCTGTTAGCTGGCTTATTTGTGAGATTTACAGGCTCTTTTAAAATTAGCATTATGCTATAATTATTAAAAACAAACCAAAACAAACAAAAAAACCCTAGTATATCATAACAGATTAAACACACAAAATACTTAGAGTTCCAGAAGATAACCTATCATACCAAATGATGTGTCCTAGCTGAGGGAGAACCACATCAGGTGGCACACAAGAGTTATATCATAATGCACCTTTCATATATCAATGTGGCTAGTAACACAACTTAAAACTACTATGATAATAAACCCCAGATCAGACAAAGTATCCAGCTTTATAAAATGGGTAACATAAAACAAAAAAAACCCACCCAAAAACCAAAAAAACAACCAACCCTTGACATAAATTGATCTTCTGAAATGTCTGCTAGTTTTTAAATTAATGCAGAGACCCATTCAGAGCAATGTTTGATGCATTTCCGTTTGCAGTAGAACTATGAGGCACTGTAAGAACATCAAAACCTGGTCTAGACAGGGCAACTGAAGTATGAGGTATTGTGAAACAGGAACCTTTTTTGGAATAGAGCAGTAATCACATTAAGTAAAAATTGATCACATAAAAAATCTACAAAAAAAATGATGTCAATAATATAATTTTCTATGAGAAAATTAAAACCTATTACATGGCAGTATATGACATTGTATAACAAAAAAAAAAAAAACTGATCCACAAAATAGCAGCAAAACACAATGACAAAGATACAGAAAAGCAATGTTAATTTTTTTTCAAACCATGCTGGGAATTTATCCATAGCAGCTCAATAAAAACGGAGCATCCACTCCTTTTCTTTTGTCTTTTTCTTTTCTTTTTTTATCTTTTGAATTTTTTATATTTTTTCCTTTTTTTGTTCTTTTTTTGTTGTTGTTGTTGCTTTTTTTTACAATCAACACCTTAGCGGCAGTTTTCTCACATACATCTCACCATCACATTCTCCTTGAGCATTAACTTCAACAGCTATGTCCACATCCCTTCAGCTACTTTCTAAAATAATAATAAAAAGATACATAGCCAAGATGTGCAAATTTTCTATTTGTAGCTAAATTTTTAAAAAAATGGGGCATATTCTGGAATAAAAACTTCTTTCAAGTACTCCAATTTTCATATCTATTAACTATGGCGTTTTTTCATGGTTAGACTGCTTTTGAAAATGTATAGGAAGGGGCCAAATAGACTGCCTGGTTTTGGGTTTGTTCTTTGAAGTGTGTCCTTTTCTGCTTTAATAAGCTGGGTTAAAACTGCAACATCAAGGGTAGAAAGATTTTCTTTTTCAAAAGGGGCGATTACATTAATTTACAAATCATACTGGCCTTACGAACATCCTCTGCAATAAATATTCTTTTTAGCCTTAACTATAAATTATATATTTTAGTGTTTAAAAACCTTCAGTTGTAAAAACATCTAGCGATAATCCTTAAAACTATGTGTCCTATATGTGAACCTTTAAGGCCCCTAATTTATAAAGATGAGTTGGCATCAAAGGATTCTAAACTCCAAACTTTTCTATAGAAAAGGAAAGGAAGATATCCTGGCAATTTGTGAATGCAATTTTCTCTCACTGGAACACAACCTTCGGAAAAAAAGAATCACCTCTCCTCTAACACCATAGTTAAATGCACTTGCTTTGCAATTCCAAGTTTGCCAACAAGCACTTTATATATTTCCAAACCATTCCATTAAAAAAAACAAACAAACAAAAAAAAATTCCCACACAATAAAAGAATGTATTTCCTATATCTAATGGACTGAAAGTGCTTTGAATGGAATGGTTTTAGAATATTACAAACGAACAAAAAAAAAAAGACTGAACTGTGGATTGAACCTGACCATAATTAGGCTGAATATCTGTGGGGTCAGAACACCATTTTTACACAGGTAACTACAAAATTAGGAAGATTACAAAAATATAATATATTATGTCACTATTTCGGTTTCTCTTTATAATTCCCAACCATGCTAAGCTGGAACCCTACAAATGCCTCAACGCACAGGCAATCCACAGGCAAAAAAAAAAGAAAAAAAAAAAAAGATTAACATATAATAATGCTGCATACTAATATACACTAACTTATGGGTTACGTTAACCATTTATAAGGTGAAGAGGATAAAAAAAAACCTAAGGAAATAAAATAAACATTTACAGATGAATTATAAAGTGACTAAATGCATAAGCAAGCAAGATACAGAAAAGCCTAGAACTGCGTTAAAGCTATGCTTTTTAAAGAAAAAGAATATTTCATTTACTATCTAAAAAAAACACCCTCTTCTACTTTAAAAATGGTTGGTTCATTTGTTTTATATGTAAGAAATCAAATCTAATACCTCCCCTGGAGACATTTCGTGTGTTAATGCCTATTTTTACAACATACAGACAAGAACACTTTAATATAAAAACTAGTTGATTATTATTGTATAAAATCCTCTATTTTTGTAGCACAAACCCCTGGGGGTAATGCAAATACTATTTTTTCTTTTTTTAAGACAGTTTTTGGGGTATTTTTTGTTAATTTGTTTGTTTGAAGTCACAGATGGAAGGGAGACAGAGCGAGAAAAAAATATAACAAGACTGGTTTTCCCTTCTGGTATAAAAATGTCCTGGAGAAAAGGGTTTCTGGGGGGGAGATCCTGACGCTGATTCCTTCTCAGATGCCCTTTCTTTGTCTGCTTTTCTTGCCAAGCAAATCCATTTAGGAAGTCCTCTTTAAATGTTCACGTCTCGCACATCAGTAGGTGTGCAGGAGAGGTCTGCTTCGTCCTCTACAGTCTTTGTTTCTGAGGATACGTTGTGCTGCTGTGCCTGGCGTAGACTGGACTCCAGGAGGGACTCAATCTGTTCTTGGCAGGCTCGTAAACAATCCTGCAGGAGGGTGCAATGGAAAGGGAAAGAGAGAGAGAGAGAGACCCAAGAGTCCTTTAGAAAGATCACAGGCTAAAATATCTGTTTCTTGACAAGGCAAGAGAAATGTCACCAGGTTATCTGGGAGAGCAGCAGGCTGGAAAGCAGGGTGGGAAGAGCAGAAGCACACAACAGTGAAAGGACTGGCTGAGCACGCCTGTTTTTTTTTGCAGGTTGTACCTTGCACTGCTGCTTCTCTGCCTGTGCTGTTTACAGTTCTCTACAAGCCCACTGCTCACAACTGTGGTTTCTGCTTTTACCCCAGGAACACTTCAGCAGTGGGGTCTGCCAGAAGCAATGCTCACCACCACTGACGTTCCTCCCAAGGCTAAATTCCAGTGTTAGAAATGCCATTTACATGTTGAGATTGCCTGCCAGCTGCTGCAATGTCTAGCTGTGGGCAGCTGATAAATAAATTCCTAACCCTGAAAGTATCTCCAGAGATGGACTGGACTGCCAGACCCTAAAAGGGAGAGGTCTCTCAGGAGCACCACAAAGCACCTCCCTAACCATGCACTACCAGGCCCATCCAAGCTTCCTGGACGCTACCACATCTGGAAATCTCAGACAGGGTGAGACATTTTCCTCTCACTTCCACTTGTGAGACATTTTCCCCTCACTTCCAAAGTGCTTTCTCTAAGCTGGATGTGCACACACTCCTCCTGAGGGTTCAAGAGGCTGCAAAGATCTCGCTGGAAATTGAAAAAACATAAAGAACTAAGGAAGATCTTGTATGTGGTGGGGAAAGGCAACTTCCCCCAGGCATTATGCCACACCATGAGGAGAGATATCAGATTCCTAGCCACCAGAATTGGAGAAGGCCTTTCAGCTCAACCTGCACAGCTTCCTGCAGGCTGTGGAGCCCTGTACACCCACTGCAGTGGCACAGAAATGGTGCCCTAAACAGCCCAAACAATCCCACAGCATTTTGCCAAAACTCATCCAGCGTGCTGTTTACCCTTATCTTTATAACAAACACGGTAAGCTTTTCCCCCCAACATCTTTAACTCTGTGCATGAAGGACTTTGAAGTTTCCTTTCAGCATTGCCTTTTCTGATTTAACCTATGACATGTGTTAGCCCTTGCGGTGAACCCAGTCTTCCATGATAAATTGCCGTCAAAAGTGTTAGGATGTGCATGACTGAGAATGAATGTTGTTTTCCTGAGAGGGTGACCTGCCTGCTGTTTTCTTTATTTCCCAGTTTCAATTCTGCCTTCATTCAGAGGCTTCTTGTGTGATCTACCAGCTTTTCACTGATTCCACTACCACAAGAATCTCCTCTGCCACCAATAAGGGCACATGGCATTTGGGGTAAAATAAGATTAGAAACCCAAGCAAACAATTCTCTGCAAGTCCTTTCTGAGAGAGAGGGAGGTTAATCCTACCTCTAAGCAGATCAGACCATCAGTTACAGCTCACTGAAAACACATAACCTATGACCTTTCCTGGTTTAAAGCCTAGTGTAATATTTCCTCTTGACAGAGACACACAGCATTTTAAATGACAAAAAGAAACGCCTCATATCCTAAAGTCATCATCATGCCTTTGGCTTCTGCATACCTCTGGCCTTCACAATAAGGTCTCTATGAAGTCCCTGCACCCAGCCCTCCTCCAGATATGATGGATCAATCCTGACTGTAAGGCTTCCCCTTGGACCACAGACTCAGTAAAGAGTCTACACCAGCTTTAGGTGATCCTGGCTTTACAAAGCCACCTCTGAGGATATTCTCTTTTAGCATGTTCAGTGGCCCAAACTGCAAGCATTTTAATTTTTCAGAGCAGAATGAATCGTCTTGGGTTTTGTTTCAGGGTTTTTTTTTCAGATGGGAGTAGATTTTATGGTGAGTTTTGATGGGAACTTTGTGGGGTTTTTTTTTTTAGTCCTGACCATTTGCATATATCACCTTTGAGCTCTGAAAACTAAAACCATTCAAAAGAATTTCTATAAATTTCTATAAATACCTATTCTTCTCCCTCTGGAGTCCAGTTATGAATAATTACAGAGGACTATGTAATTTAAAGGTACTTTTTGCCCAGATAATTTTTTTTCATTTAAAATTCTCAGAGTGCAGCATGCTGTAACTGTTTTTTTAAAAACAACCTTTACAATATATTATGAACAGACTGTCTTAAGCTACAGTTGAATGAAAACTTTTTTTTTACTCTTTAAGGCATTCTGTCCATGTCTTATTCACATGGCTATTAGATAAATAGTTTGCCTGTAGGAATGCATTAGAGCTAGCAAAAAACAACTGCAAAACATAAAAAATCACTGTGAACGACCTCACCAAAGCTGTTTTCATTCTCACTACTTCCCAACACTGAAAAGCAAATACAAAACTTGTGCATTACTCTGATAACTTCTCCCTACAACTTTTCTGCTTCACTACCCAAATTTTCAATGCCCACAGTTTGTTCAAGGTCATAAACCCTTCCTGGATTAATTAAGCTCCTCAGTAAAAAAAAAAAAAAAAAAAAAAAAAAAAAAAAAGAACTTGCTAGCTTATAGCTTAACTGATGTGGTCAAATACCTTTAAGACACAGTGGACATGATCAGGCTCCAGGGTCACACAGGAGAGGAAACAAACAACAACAAAAAAGGAACTGCTTGGAAATCCTTTGTTCCTGCCTGACCCGTTCTGGATAACAAGCACATGTTTGAAGGTGCCTCTGAGAAGGGGCAGGCAGGAGGTGAATTCCAGTGCACTAACATACAGCATGGAGACCCAATCTAATCTAGTTCAGCAAATTTCTGGCCTGGAAATGAATGTCAGGTAAAATTCCATCTGTTTGGATGATGGGGTCAAGAATAGAATGATGGAAGACAGCCCAAGACTTCTAGTTGTGATTATCTGACTTCTAATTACCCCTGATCAAAGGCAAAATGGGATATTGGACTCCTACCAACACATAAACATGAACCATAAAGGAATTCCAATCAGGTGATATTCATTTTACTTTAGATTCAGCTCTCTTTGAGACTGAAGGTAAAAAAGTGTAATTATGTAACCTGAAATCCAACAGACCTGTGCTCCAGCTAACAGATCATCAGGGGGAACACCAGCCCTGCTCTTAACATTCCAAGACTATCCAATAGAAAACCTGTTCCCTGACAAGGGGAACCATTACTGGTCCCATACAAATCCTAGTGAAATGGGATAGCAGGAATGGCATTTGATACCATGGCTTACATGGACAGGTATTTTGGGAAAGTATCCCTGCAGGGGAATCATGCTCTGTATGAAACCAAGCAGATTCCTCTCCCAGAACAACTGCAGTGCAAGCTGCTGTTCCCTTATTCCACTCCAAACACAACAACATACCTGTGCATACACAGAACTTTGTGATGCTAATTTTCTGTAGCAATCCATACAAAATCCTTATTTCTACCTAACATGTGAATATACTTAGCACTGGAAGCTGGATGGGAGTTACTCCCTTTTCAAGCTGTTAACCAAGCCCAGGTCACACAGATTGTGGCCATGCAATGACTCAGGACAATTAAAATGAAATAATCAAGAAAAATCCTCTTTTCTTGATAAAGTGACTTTGTTTTCTTTTTCAAGAGCTCTGTCATCACCTAAGTCAAGTCACATGAGGACAGGCTGTTCTGCATGATGTGAGAGAATCCACTTCAGTGCCCAGTATCAGAAATGGTTAAATCATCTTGCTTGAATCAAGATGCTGCCTGGACAGACAGCAAGCATTTTCCCTCAGTACCTGCTTCAAACATCTCACCCTGGACAGTGGCCAACCCCACACTGGAATTATCTGCATTGCTCACAAACTGACTAAAAGCACCACACGTGCTTACCAAAGTGAGCAGCCCATTAGTTCAGCATTTCTTAGAGCATTCAGCATTTCGGGTGCTTAGAGCATTTAACACTTCCACACTGTATTATTACTTCAGCTGCAGTGAGATAAGTGGCAAAAAGAACGTGCTCAATACTGAGGCACTGTTAGGTGATAACATAAAATAACAAGCTGAGATACTGCATTTTTCAGCAATTGTTTCGCAGTCTATCAAAAGTAAAATATTCATTTAAGAATAAATAATTGCAATGAAATTGCTCGATCCCATCAACAAAGCCAAATTACACAAACCCAGTTTCGCAGAGGCTGGACTGGGACAGTTTTCTATGCATTTAAATTATTAACATGTAAAATAAGTTAACAGCATCTCCAAGATTCTGCTCCTAACCACAGAGTTGTCTTTATTTGACTCATTGTCCAGCTCTTGGAGACCTCACAAGAACCTTTTAAAAGCATCCATTTATTGGTCTTCCACATTGTTACAAAACAAAGCTCAACTCTGCCCCAACTTCACACACCATTATGACATGGATCATTGACTTTAGGTCTTCCTTGTAGGCTCCCTTCCTGGCCCATTCACTCATGAAAGGTTTATTGCTCACTAGTTACTGATGTGCATCTCCTGGAAGCTGAAGGGCAAAATGAAGGGTCCTGTGAGGACCATCTACCTTGTCAGAAAGTCGTGGGACAAGCACTCGTTCCAAAAAGGAATTCAATACCAGCTACTGTGAAGATCTAGCACGTAATAAACCAAATTAGATCATTAGAACTCTTTTAAGAAGAGCTTTTTCACACCACTTGGCACAATAAAAAGCCTCAAGAATGGTCAAAGATAAGGTCAGAGTTACCACAAGGTCTCAGCAACTGTTTCCTGGTCTTATTCCCCAAGTTTTGTTTTACAGGGGCTCCTGTTTTAATTACCCCCAGCCAAACACATCCTAAATTGGGGCAGGGCTTCCTCCTGTCCCAAACACCAGAGCTGGATGTGCCATTCCCAACCGGGCACCACAGATTATCACAGTGGGCATCACAACAGCCAAACAAGCAAGAGAACATATTGAGAACCCCCACTCTGAGGCTTGATCTTTCCCAAGATCTACTGTCAGATTAGCTCCCATGCAGCAAGCAGGCATTCATTCTTAAAAAAACCCTTTAATGCAGGAGATCAACTGAGAGGAAGAGTCACTTACCGGATCACATTTGATAACTTGTGATAGGAAATGTGTGAGGCATTGATAGGAGAGGAAAGTGTTAGTGTTCCCCAGATGCAGGCCTTGCACAGCTGCTACCACGCTGCCAGCTGCGATCATGGAGGGTGGGTTTGAAATAAATTTAATATCTGTATGAAGAAAGAAGAGGAAAAAAAAAAAGAGAAAAAAAAAAGAGAAAAAAAAATACTGAAATGATTGCTTTAAGAGAAGCCTGTCCATACACATACACCCTTTGTACCAGCATGGCTTTCAGCTGCCAACTATTGCATCCAAAAAGGCAGTGAAAATGGTGAGCAGAAAGGTGCCTCCTGCTGTAAAACTCTTTACAGGTCCAAACCTGCAAACACTTATCCACAGGAGCAACTGCTCTGCAGAGAGCGGCCCTTCCTAGCACTGGGCCTGGGAGGCCATTCATCACTTGGAGGTACTTTTATCATAAGCAGGACCCCCATTTGTTCAGGTTTAAATGCTTTGCTCCTGTGAATAATGCCAGGGGGTCAATGGCACTGCACTGCTGAGAAAACCTGTTCACATCCTGCAGTGTTTTGCAGAGTCAGATCCAAGGTGCACTCTAACAACGAGTCCTGGGGCCCTTTAAAGCAGAAACCTTTGCTCTGACACTCAAAGGAATATTGCTTTAATGAACAACAACATCAACAAAAAGTAAGAAAAGAGAAATACTGCTTAACCCTGTCAGGAGGCAGATAATCCATATTTAAATTAAGGTTTCATCTTAAAAATGCTTTGTCTCAACCTAGTCTCTTGTCAGTGGCTGCCATCCATCCTGGCAACAGGGATTTAATGTAAATGTGGCATAACTAAGTGACGGGGGTCCCAAGAATTGGTGGACAATCAGTTACATTCTGATGTGACACCATGCTGACAAGAGGCTGGGCCCCCTTCCAGACTGCATTGCTGTAGGTCTCTCCACAAAGCCACTCCCAGGATCCCTTAAGGGGCTATCTCTGCCATTTAGCATGTTTTGCCTTTGGGTTTGTTTGGTTTGGTTTGGGTTTTTCTAGGTTTTTTAAAATAATAATAATAATAGTCTACATTTTAATGATAAGACTCTTTTCTGCTGAGCAGGAATGCATTTGATCTGTGGCAGTGAACATCTTGGAGGAGAATCAGGAACAAAGGAGGCAAGTGGCACAAGTCATGGTCCAGTTTTGTGAGGGAGAAAGGGAAACACCGCAATGTACACCAGAACCTGAGATACATTCCTTCAGCTTTTATCAGAATACAACTTCCCCTGGGTTGGAAAAATACAAACCATCTGTCAAACCCCTGAATGAAATCAAAGGAATGGACAGCTTAGAGGGCTCAGTGGAACTGATTAAGTATTAAATCATGCATCCCCTTTATTATGATAAAATAACTTTTGTGTAAATGTTTTACCAGTGGAATTAAAGCCTTCAGGACTCCATGGAAGTCCTGGCTCTGAATCTGTTTATTCAGACACCTCTGACACTCTACTGTGGCCCTGACCAATACCCACCTTCAAAGGGGCACTTGGCCCAGCATCCTGCAAACCTCCAAAACTAAACTGATACACGGAATTCTGGCCAAGCTTTGGGGATGCACTGCCAGCGAAAAGGCAAGCTTGAGATAAAGTCATCTCATTTGTGTTAAAATAAACACATCAAAATACATTTGGCTTGCCCCCTTTTCCTAACCTGCCTGTTTCCAGGCAGATGTAAACACACCCACCTTCTAGCAAGCTGCTGTCATTCCCTAAAAAAAAAAAACCAAAAAACAGCTCTGCCATTCCAAAGCCAGTCCTGAACTGAAATAGTGACACAGAACTGCAGGTGGACTTTGGAAATGGGGGATTCCCAGCAGGGATCCCACCAAGATGGGGTTGCTCAGAGGGGTAGAGTGGCAGTGCCTTCCCGACACTGTTTACGACGCTCCACAAACGGGACATGACCAAAATGTGTCACTTTAATGAGCCCGTCCTGACAGGATTACGTTTGGGATTAATATTTGTGTTCTTCTTCTAAATGGAGCAGTAAACAAGAACATGAATTCATAGTCACACCCTCATTGTTTCCAAGGTGGAAAATGATAATGAAGTTTAAATGACCAGTTTGTGTCTGTACCTATAACCACTCCAGACAAGCAGCATGGACTGCCTTTTTGTTGCAACTCAACAAGGAATTATTTGTGGCAGAGGCCACTAATTTCAGCATATTAATCAGGGGGCCCCTCTCGCCTGTAATTGGATGCCCCCAAATGAAGAGTGTGGCATCATTGTCAGCCTCCATCGCCTCATCTTGCGCTATTGAGCACTCAGGAACAAGGGGGCTTCGGTGAGATGAATTGGACCTGACACAGCCACAATGGGGTAGGGGGCCCCATCAATTGAAGCACACATCCCCAGTAGCCTATCTGAGACTTCATCCAAAAAGAATAAACAACTTCAGCGTTGTTAAAAAGAGAGAGAGGGAGAGAGAGGGAGAAAGAGAGGAGGGGGAGGAGAGAGAAGAATGCCAGCCACCCTGAAGGGAGGACAAAGCAGGCATATAGGCACTGCAGCGCTTTAAAAAAAATTCCTAACAAGGCGAGTCACCCCTTTTCCTTTTTAAATGGAGCAGCAATTCCATCCGTCTGGAGAGCTGGGGGCTATGAATGAAAATCTTTTCATTGAGGCAAATCAAAACTGTGAACATAAATCACTTGCTGCAAGATGCAACAGGTTCCAACTGGTCACATACCTTGAGACTTCCAATTTTATAAAGGCCGGAGAATGGGAGAATTGTAACGTGCTCATTTCAAAGGGAGATCTTTCTTTCTCCTTTGGAGAGGACCAAAGCAATAACAATAATAAAAGCAACAACAACAACAACAATAATACTAATACTAATACTACTACTACTAATAATAATAATAAATGAGCCAGGTATGTTTTGATTACCAGAGGAACCTAATGAAATGCTGAAGCTCCAATATTTGTTGCTATCCATTGTTATGCTTGTATAGAGCTGCAGTTCTCCCTCAACACCGGTCTTAACTTGGGCCAAAAGAGGCCCGCTTCCTTTTGAGCTCTCCCTGCCTTGCTCTGCCATGCCAAAGTCCCATTCATTAAGCTCAATTATGTGTTAACTTCAAACAAGCCCTGGTAATTTCTTTTTTCTTTTCTCTTTTTTTTTCTTTTTCGCTTTTTCTCCCAAACCTACCACAGCACAAAGGCATCCTTTGGTGAAAATGGATTTTTCAAAACCAAACCAAATCAAACAAATCCACTTCTACTTCTACTAACCAGACAACTGGAGAGGGAGCCTAGGAGGAATTCCCCTCAACTTCACCTTGCAGTGTAACCTTCTTTTTCTGGAGCAAACACATACACACTCATCTACAAACACTTCCACAGGCTACACCTTGGTAAGCCAACTGGCCAAGGGTTTGTTTCCTAAGCAAGCATTATTTTGCAGTCTCTTCACAGGAAAACCTCCTTTACAGAAGAGGACACAGGCAGAGGAGAGACTGCACTTGCCCCTGAGGCCACTTAAGCAAGCTGTCAGTGTTTCCAGTGGACTTTGGATCGGGCCCCACAGCATCCAGGCAGCACAAGGCATTTGCAGTCCATCTAGGTTCATTTTGGCAAGGGGAAACGCAGCACAACCCAGCAACAGCAAAGCAAAGTCCAGATGCTGCTTGAGCCACATGTGATTTTCACTAGCCAACAAAGAAGTCATGAGAAAAGCAAAAGGTAGAGAAAGCCCTGACATCCAAAAATAACAATAAAAACACAGAGCCTAGTGGCAGCCTTCCTGAGTGCTCCTTCCCCAGGCAATATTCCCAGCTCCAGTAGGGAGCTGAAGAGGGCCCCAGCTGGTGAGCTCAGCACTGGTTTTTTTTAAAGCTCAGTAAAACTCCCAGAACATGGTTCTCATTTACTGATCCATTCTCCAGCTGTGGTGTGTAGCAGTGTTAAATAAAGGCTCTGGATGTGCTTCCTAAAAGAAACATAACAACACCGCCAGTAGATCAAAGTACTGGACTCTTAGTAAGTCTCCAACCTTTGAACTACTCTTGCTTTCATCCTTGTCATTGCCAACACAACAACCTAGGTTAAACATCCCCACATCCAAAGGGGAGCCCGGGTGGCCGTTCTTTTTAGCTCCAAACTTAGCAAATCATGCCTCCAGAGTCGCAGCAGCCTCGTATCTGGCAGAACCTGGCATGGAGGGACACACTGGACTTTCCCAAAATGTTGCTGATGGTGGTTTGAAGGTTGTGGCACTCCCAGCACCAAGCATTACTCCAGGCAACCTCACCTATGAGCTGCCCCTCAACGCTGATTTTAGGCCCAAGATGAAGAGCAACGCCAGTGTTTATAAACTTCTCTTTTATGGCTTGGCCGTTCTACCTTTAAGGCCTCGAAGCGGGGCTGGTTCTGTGAAATAAAACTTTTTTTGGGTGGTTTTTTTTTTTAACTTTTTGAGATTTTTTTTTTGTTCCTTCTGAGCTCCTGCCATCTTCCTTCCACCTTTTTCACACCAAATCCAGCCTCTGGAGAACAAGCTCCACGGCACTAGCAGGTGCCACCGGCCGCGCGCGTCCATCCCGCCGAGGTTTTGGAGCGTGGATACCACGGCTCCTTGGCATCTTTGGAGGCTGGCCCTGCTCATGGCTCCAGCACAGCACGTGGTCATGAGGGTGCAGATGGCAGCGGCTCGGTCCTGTGCCAGGAAAAGCCTCCGTGCCACGTGGCCCTCCTCCAATCCACTGGCCACCGAGGAGGGAAGGGGGAGGAAGAGGCAGCTTGAAGAGGGAAGGTTTAAAACCCCCACGCAGTGCCATTCACAGGGGAAAAATCTCCCTCTGCCTCATCCTAAAGAATGAATCCACACAGGGAGGGATTCCCTGCATGGGCAATGAGCCTTTTGCAGCCCCCACATGCACCTGGTGTGGGGAGGCGAGGAAATCATGAAATCACGCCACACTGAGCTACAGGGAGCAAGGGGGGGTGTCCCTCTCCCTCCCTGACATCCACACAAAACTCCGACTCAGAAGCAAAATATCTTCTGAAAAGGAAAAAACTTACCTCTGGCAAAGTAATCCACCTTCTGCAAACAAGGGGCAATAATCGGGGCTTAAACTACCTCCCCGCAGCTCTGAGACCAACAGCTACGGGAAGCTTTACAAGCCAAGGGGTGGGCGCATGGTGTCAGGGAGCAACGCGCTTTGCGCAACGTGCAGGGCTCATACCTGTAGCGCACAGAGCCACAAAAGTCTGAGCATGTTTACGGATGATCTGCTTGGTGTCCTCTGCCAGAGGCATTTTAGTGAGGAAATGCTCAATGAAATCGTGGGGGGTCATTGCGGCCAGATTCCATTTCAGCTTATTCACCAGTAGCAGCTCCATTTGCTGCAAAGAGAGAAGAGAGGGACGGGAAGGGGAAAGGAGAGAAGAGGAAGGAGAAGGGGTGGGGTGCGGGGGAGCGTGGTTAGAGCCGCTCTCGCACACACGGTGGTGTCGAGGCTCGGCAGCAGCAGCAGCAGCGCCGGGCCGGGAGCGGCACCGGGTCCCCCCGCGCCGGGGCAGCGCCCGCCGCGCCCGCCAGGGGGAGCCCGCGGGCCGCCCAGCGCCGGGCCGGCCGCGCGGGGGGAGCCGGTGCCGCTCCCGATGCCGATCCCATCCCGGCCCCATCCCGGCCCGCCGCCGCATCCGCAGCTCCCGCCCGCCGCTTCCCAACGTGCGGCGTTGCCGTCATTTTTCCCCTATATTTTTTAATATATATTTTTTTAATTTTTTGCATCGATTTTTTTTTTTTTATTCTTGAAGTGACTGAACGTGAAATTACCAGTAATTCGTCGGGTCTAATGGAGTTATCTGTATAAATGCACAGTTTTTCTGCGGTCAGAGGAATAGTTTCCTTCATTTTTGAAGCCACAAACATGCAGGTAGCTCCGAGCAATTGCAATCGGCTTTTCTTGAGGGGTTCGAACGACAAAAATCTGTCCAAATAATTCATAGCCAAGGGGAAAACTTCCTCTTCGCACTTCTGCTCCTCGCAAACCTGCAAGAAGGAGAGAGATCGTTGAAGAATAATTTAATTGAGGCGAAAGCCAGGCTTGTCCCGCTGCTCTCGCCCTCCCTCCTCCCTCACCCCCAGGCTTTGAAGGGCATGGTTGAAGGAGACGAGGAGGAAACGCAGTTGGGGAAAATGGATAAATATGGGAAAAGCAGCGGCATCAAAGAAAATGAAAGTCACGAGTGACAAAGTGGGGGGAAATGTTGCGTTAGAAACCCGCAGGCGATTCATGGCAAAAGGGGAGGAGGGTAATCGAAGAAGAGGTCTGTGCCCAGTTTTTCAGCCCCTAAGAACAAATTTTTTAAAAGGGAAGAGGACGGAAAGCGGAGGAAAATGCTAACCCCCGTGGTCGGTAACGGGGTGCAGACCCGGGCTCGGCCCCGGATTTATTTATTTCGCTTTTATTTTTTCATCTAATTTGCCGTTGTGCTGCCGATTCCCCTCCGGTCGAGACACAAAGGTGGCGTCCAGCCTCATTTCCCCAGACGTCATCTTTTCAAAAAATATTTTAAAATATTTTAAAAATTATTCGAGCTCTCAAAAAAGGCTGAAAATGAAGCGGCGGGGGTCCTTTACCGAGCCCCGTGCCTCTGGTGCTGCTGGGGGGCTCCAGGAGGATCCCCCGAAGTGAAATCCACCGCCTCCCTCTCTCGCCCTGAAGCATAGCCGGGCGCGACATTTCCCAGAGCGAGGCAGGGCGCTGCGATTTCAAAAATTAATTAAAAATACATCGCGGGCACCCAGGGCTTCCGAAAAGGCACGAAAATGTAGCCCAGCTCCTGGGGCTCCCTCTGGGATCCCCCTCAGACGTGTCTCGCCAGGGACCAGGCCCTTTCCAACTGGTTTTTCCCAAGCGACCTTGCCGCTCGCTGCCGCAGCACAAGCTTTGAGGGGTGACCGCAGCTCCAGCCTCTCTTCACGCTGAACAAAGAAACTTTCACCCTGCAGCTACCCCCAGAAAGGCCGGAGCCCCTCGGGCCGGTCCCCCTGCCCGCAGCCCCAGCGGGGTCCCCCGGCCCCCGACCTTCCTCCCCCGGCCCCTTCCCCCGCTGCCCTCCGCCACACACACACACACACACACACACACGCACACACGCACACACGCACACACGCACACACACCCCCACACCCTTGGCTTTGCTCCCCAGACTTTCTTCGTTTTTCTCCCGATTAATAAACACTTTTTGCTTTGCAAATAAAAGAACAAAGATGGCGCATAATACTGGCACGGGCAGCCGCTTGCATACGTGTACAAGGATATTAATTTAAAATAAAAATCCCCCAGAAAACACGGGCTGGCAGCAGGGGCCGGCGGCGCGCCCCGGGGCTTCGGCGGCCGGGCCGGAGCTGCTCCCCGCCGGGCCGGGGGAGCCCCGAGCCGCCTCTGCCCCGGCTCTGCCGAGCCCCGACGGCCTGAAAAGGTGCCGGGCAACCCCCGAGCCCCGGGGGCACCGGGCAGGGATGGGGGGGGCTCGTCCGCCGCCCCTCGGCGCTGGGACCCGGCGGCGGCAGCGGGAACGCGAGGCCGGCGGCCGCCGCCACCTCGGGCCGCGTCCCCTCGCTCCACGCGGGAGTCTCCGAGGGCAGGCAACGTGTGCCGAGCCGGGAAAGCGATCCCGGGGGAAAGGCAGGGGGGGCGGGAGATGGGGCAGCGGCTCCCCCGGGTTAATTCGTTTCGGTGGCCGGAGGTTGCAAAGGAGAAAAAAGTCGCCGAAAGATACAAACCTCCAGCATCCAAGTGGCAACTATTTTCCTCATATATGGCAAGATTTCTTTCTGCACGCACTTGAAGTAGGAGACGGAGGGCGAGCAGGTCTCCTCCGCCTTGAGCATTGTCTGCAGCACCCTGTCATTGAGGAGGTTGGCATCCAGGTAGGCTCGTCGGATGGTCTCCACCTCGCAGCACAGCAGCTGATGTTCCATGTCTGCCTTGGTCGCCTCGAGTCAGTTCTCTGCTGCAGGACTGAGTCAGTCGCTCGCTCGTTCTCTCTCTCTTCCCCTTCCAGGAGTCCCTTGGATGCTGTTTCTGCTACTGCCGCTACAGCCCTCTGGAGGCTGAAAAACTTTCTAACTTCCAACAAAACTCTCCTGGTGTAGTCTCTGTGACGTTACTGTTGTTAAGCAGAGATCAAAGCACGAGAGAGAATGAGAAAGAGAGAGAGAGCCAAAAGCAAGGGGCAGAGCCCTAAAGCCATCCCATAGGCTTCAAGTCCTTCCCCTTTGCTTAGCTTATAGAGAGCAGGGTTTTAATGCAAATGAGACAAGGGCTTACTTTCTTCAAGGGCAAGGCAGAAGTAGGGGAAACCCAAATTGTCTCTTCAGTGGATCATGCATAATTTTAAAAATTGAGCATGTTCTGCACTGGGAGCCAAATGATGAATGGGGCTAAGGCCACACACAGACGCCAGGGAGAGAAATGCAAGGAGACTTTGTATTATTTTATGGGGGCGCCAGGGAGGGGAGCATAGCAGCACCAGTGCCTCGCTGTTTGCTATCAATATTATTATTAGTAGTAGTATTAATATTGTTATTAGTATTATTGCTGTCACTGGCACGAAGCTGCCATGCTGTCCTTTAAAAATGTGCTCTCCCAGCCTGAACCTCTTTGTAGCTGATCCCAAGGGAAAACCTTTCTCCCATTTCCTCAGCCCTGTTTTTTCTCAGCCAGGATGGTTTTACTGCACACCAAATTTTTTAAACAATTGGGGTGCCCACCGCTCTGCCAAGCCTTTCACTTTAAAGGTTTCACCATCCCAGAGGGGCATGGAGGTGGCAGGGGACAGGGTGAGAGCTAATCCTAAACACAGGGGAAGGCCACACTTGGCACCCCACCCTCACTGCTCACTGCCACCCAGGAAAAATATCTCTTTGGAGCAGCACAATGGAGGCCAGGGCTCCCTCCAGCACCTCTGGGGACACGAGCTGGTGGGGTAGCAGGAAAGTGCTGAAGCCTGCAGGGGCCTCATCCGCATCTCCAGGACATTCTGTCCACGTGTTATGGGGCCCTGCTGTAAATAACTCCCGCTCCCCAGCCGAGCCTCCTGTACCTGAGCACGCTCTGCTTGGTGCTGTTTCTGTTAAAAATGGGCATCTCTAAAAGCCTCACTTTGCCAGGGGCTGCCAGCGCAGCTTGAGGCCTGCTGGGGAGCACCAGAGGTGAGGCTGATGCATGGGAGAAGTGACTTGTCCTGCCCCAAGGTGGCATAGGGAGGAGCAGGAAGGCCGTAAATTGGGGTGCAAGGATTAACCTCAGGCCTCTGTGCTTTTGCATCACCTGGGTGTTGAATACCTGCAGGGGTGCAGCACTGATGGCAGAAACTCCAGCTGGTGTCAGGGGCTGCTAGCTATGGAGGACACAGCATCTCTCCTCCGTGACCTGCAGGGAGAACAGTGCCAAAGATCACAGGGCATGTTGTTGCACAGTTGTGTGTTTATGTAATATCTTTGCACGGACTGTCTGCCCATCTTTTCTTATTTACTCGTTTGCTTGACCATTTGTCTCCATTTTGTGTCCGTCTGTCAGGAGGAGGAGGAGGATGTTGGAGGCCCCGCGCTCTCAGTTCCCCTTGCATGCCACAGCCCAAGGGGTGACTCTGGAGGGTCCCTCAGTGAGGAAGCTGTCCCCTGTCCTCCTGTCTGTCTATTGTGCTTCACGCACAGGATCCCCACTTCTGTTTCCAACTTTAGTTGGCCAGGAAGGTTTTAATATTAAATGAAGAAGCACGCACGACCCCACGCTCTTGGGTCAGAACGGGACGTGCCTCCATGCACATCCAGGGGGACCCTATTTCATTACCAACCCTGCACCCCCAACACCTTTCTGGTGAGCAGGGCTGCATTCCCCTGGACCCAGGCACACGGGTCCCTTTCCCCGCCATCCTCGCGGTGTGTGCCGGTGGGAGCGGCCTCTCCGAGGAGCCTTTCCCCGCCATCCTCGCGGTGTGTGCCGGTGGGACGGGCTCTCCGAGGAGCCTTTCCCCGCTCGGAGCACGCGGCGGCCGCTCCATTCATAAAAGCAGCACGGCGGGGCGCGGGGCAGCGCGGCGGGCGGGCGGTGCCGGCGGCGGCGGGCGGGGCTGGCGCGGGGCCCGGCGAGCCCCGGGGGCGGCGCGGCCGCAGGAAGCGGCGGCGCGGGAGCCAATGGGGGCGCGGGGCTGTTACCGGGCGGGACGGGCAGATCTCGCCCGCTCCCGCCGACACAAAGGGGACGGGCCGGGCGGCAGCGCCAGAGCCGCCAGAGCCGCTGCCGGGCCGCCCCCGCTCGCCCCGGTGCGGGCAGCATCCCCAAGCCGCCGGCACCGCCCGGTGCTGCCCGCCCGGAGCCCCGGGGCGCGCTCCCTTCCGCCCGTCCTTGGATGCGGGACGGAGGATGCGGGACGGAGGATGCGGGACGCGGGCGCTTCCGCCGCGCTCGCCCCGAGGGCTTCCGACGGCGCTTCCTTCCTGCCCGCTCTCCCTTCCCGGCTCTCTCCCTCCCTGCCCGGCGCTCCCCTCCCCGCGGCGCAGGGCCCGGCCGCCGCCGCTTTCTCATGATGTCATTCCGCCCCCGCCGCTGCGCGCCGCCGCGCCCCACCGCGGGAGCGCGCATTCCTGGCGTGCCGCCGCTGCCCCCGGAACGCCGCGGAGCGAGGGAGGGAGGGAGGGCGGCCGCCAAGGGGAACACCCCCCCCGCCCCCAAAAATACCCGCTCCTGCTCCGGACTCCTCTGGATAAGAAAGGGAAGGAGCGGATGGAGAGGGCCCGGCCGATGGTGATGGGTCGGAGCAGCTCTCCTGAGAGGAGAGTCTGAGAGCCGGGGTTGGTCTGGGAAAGACTGCGAGGGCATCTCATCCGTGACTACAAAAACTTCCAAGAGGAAGGTGCCAGCCTCTTCAGTGGGTGCCCAGCAGCAGGATGAGGAGCAGTGGCCCTAAACACAAAACACGAGAAGTGTCACCTCAAGGGGAGGAAGAATTTCTTCACAGTGAGGGTGGCAGAGCTCTGGGACAGCTGCCTAAGGAGGGCGGGGGTCTCCCTCTCTGGGGACATCCCAAACCCACCTGGAGGGGTTCAGTGTCTCTCTGGAGACATCCCAAACCCACCTGGAGGTGTTCGGTGTCACCTGCTGTGCCCAGATCCCCAGGGCAGTGGCGGGGGGGGGTCTGTGAATTGAGGAGTTTGATGGAGCAAAGCTCACATAGGTTTTTTGTAGGGGAGCCATCACCACCATGGGTCTGGGTGGGAGGGAGGATAGGGATTGTTGGGGAGTCCCGAGATGAGGAGCTGTCACTGATGGGACCAAAAAAGCAGGGACAGACCCAGAGCTAATGGAATTCAGCCCAAATTTATCCTGGGGGGTGAGAAAATGCAAAAAAAAAAAAAAAAAAAAAAAAAAAAAGAAGCAGGGAGCAAGGTTTTGTTTCTTCTTCATCGAGGAAAACCTCCTGTTCCGCCATGCCAGAAGTGAGCCAGTGGAGGGAGAGGCGCCAGAGGAAGCCTGGCAGACAGTAACAAGGTGAAATAAACAATGTATTTAAGCACCAGCATCCTTAAAGCGAAAGTGTTTTAGTGAAGAATATTTTGGTTTTGTACCCAGCAGCTACAGTTTCTTTTTTGCTCAGCTGACCGTATGTTTTGGTAATATATCAGCATGAAAATGGCCAGCATAGACACCGGGGTTTGATATGGGTATGTGAGGTAGGGAAAAGCACATCTTGACCACATAGAGCGTTTACATTTGATTTACAATGTATAGAAACATTTTCTCTATTCCCCAAACTGGCGCTCGCTCCTTGTCATCCCAAAGGCACATAAATAAATACCATTGGAAATTTGTTGTTGAATTGCTCATTTAGAAGGTTTTGAAGCACAATGTTATTATTTTTCTTAAAAAAACCAACAACCAAGCAAAAAGAAACAGCATCAAAACCACGGGGAGATGTTTTGTAGCGATTTTAGGTGTAATTCCCCATAAATGGCAGTAAATCAGTATGGATCATCACACCCACTGCAGAAATGCTCTCTCAGAAAGGATGGTCTCTCATCCTTCCAGTTGAGTTAAAGTGAGGTGCTGTTGTTGGGCAGACCCTGGGAGCTGTCACTCCAGGGTCACTGCAAGATGTTTGCATCCCTCAGAGCATTCTGAGATCCCCAGCCACCCTGCTCGTTGGTTGCAAAGAGGATTGGCACCTCTCTGAAGGACAAGTATGCATTCTTGGAACCTTTAGTAAAAATCATTTGGCTCAGAACCAAACCTAAAACACTGGGTTATAGTTTTGACCTGAAGCACAGATGACAAAATGATAAATTTGCAAAACTCAGGCATTTTTTCAGAGCACATTAATTCAGTGGGAGTAATACCACCAACTTCAAAGGGAGCAGGATTGAACCCTTAATGTACAGCACTAATGACTACAATCAAATAAACTCACTTTGCCTGGGCTTTCTACCACCTTTAGCCTCATGTGTGTGTGCACTTTTCTGTGTGTGCCAAAGGAGTGGATTCGGGGTGCTGCCGTTTCAAATCTGTAGCACCCATGCTAGATGGGTGAAAATACAAATAATGGTGCAGGGTGTCAAGATTTGGGGAATCTGGTCCAATTGTTTCCAGAAATCAGTAAAGGAAGTGAAGAATTGAGAACCTTGAGGGATGAGATGATAGTCTTAGTGAACCCTTCAGAAATATTTATACTTAATTTGGGCTGTTTGTGGCAACTGGTATATTGTTATTTACTTGAGGTATGGTCCGATTTGGTTAAAAATGAGTATGAAATTGCATATTTTGAGGGGAAACACATAATCCTAGAATTACTTTTTTGTATCCTATTTATTTTATATTCTTTTTGCTGTGTCTGGAACACTGCACAGTGTCAGCAGTAGCTGCTTTGTCCCCTCTGGTTGGTTCTTAACCTCACTCACTCTCCATTTAGTTACTGAAGAGGAATCAAGGTATGATAACAACCTCCTATTTAACTCAAGTGAATTTCTTTTGTTTGCTAATTTTCATTTGTGTTTACCTTACTGACCAAATTGCTCAGATTTAAAACCTTGGACTGTGAATACTTCTCTTTTCAGAGAAGAAAAATAAAAAGAAGAATCGTCTTTCTGATTATGCATTCCATTTCAGAGGGATTAAAGTAAAAGAAAAAAAATCAAAATAAAATATGAATTTCAGTTTTGATTGACAACTACATCAACCCAAAATGCACACAGAGGTGTTCTCCAGCCACAAGCTGGTGGTGTCATGGTGTGAGTGCTGACCACAGCATGCCTTAAATGAACAGGTAATGTCCCAGAATACTGAGCTGGGAAAAAGGAGGATCTGAAAAAGGGGGGTGGCTGCATTTTTGCTTGAAATGCTCAATAAAGCTGTGCCCCCACTTTATCTCTCCTCTTTAAAATCTGTGTGTACTTGGAGCATATTCCCTTCACAGACAAAGTATTTCATCAAATCCCAGCTTTGCTTTTGAATTCAGGCTGCAGAAGGAAACTCGTTAAAAAAGCTGAATTCCCCCAGCAGAATATTGGCATAAAAGCAGGAAATTTTTCTCAATAAATTACCAGGAATATTTTATCCTACTTCTGCAGTAATCCAATGATGTAGCACAATGATTTGCACTGATGGAAGTGAGGCTAAATTGTGAATGTTTTAGGAAAAGACTAATTCAGGAAAAGACTGAAACATGTGCCTAAATTTAAATAAGTAAGCACGCTGGAATTTACATGTGCCTAAAAATTGAATATATGTTTAAATACATTGCTAAACTGGAGACTAGGGGTATGGTTTAAAGTTAAGTCTAAACTAGTCTAGACAGTAGCTGTTGCTGAAAGTGATTATTCTTCTCCTGTCTGATTTCTCTGAAATGCCCATCCTGGAGTAAAACCAATACAGCTTGTTGACAATAACAGCTACATCCTAAATGGCTTTGAAAAGCATCCATTTCTCATAAAAATGAAAGTAAAAGTCTCAGTTAATGCTAAAATCTATGGAGATGGGCTGGAGTCAGCTTTTGTGCTAACATGCAGCCCCTGTTTGATTTCACAAGCTCCAGCCTGCTGGAGACAGAACAGAGGGGAGCAGATCTCACGCTGACTGGGATGCTTTTATTTCCTGGGCTCCTGGGCTCCTCCATCCTGCTACAGATATCCAGGAGGAAAGGAACCGCAGGGAAAATGTGTCAGTGAAACCAAGCTGGCTGCAAAGCCAGTGAGAGCAGACAGGGTGCTTTGAGATGCTTGCCCCTCTCAGTGGGATGCAGGAGATGCTGGAGTTTTGGGATGCTCACTGCTGTCAGTGGGATGCAGGAGATGCTGGAGGTTTGGGATGCTCACTGCTGTCAGTGGGATGCAGGAGATGCTGGAGTTTTGGGATGCTCACCCCTCTGGGTGGGATGCAGGAGATGCTGGAATTTTGGAATGCTCACCCCTGTCTCCTGAAATTCCTGACTGGAATTTTTCTGGAATAAAACCACAGAGGCTGAAGGATGTTGGCCTGACACAAAGGCACGTGTGGCCTCCTGGAAAGGCTGAGGCTTCCTGGACCCAGCCCAAGAGGTCTGGGCTGGGACAGATGATGCTCTCAGAGCTGTCTGTGTTCCAAAGGGTGGTGACAGCAAATCTCAGTCTCTCACTGCACACACTGAAAGGCAGCAGGGGTCTGATAAGCCCAGGTATCCTTCAGGCAGGTTTTCTGTGGAGGGACTTGGGAGCCTGTGGATTTCCACCTTGGACCATTTGTGCTGCTGCTCAGCACTTGGCTGCCTGCCTGTGAGGGCTTTGTGATAAGACCCTGAGCAAAGATCTAGCAGGTTTTTAATCAAATGTTTCCATTGGCTTTAATATGTTGTACCCATCAGATTAGGGTCACTCAGCAGCACTCCAGCCTTCCACACAGTGTCCCATTTATCCTTGTCCCTGCCATGTGCCCAGCTCTGCTCTGCTGACGTTGGTTCTGGTTGTGCACTCCTGTTGTAGGGGGTGTTTTTGGGTGGGGGAGTGGTGCAATTAGCCTTGTTGAGGCAACTAGGCCAAGGGACATCGAGCAGTAAAATAAAGTCTTGATGACATATTTGAACTCTTGGAGACCATGGGTTATCTGATCTGCAAGGTCACTGCTATTCTGTGGGAAAGTTTTAAAGAATCTGCTCCTGTTTCAAGCTTAAAGGGCCCTTCTTGCATTGTAGGATTCAAGTATATGCAGTTGGTGAGTGTTTTAGACTATTTAGGACCTGTGTTTTTATTTCCTTTTCCTTTAACCACTCATCAAAAGCAAACGGTATAGAAATAGTTTTAATGAACAGAAGGAAAAAGTGACTCCAGTAAGGTTCCTTCTGCTACCAGAACTGAATGAAATGCAGAAAGGAAAATAACAATAATATGAAAATGAGAAACCTACAAAGAACTTTAAAAATTCCTTTTAATCATTTAAGCTGTCATCAGTAGCAGAAATAAGGAATTATATTTCAGACATGACTTATACCAGGCATGCTTTAAAAAGAAAATGGTAAATTGATAGTGCCTGAAGAGTTCTGTGCCTGGGAATAAAAAAGTGCAGAATTAGGCCCTTGGAAGCCAAGTGACTTTTCCACCATTCAGTCTACAGAAGAAATGATGGCCCTTGATCTTTAGCAGCTCTAACAGATGGGCTTGGGGAAGCAGGGGGAAAATAACATCAGTGACAGTTTTGTGTTTCTGTGTTTCTGAAAAGTCAAAATGTTAGAAGCTATTCTATTACAAAGATTCATTATGGGCATGATTGGCTTAACAGTGTTCTCCTGTAATACAGATCATAAAGTCCCGTCAGAACGGAATCAAATGCTAAAAATGTTGCATAATAACTTTCACAGACCATTAAGCTTTAAGGCTACAGTGTGGGACTTTGTTACAAAGAGACCCTCTTAGAGCAGCAGATACTTTAAGTGAGAGGTGTTTCCCACCCCGGGCTTTATTTGCTGCCAAGTCTGTTTTCTGGCTGTGTTTATGTTCCTACACAGGGGCGGGCTTAGCTTGGCAGTGGGGTTGCTGCAGTGGCACAAGCAGAGCTGTAGGAAGGGATTGGGCAGGCTGTTACTTTCCTTTCATGGGAAGCTGGATATGTAAACTGCTAGCCATTTCATCCTTGCTGGCTGTGGCAAGGCATCCCCCCTCTGTTTCCCTCCTATTATAGCAACAGCATTATTCAGCAGAATGAGGTTCCCCGTATCTTTCATGCCACTCTCTGTGCTTTTGGGAACAAGGATAATGCACTCCCTTGCCTCAGGGATTATGAATTCAGTGTCCTTAAGGAACGTGCAGTTTATCTACAAAGCAATGCACTGCTTGTGCCATAAAAATCCCTTATCACCCGGTAGGAATATGGATCCAGATCCATCTGTTTGGCTCTCTGTAGGTATTGGGATAGGGATCCTATTGCTTTGCCATTGTCTCCTTGGGCTGGTTTTGTCCTGGTATAATTCCATGAAGCTGCTTCTGATTCAGGTGGGAAATGATTCAGTGCATGGGCTTGATGAAGTTACAGGGGTAGCAAAATGTGAGCTGGAGTCTCTGGTGGGGAAAATCTTTCATTTTGCATTGATAAAAAGTTTATGATCCATCACTGGCTTGATTACATTACCCTTTAATAAAACTTGTAGCTGCTGAAGAGTGGGGACTTTTTGCTATCTCCTGATTGTTGCTCTGCTGGTGTGATTTTATAGAACCATAGGATCATTTAGGCTGGAAAAATCATCAAGTCCAACTGTTAAAAAAGGTCTTTCTTAAGAAATCCTTAAAAAAGGATTTCTCTTTGCTGTAAGACTTCCCAGGAATTTAAGTCATATTACTCCCTGCTGATGCTTCCACAGTTGGAATGACCTTAGTGGAAAGGAAAAAATGCAGGTGAAAAAATGTGTTGGTTTGAAATCTTGGGATTTTCTTCCACAGAAAACTGCTGAGTCTAAGGATCTACAGCCCAGGCAGTTTATGGTAAACTTCCTCACACAGGATCCCCCTGCACCTCACAAACTCAGCAAAAACACCATCTCAGGGTGCATGGTGGATCAGGACGGTTTCATCCTGAGCCACAGGAGCCAGCTCCATCTCTGGTGAGACATGTCCTAGGAAGATCAAGACACAGAATGGCAAGGGGAGAAGTTTACTTCTGAACACGGGAACCAAAGGAAAGGTGGGTGCTGTGCTTCAGGAGGGCTCCTCACAGAGCTGCAGGGAGCCTCAGCTGCTCTTGTCCTGAGGAGGGTTTGGTGGCTGGGCTCAGTTAGGAATGGCCACGGGACAGGGAGATGGAAAGGGAACAAACCCCCTCAGGTGCCATCACAGTGCCTCAACCCGCCTAAAAACCCAAACTTCACCCACTTTCACAAGTCATTCACTGCCTAGAGGGACAAACAGTCCCCAACCAGGATAGACTTTTGATGGTATCAGCCTGAAGATAAGGAGGAGACCTGCCAAGACAAATGTTGGTTTCACTGCTTGTCTTGCAGGCAACCCCTGAGACATCCAGCCTTTTACAAGCCACCAAGTCACCCTGGGCAAAAGTCACTGCTAAGATTCCCCCACTGGAAAGGCAGGAGTTGGAGGAGGGCAGGGATCAGGGCCCAGCTCTGTCCCCCTCTCCGAGCTCAACATTTTGTGGCGCTGTTTCAGATAGCGCTGCCAAACTTCCAGCACTCACTCCAGTGGAGCTGGCTGGAAACGTGGTCACAAACAGCTCTCTTCTGCTCCACTGCATCTTCTTAGCAGGAAAACCAGGTTCTCAGCTCAGGCTGGGTCTCCTTTCCTGCTCTTCTGTCAGAGCAGTGTTTAGAAACCCTCTCTGCCACCTTTGCTCCCAAGCTGAGGGAGCCCCACCAGCTCAGGGCCCTGGCTCCATTCATGGTGTGGTTATCTCATATGTCTGGCTCAGCTGATCAGGAGAAAGATGCAATTAAACCCAGGTATGCAATTTTGGACTGGTTTAAATGATATCACACAATAATAGGAATGATAATGGTGATAATATCTTATGCCATATGTGAGCAAAATCAGCTATTGTCTCAGAAGGTGGCTGGCAAGCAGCACGATGCAGTGTTAGGTACTCAGAAGGGAGAATACAAGTTACTTCACTCATTTTCATCCCAGCCTAGGGCTTAAATCCGGGAGACAGAACCATCTGCATGAGAAATGTGGCATGAAGCACCAAGCTGGGCTGATAGGAGCTGCAGGCTCCCACACAGCCCACAGCACCATGATAGCACTATCAGATGGAGAGGGGTGATACACAGCCTGGTGCAGCCTTGCAGCCTCAGCTGAGGATCCGTGCAATGGTTTCCCACATCACTTAACAGCTTGCTTAACCTATCATGATTAACCAGCAGGCTCCACAAGAATTCCCCACAATCAGTAAAAATGCAGCAGAAGGCCTGAAGGACCACAGTGGAGGGCAAACACAACGATGGACACTCAGTGATGGACCCTCAGTGCATGCTCATGCCTCTCCTGAAAAGTACCCACAGCTATCTGGGTTCCAAAGTGCTGTAAATTCATTGCCAATATTTTTGTTTCAATCCTTTCCGCATATATTGCAGTCAGGCTTAGGAGAAGCAGCAGAAATCTTGATCATTGAAGTCCTGTTATGTGTATAGCTCTGCAAAGCCACAGTTTTTTCTTTCTCAGGCTGCACAAATAATCAGTTATCTCTCTGTGATTCTCAGAAAAAGACTTGATCATGAAGTGATTGCAGTGAGGTCTTTTACTTGAGTCTGAAAAGACTTCTATAAAATGTGACAGATAATGCCTTACCTGGTATGCCAACTTACTTTACATTAAGATCACCTGGAGAAAGACAGCATGTTGGTTTTATGATGCTTTTCACCTCCTTTTTGCCATACACCTTTGCCTATTTATTCCTTTACAAAGTTTGGCAATTGGTAATGGATATGCCAACCATGCAAGCTAGAAAGTTTCCCTCTCTGTTCTTAAAACCACTGGTTTCTTCTCATTCTAATTGCAAACCACTTTCTTTATCATGAAAATTTTAAATTTCCATAAATAGCCATCCTGAAGTCTAAGTGAATGCTTCAACAAAACTACAAAACTAAAAAACTGAGAGGAAGTACAATGTGCAGAAATAACCCAAATGCATAGCTTGTGTTCTTTCAGCAGGAGCTGAGCACCCCTGAGAGCTGCTTGCATTGATAAAGTTGAGTAGTGGAGGTGCAGAAGCATGCTACAAGGCCTCTTTTGAACAGCCCCTGTCAAGCCTGCTTTCTTAGATCAAAGTCCAAAGCTTCACTTTATCAAGCCACAAAACTTTAGTCACAGAGATGCAGGAAGGAAGGGCTGGCAGATGAAGGTGACAGATAGTAGAAGTGCTTCTTAGATGAGAATTCTAGTTACTTAGTTCAGCTTAAATATTGCCTTTCCATAACTCAACTCCTGGAAACCCAAAAAATATTATTCCACGCAGAGATCTGGCGCTGGGTACGTCAGCAGTGATGTAATATTGACAGACAAATACAGCAATTGTATTCACAAATGCTCTCCTAAACAGAGCAAAGAGCATTGTGGCAGCACATGCCTACTGCCAGCATGGCAGACTGCAATGCAATCAGTGCCTTGGATGCATTGGGAACACAAACAAAAATAGATTAGCCAACAACCAAAATTGTGTTTGTCTTGCTTGACAGGGCTCGCTCGATAGTGAGTCACTTTCTGATCTGATGGTGCTGCCATCCCAGGGGCAATGGTGCTGCCCAGAGGAGCAGTTCCAGCAGCCCCAGAGCTGCAGAGCCAGGAGTGATGGCCTGTCTGAGGGTGATCCCCATCCCCAGGAGATGCCAGGCAACATACCCCAAGCTGAGAATGCCATCAGCTTGGCCTCCTAGGGTACTCACAGTCTCTCTTTGGTGGGAGCAGAGCTGGTTTTCCAGGCAGGATCACAGCCTCCTCCTGATGCTCTGCCCATTCTCTGCTGGCTGCAGCATCCTTCACCTCCAGAGTTTTTGGGAAGAGCACAATCCTTGCTCTGCTGACCCCAGGAGTGCTGGGATGAAGCCAAAGATCACCTTCAGTCACTCTTCTGAACCCTGTCTTTATCTGCCCGGAGGTGAGGGTCTCCCAAATGCCAGCACAGGGCTCAACAGCAGCATCACCAGAGCTCGGGACATGCTAGGATCCCAAGGATTTTTCCAGGAGCCTGGCTGGTTTTTCTGCTCCACCCACACCTGCATTTCTTTGGGATCTATTGTTGGTAATCAATGGGGATGAGCAGCAAAGTGTATCTCCCAGCATCGCTGCTTGGAGGGTTAAAAGCGCCCCGAGTTCATAATGAGAGTTAATTAACTTGTTTGAAAATAGTTGTCAACTTAATGTTAAATAAGGAAGCTTTTCGCTGAGGTCATTCGGGTTCCAGGTGAAAATGTGCTATGGAAGACAAATATTCAAAGCAAGAATAGGCATGAATGTGATTGGGCTTGGTTCTGATCAAGTTTACATTTGTTTAAAGGCCCAGCCCAAGGCCTGTGAAAGTCATTTGGAATAAATCAGCTGGAGTCGATGGGATTACCCTCCTATCAGGCCGCTATGGGTGAGATCAAACCCCAGATCATTATCTTCTTGTGGTTTTCCTTTCCCCACGCTGAGAGGGAGTCCGTGCGAAAAGCCATTGATTGTTTTGTAAAGCATACCTTGGATCCAGGGGGGGTCCGCCTGCCTGCAGGATATGGCCCATAAAGGCACCGAGATGGCGAGGATGGATTCCTCCCTCTGGATGTGCTGCATCTGCCGGGCTTGGCTGCCAGGGGAAATCAGAGTTAACAGAGAGTCCAGCCAGGAGACAAAACATGAGTTAAAGCACCGTATTCTTCGAGAGAAGATGGGTGACTTCTGATGGGTGACTCTTGTCTCTGGCCACCTTGCTCTCCTGCTCTTGCATCACAACCAATTACTTAATTTCTCTTTAAAGTGATGCTTTCATGGAGAACGAGTCCATGGAAACACTGAACACCGGTAAGCCAGGAGAAGAAGGGAAGGATGCAAACCTGCAGTTTTCCCATGGCCTGAAAATGACTCCCTCCCTGGCTTAGGGCAGCCACAGGTATGCTGTTAATTTTCAGTCCTCTTGCCAGAAGGATATAAAATGTCTTTTCATCTTATGTTACATAAGTATTCAACAAATAAGAAGACTGTTATTACAAAGGCAACCACACCGAAAAAAAGGTTTCATTCACCCTGCATTAAAGACTTCTGATGTCTCTGTGGAACTTGTAGGTTGCTGAACAACGTTGGAGAGGAAAATCCATTGGATTTTTTTTTTTCCCCAAAAAAGAAGTAAGTCTGATGCAACATCAAATTGGAACGGTGTGTGGAATCAATGGTGTGCTAAATCTGCTGTTAATCATGGTGATAATTTGCTCTGGAAGATGATAAGCTTCTATATTCTTTCAGCTTAACAGGCAGCATTCTGGACAACAGTGCTAATAACAACAGTGCTAGTATCAAGCTCTCTCTCATTAAACATTTCAGTGATCCTTCTGAACTAGACAGAAAAGTTCGATGCATGTCAGGAGTGAAAACTGAGCACACCTTAAGGCACAAAACCACAGCTGAGTCTGATGATGCTCAGGACTCGAGAGAAAGTGCTCAGCAGCCACAGGAAAGGTCTTCAAAGTCCTTGTGCTTCTTGTCATCGAGGAAATAATTCTGCTTGGCCTTGCTGGGTGCTGAATGCTTTGTACTTTGACCTGATTTTCTCTGGGATAATAAATAAAGTGTGGTTTTGCGCCAGTAGGGCAGACAGAGGGACAATGAGGTAAGGCACAGGAGGCTGCCTCTGTGGAGGTGATTCAGCACACATCCAACATACCTTCCAGCAATTCAGGAATTCTTCCTGAAGGTGTTTAGTTGTGTTGTACCCTTCTACATCTTCACAAATTGACTAGCATCAGGTATATTTGAAGTATGTCCTAAGTCTGTTAACTTCCAGGCAGTAAGGCATCCTCACCTGCTCATTTCACAGGGAAAAAAAAAAACAAAACAACAAAAGCCCCAAACAATAGAAAGGTTCCTGTGTGTGTTGACATCCTGCTTGTGAACCAATATTTTCACAAGCAATAGGCTTGGAGAGACAGGCCAGTCAATGGATATGAACTGATTTACACTGAGCTAAAATTAGACCCAGTATCCTGATGGAAGTTATTACAATTAGCTATATAAACACACAAGCTCAGGTAATTAATTTTGTAGTACCATGGTGCCTGGAGGTCACATCAGAGACTGAGACATCTATGCTAAGCACTGAAAATACATCCAGCCAGACACAGCCCTGATCCTGAACAGCTTGCTGCTCATATAGACAAAAGGAACAAAGGACTGGGCACAGAAATGATTCTTTATTGCCTCCATGTCAGAAAAACTGGCCCAGAAAAATTGAATTGTCTTTCCCAACACTGTATAAGAATTATTTGGCAGGAATGAGAAGCAAATGGGGAACATCAGTCTCCACTTCACGGGTCTGCCGCCCTTTCTCTAGCACAAACTCCCTTTTTTTTTTTTTATCCAGGAGGCTGCTGAGGCATAAGATAGCTCTGGACTCCTGTTTCTTTACATTCCTTAACTACTCTTTTCAAGCACAACAGGAGCTTTTGGTTTCTGAGGTCTTCGATGAGCCTGTGCCCTGTCCATCTCACCAGAGTGAAACACACCTCTGCTCCCTATTAAAATTATGTTTCTTCAGCAAAATTTCAAGGCCTCAAATGCACAAATCCATGATCTGCCACACCTCTGCTGACTTCTTTCACTTGGTTCAAGAGCTCCTGCCTATTCCTCCTTAAACCCAGGAGTCCAGCTTTGCCTCCTTTGTGTACACTTGGAAATCAGCTCTGTAGAGAAATCTTGGCAAATCTCACTGCAAGGGGAGAAAATGCATCTTGTAAATCTCATAGTGGCATCTTCAAGTGTTACAGACCTTTGACCTTTCTCCCTCTACTGTCTCTCAACCTTGGTTCTTTCAAAAACAATGATAAAATGGTGATGGCTTTAATTTAATATAGAATTTCATCTTCTTCTCCAGAAAAGCAGTGCATGGTTCTCAAAGTTTCGTTCCCCCTTTTTCTGCAGAGAGCAAACCTGAGAAGACAGCTGAAAATCTGAGGTTTCAAAAGTACTATTCTTTAACCTCAGATTTGTGGTCCAGGTTTTGATAGATTCATTTTGCAGTCAATCAATTATCATTTGGTCTGAGGAGGTTTGAAAAATTGTCTTGAAAGAAATAGTCTTCTTGTTCTTCTTGTAATCTTAATTGTGCAGGTATCTGTAATGCAGATTTCTGTTTCCTGCAGTTTAGCTATAAAATAAGACTTTATGTGAATCATTGAGTCCATCTGGAACTTCAACAAGTCAATGCCTGTGCCATTTTCCTGGCCATAAAATTATTTTCTGCCTCTTTGCCAGGCTGAAAGTTCTAGGAAAGGTCCAACAGGCAAATTACGGAACAGTGCATCAAACAATATTTTTTTTCCCAGATAGTCACATATCTGAATTAAAATTTTCTTTTGGGTAGCATGGATATATATTTGACTGCATGCTTATTTCCTAGCTCTGGAATATTTATTTACCTGAAATCCTGCAGCTGTAAGAACCATATTGTGAACTGAAAACAAAGGTGGCTGAGAGAGTGAAGGAAAAAACAGTCCTCTGAAGCAAGAATGAGGTTTCCAACCATGGAAGAGTCTTTAGAGACACAAGTGAGGTTTTGATCCCTGGCCCCAGTGTCATCCATCCTGGAAACCCTTCTGGTTTTATCCTTTCAGACAGGTCAGTGAGAGCGAGGTGGGAAATTGCGATTTCAAAACAGGTGCCCACCATGCAGTGTTTTCAGCAAAACAGCCTGTGATTGCAAAGGGAAATCTAACACTGCTTCTGGATCCCTTGCAAAATTCCTTCAGATCCCAACACCTCTGCCTGTGCCGGTGGTTTGGTGCTCAGACCTGGAGCATGCAGCTGCCCACGATAACCCTAAACCCAGGGTGCCCCTGCAAAGAGCCATGAATGAGAGATACTTTCCATTTCCAGCCCCGTGTCATATGAATGGAAATTATGCAACTTTCTCAGGCTGGTGCAGTGTGGAGCTGTGCATTTGAACAGGAACACAGGAGCTGTTTTCTGCTTCCTGTGTTTGAGAGCTGTGCAAGCGCCATCTGGGCCCTTCTGCAGCGCTGCTCGCCGAGACACTCTTTCTTTAGGAGAGCAACTGGGGAAGAACAACAAAGAATTCTCCCTTGTAGAAAAGGTTGTGGTTGCCTTGCCAGCTCTCAAAATTAAAACTGTGTTCCAGTCAAAAATACCTATTCAGGCTGACATCAAAGAGAAAAATGCGAGCAGGTCAGGGAGTTTAATTTCCATGGTGCTGGCGTTTGTGATTCACATGTCAGGCGCAGTAATGACTTACATGCCCATTGGCAATAATGGAGCAGAGGGCCAGCACAAAGGGACACAAAGGGAAAGTATCCTGAGGTAGCAGGGACAGGAAGGAGCCCCTTGAAGTCCGGTGGTGTCACTGGGAGCATGGGCTGCTGGTCCCTCTCACAGTTTCCATCAATGACAACCTTGTGGAGCCCCCTGGCCTGGGTTGAGGCTTTTGGGAGTGATGCTCATGGGGTGTCTGGTGCCAGAGGACTCCTTTTCATTGCGGAGAGAGCAGGTCCTTTTAATTGCCCTGAACTTGTGGGTGAATCCCGAAAATCTGGGTCTCAGGGCACGTTTCCTGAATCCTTTGAGGTGTGGTCTCATACCAACTTTGTAACTTCTCAAAATCTCCAGTCCAGGTGAAGGGCAGTGTCATGAGATCTGAAAGCAGGAGGTGTGTAAACTTTTTAACAGTGTCTGTATATTCTCCTACTACTCCTTATTTGCTTTTCTCATGGGATGATCCAAGTAGGCATTACACACTGTTGATAAATAGATTTTCAGCCTGTTTCATTTAACCATTACTGTATTTCCATATCAAAGATTTTACACTTGGCATGCCTGAGCCCATTTTATTTGTAATCTATTCTCAAATGAGGAGTTTGGAATGTTTTTTTTTTCATTCTTTGTTTCATCTGCAAGGTACTGCCCTCATGTTATTTTTTAAGATGAGATCTTATACACTACCACAAGTCATTGTACAACTCATTGGCTCTTATTTATTCTGGCCTCCTAATCTAACACCATTTCTATGTTGAAACTTGTTGCTATTTTTTTTTCCAAGGATACACCATAGGATATTAAGCATGTGCTCTATATCAAAGTGCAAATATAAACTGGTTGATAGTCTCTAGTCACACCCTGGATAGGAGTGGCATTTGGGAATTTTTCACTTGCTGGCTGGAGATCAGAATGTGCTTAACATGGCTCCACAGACAGGATCTTGGTTGGGAGAGAGCTGGTGGGGCTTTTTGGGGTTTGGGCTTTGGGGTGGCATTTTTTTGTTTGCTTTGGTTTGGTTTGGTTTTTTGGGGATTTTGGGTTTTTTTTGTGTATGTATGTTTGAAGGGTTGGGAGCTAAATAGTTGTACCGTCTCCAGAAGCAAATTTTTACATATTTAGCTATATTTAGAGCTGCAATTGGGAGATTTGAGGGTATGATAACCCAGTGCCTCACTGTCTTTCCTCTTCTCTATCACTTTGTGATGGACAAGCTTGATTCTGGAGTCAGCCTAAGGCATGGCGCAGGGCTGCAGCACTCCAAGAGAAACTCCAAGGAGGAAGTGTGACTCAGAGAGCTGCAATTCCTTCCACAGTTCCTCCTTGTTCCAGCCAGGGAAGTAAGTCACTTCGGTGTTTGAGCTGCTAGACTGAAGCTTGCTTCTCCCCTGGTGCTCACCAGCCTCAGCTTGCAGGACAGGAAGAATAATAAGAATAAAAAACAGAAACACTAATTGGGGCATTCCTGGTGAAAATGTTCAAAATCAGTATTTCCTCACTGGTAGTGCAGCTCTGAGGCCTGAGGACATCCACTGATGTGGGATCTGTTTGCAAATGGTGCACGTGACTCTTTCACCTGCCTGGCATTCTGCTTGGCATCAACATGCTCTGGAGAAAAACATAAAATGGTAACAACAACAATCATAAAATTCACAGCCTATTTTTGAATGTGCTTTTTCACAGATGGCAGAAATGCTGTGCTATGGAGGGATCTTCAACTGAGCACTATTTTAAAAGAATTTTTAATGTGGCAGCAAAATACTGTAGTAACTGAGACAGTGTCAACTGGGAGCACAGACTGAATGCTGCAAGATAAAAGGGGCCAGGAAAACAAGAGAGAAATTTATCCATATGCACAACAGCTAGATGATCCAGTTAGGAATAAGACCTTGTTTTGGATTACCAGGGATAAGTTTTCAGGAAGTATTTTGCAGTTAAAAAACCCCAAACCAAATGAAAACCAACAATAAAAAAACAACGAAGCAAAACCAGGAGCAAGAATTGAGTTAAAAAAACAGATCTGGCCCTCATGTGGTGTTCAGCAGCACAGATACACACTTCCTGCCCGAGTTATATATTTCAAAAATAGCATGTGAAAGAAGATTCAGACTATTGGAGCAACTTCTGCTTTCAGCAAAGTGGACTGAAGCATGGATCTGAATTTATACCTCCATGCGTGATTTGAGGTACCCATGTGTATAAAGCTCATCCTTCTGCTGTGAGCTCTGAATGGCACCAGTGCTAATTCACCTGGGTACCTGACCGAGACCTCCAGAGAGATATAGAAAGAGAAACACCATTCACTTGAGCTGGTCTTTATTCCTACACCAAAAATCAATGATGTAAAGGAAGCTTGCAGTTCAAACGTGCAGAAGTTGCTTTTGTTTTGCATCGGTTTATTCAGGTATTTTAAACAGGCTTAGTTAAAATAGTCAGTTGAGCCTTTCTGACAGCTTTGTAAGAAAGCCTTATGTGGCTAATTCTTAAATATCATCAGACAGCAGGCTAATTGTGTCCTGGTGCACACTGTTGCCCCAGGTTGCAGATAACTTCCTGTGTTGAAGCGATGACCTGAGAGCGATATCCTTGTGGACAAGGAAATATCACCTTCCAGTCCTGCTGGCTCTCAGACTAATCTGTGAGAACCCCCCTCAGCTATCTGCCTGTGCTTAGCCAAGTTATTAGGCACATTCAGGATGCATTAAGCTCATACACCTTCTAAACTACTGGGTGGGTTTGAGTTCACGCAGCCAGCTGGTTTAGTCATACCTCTGGTGCTAACAAAACCAGAATATACTGGACCTGCCAGGAGTGTTGCCTGTGTAGGTATGTAATAAATGTGCTTGGATGTGTTTGATCATACAGATATGATTAAACATGTGCTTGGATGTGTTTAATCATACAGATATGCAATGGGTACCTTTACCACCTTCTGTAGTATCTATCTTGTTCTCAATGCTTAGCCCCCTTTTGACAGGGGTTAATACTTTGGAAGAGCAAACATTCACATTTTTGAACACATAATTGTTCTGTTGCCATATTCTTGATTAGTGGACCAAGGTATGTACCCTTTTGAACAGAAGTAAATTCAAAATAATTCCGTTAAGTCAAGTCAGGGGAGAACTTACTCTCCCTGATAAGTAACATCATAAAACTGGCTGGATGATTCACTGTGAACAGTTCAGTGAAAATATTCTCTGTTTTGTATACCCTTCCTTTTTCTTTTCTCCATATTCCTCTTTCTCTTCCTCATCCCCTTTTTAGCCTTTTCTGCCTTGTGATGCCACGCAGAGAAGACCTAAGAACCAGAGTAAGGCAGAGTGATGAAGGATGAAAACAAGCCACTGCTGGAAGTGCAGGAGATGGTGAAATACCAATAACCCATGTTGATATCTGACATGGCTAACAAAGGAAAGGCTCATTCCTTGTATTGTCTGGGCTCCTGAGAGTGCCCCTTGCCTGCTCCCTTGTACAATATAGCCTGGATGAAATGCAGCTGCAAGAGGGAAAAGGTGACACTGATCCTGCTCTGAGCAGGAGTCAGGGCTGTGCTCATCACTGCAGTGCCTGAAAGCAGGACATCCCATTGCTGCTGCAGGACAAAGTTCATGGAATATCAAGTGTTGATAGTCTGTGCTCAGAGTCTGTAAATGTATGTACAAATGGGTCACATCCACAGCTGGCATCTGTCTGGCTCCAGATCTGGTCCAGTAAGTTTCTAAAGAGTAGCTCACGACAGACCATTGAAAACTTCGAAAGAAAGTCCCAGGGCACATGACAGAAATGGCCAAGTGGAACAGCACAGTAGAAGAAAGAAATCCTGTGGGTTCGTTTCTTTAAAGCATAGAAGTCATTAATCATTTCTATTCCTTTCCATTTGAAACAGCTGCCTGCCTGCATTTGCTAAGTAACTGTTTTTTCTAACCACACAGCAACTGAGTTGTGGGCCCCAGAATGCTCATGCTTCCAGATATGAATAAACAATTTCCCTCCTTCACTGTGTCAATGAAAGCACATTAACATCCTCAGCATCTGGTTTTGGTAGGGAAAAAAAATGCTGATGGTTCCACACTTTATGAATTCCTTCCCCCTCAAAAATCTTTCTTACTGGTTATAAGCAGTGAGCCTTCCAAGTGGGGCTCCGGAAGTTCAAAAGTTTGGAGTGATAAATCTCAGCGGCCTTCTATCTGTCACCTGCGATGCAGGATGTCGCTCGCTGCCAAATTTAGAGAGGATCCTCTCCTGTCGCGCTTGTCTGCTCATCTCCTTGCTAGAGTGAGCGACATTTCCCACGTCAGCCCTGTCCCCGCTGTCATCCCGGCGGCTCGGGCGGCTGCAATTAGCGGAATGAATGCCAGCCAGCAGGTGGAGACGCATGAAAGCAATCCCCGAGCACGGACAGCCTGCCTCGACACCGCGTTCCCACAGCCCCGGCCAAGCCAGTCAGCAAACATCGCCACTGGCTCCGCGGAGAAGCGCAGAGCTGGGAGCCTTGGCTGGCTGACACCGTGTGTGACGGGGCAGCCCCGGCTGAGGAGGAGCCGCGCAGCACCTTTCATGTCTCCGTGAGTCAGGGAGGGATGCTGGCGGCTGACCTCGGCTCATTCAGCTTGTTCAGCGGCTCAGAGCTGCCTGTCAGCCTCAGCTGGGCTGGGTGATGCGGGAGCCGCACGCGAACTCCGGTCCGGACGCATTCCCGGCGGGCGCATCCCGGGTGCGCATCCTCGGGGCTCCTCTGACCCGAAGGCATTCCCAGCCTTTTGCTGCAAAAGTGCAGCCAGGGATGGTGTGGAAACAGCTCCGCTTCCTCTGTTCCTCTCATAACTCCTCCCACCCCGCGTTTCCTCTTTCGGAGTGGAAACGCCACTGTGATGGCTATTTCTGAAGCGCCCCTGCCCCGCTCGGGAAGTGCGGAGGGATGCAGGAGTGCGAGGCGGGTGAAAGGTAGCTCGAGAGTTATTTTGAGAGTGGGGAAGGTATTTACATGAGTCTGGGAGCAAATCCGGGGATAATTCTGTGTCATCGTCAAGCCGGTGGTTAAGTTTCTATCTCTAATCTCCCGACAGACGATAAGGAACTGCAGTGCTGGGGCTGCAGAATACCTGATGTGAACGGATTGACTTCAGTGGAAATAGGCACACAATGGGAGCCAAGCCTAAATGCCATGCCACAGAATGCTGCCAAGCCCTTCCCTTATGCCAAAAATGATTGCTCAGGCTATGAAAGACAAATTTTTAGTGACAGCATCCACATGCAGGTATGGAAAGAGGGAAGGACATGGTGTAAAATTAGGAGAGCTTTGAAAATTTCAAAGCAAGAGCTTTGAAATTTGCAAAAAAATATTTTTTTTTGCAAAAAAAATTGCAAAAAAACTTGGCAGCTTTGAAAACCTGCAAACATTTTGAGGGATTTCAGTGTTTGAACACATGATGTTCTGTCAAGTTATGTTCATTGTGGAGATAGCTGAAAATACAGTGTCTCGGTCTACAGCTCCAGACCCCCTCCCCCAACACTCCATCACTTGTGGAAAGTTTGTTGGAGTTTGTTATTTTTCCTTTAAATGAGAAAGGCTCTTCAAATCTTGAAAATCCAGTTTCAGTGTTCCAAAAGAAATGTGTTGTGCAGCTTTTCCATCCTCTTGGATTCTTCTTCCCCTCCACACTGCCTCTTGCACTCTTGCCTTTGGAGAGCAGAGTTTAACATGCTGCTGAGGAGATAGGCTGCATGCAAAGTCCCTCAAACATAAACACACTTCAGGAACAGATTCCCCCCAGCGTGCTTCCAAAAATGGAAACCACATTCCATCTGCACCCTTATCGACTGGTCAATAGCTGGGATGTTGAATGGACATTCCTGAAAGGGAAGATTATGAAAACATACATTACTACTCAACAGTGGTTCCCCAGCTTCCCAACTCTCTCTACCTTAAGTGGCTCAGGCTGGGGACTTTGACAGTGCTGTGCAGGAATTTGTCACACTGAGCTGCAAAACTCTCCTCAGGTGGCTTCTCTGGTGTTTAAGAAGCTCTGTGTTCATTCAACTCAGGTATTGTTCTGCATTTTCTGTCCTTTTAAATGTTTGTTTTATCTTACATTATAAATGATACATAATTATAAGAGGTGTTTTTTAAAAATGTGTCTCTGATTTTCCACTCAGGTTTGCAGCACTGTGGAGACATCAATGGCTTCTGGGCTGTCACCCTGACAGAAAAATCAGAGGCCATGTGAGCAGGCTTGTCATACATCCTGCCTGATGATAAGGCAAGTTATCACCATTATTCTTTGACCTATTTTTTGGCTTGTAAATGACTGGGTCTGAATTCCCAGCCAGAGACTGAAGATATTGTTTACTGATCTATTGTATAGGATTGCCTTGAAGGAGTTAGCATTTGTCTTAGGTGACTCACAGATTGCTCTGATGGTGGAGATGTGCTTTGGTTTGCCCTTAGTGCATCTCTCCTGCTCTCCATGTGCATATATGCCCATAAATGTAATATATATGCACAAAATAATTTGTTTGCTTTTATGATATACCCTTTGATTTCTGGGGGTGTGGTTTTTTAAAGAACCTCTGTTAGTCAAGCAAAAGCTACTGAGGCAGACAGAAAGAAACTATCAAAAGTATTTGAAATAGAGGACAGTTTATTATTAGGGCAGTGGGATAAGGGTGCAGGAGAGTGGAAATTCAAGTGCTGAATCATGTAAATATGCTTAGTATGTAAAATTGTTTAATCTACGTGGTGACTCAGTTCCTTGTTTATGAGAGGAGGACAAAGCTTAACAGCCTTGTTAATAAAATAAAATCTATGAATTCATATGAATGGATATGGACTGTGGACATGAAGGTGATGGCAACTTACTCAGAACTTACTCAGTTTATCCCTCCCAGCCAGACCTTGCTGCTGGATATAATTTTGGATCCTGCCTTAAACAATATTCGGTTGAAGAACAGAATGAAGAATTTACACTCTTGTAAAATGTTGGTCTCTGTGGAACCTGTTCAAACTGAAATTAGGTGCTCATTGGGTTGTGACATAAGACATGAAATTAAACTGAAGATGTATCTCCAAATGTACAGTTTTTGGGCAAAACACCAAAGTAGTTGTCCCAGAACAAAATAGGTCTTTAACAGAGAAGTGTTTGCACCAATCAAATACGTTAATGAAGGAATGCAATTTTTTGAAGGATCAGTTTGAAAGGTATTTTGGAAGAACCTAAATTTGCTATACAGGTACTGTGCAGCTGCAGGCTATGGGTCCTTTAGATCTACTTCCAGAGAGTACCAGGTGCTATTTAACATGAAATAAGGGTTTTCTCTCAATCTGAAGTTCAATTGCCTGTATTTTCTCTATCCCACCCTTATTTCCCAAGTCCCAAGGATGTATCTTGTACCCATATATTAATGGCAACATTTGGGTTTCTGTTACAAACCTCTCTCCCCACAAGTACGTGGTGGTGTCATGTAGAACGCACATTCCCATAATCATTTCATATGTTTTCAGTCTTAAAAATAAAGTTTATAAAATGAAAATACAATATAATTATACACATGGGAGTTCTGGTTTGGAAGAGGTTCAGCAGAATTCTTTGATAAAACAAGCCCCCGACCACAAAAGCTGCATGCAGTGATTTGACAGTCAAACATGTATAATCACTTGCTCTAAATTAAAGGCAGTGTCATCACGGTGAGAGCAGCACACTTTTGGCCAGCTAGTGGCAAATCCTGTAAACCTAACCAAAATGCATCCTTGAATAAACTTTGAGGAACTTTTTAAAAAAGATGCTTGGGGTGGTGGGTTATATAAGGAAAAGGGAGTGCAAAATATCTTTTTATACAGGGTTATTTTATGGTACTAATTGACCTCTCATCAGTCTGGTCCTTTTTTATTTTTTCTTTTTTTGCTTTGCACCAATTTCTAGTCTCCAGAAAAGGACAATTTTTTTTTTTTTTTTTTCAGAGAAAAAAAATAATCTCATTAGGCAAAACAGAGATGTCAAAATCTGTGGAGTTCAGCACCCTATGGTTTTTAGGTGAGATTTGCAATTTGGTGTTCCTGCCAACATCTCTCCAAAAACACAAAAATCCTTTTTCACTCCACCAAAACTGCCCCTTTGGGCAGAAAGTTCATGGGCAGGATGCTCCATGGGTGCAGGATTGTGCAGCTGCCCTGAGAGCAGCAGGATGATGCTGATTTACCCCAGATATGGATCTGGTTTGCAGCATGTCTCAGTCTGAATTCACAGAGCGTGGAGTAATGTGAAACGAGGAAGTGACTTTTGTGAAAAGCATTTTTGGAAAGGAAAACCAAAAATGATGGATGTGCCACTGGGGCAGAGGGAGTGGAGCCTGCCTCAAAGAAGACCTTGTAGAGCTGCCAACCTTGCCACAAAATGGGCTGCTGCCCTCAGAGAGGAGGGGGTTTCTCCGGGACAAAAGCAGCCACACCAGCACCCTAATAACCACTTCGGAGAGATTTTTATGTACCGTCACATCAAAACCAGACAGAACTTCCAAAACATTTGAATTTGACCCATCACTGATTAATGGAAGGAGAAGAAGGAGAATGGGTGGAAAGAATAGTCATTGTGAATTGCCATAACACTGGGCAGCAAGCCATGCTATTCAGCAAATGAGACAATACATTAAAAAACAAAACTCTGTTTTCAGGGGCCTTCTATACATATCAAGAGCTTGATTCACAGACCACTGAAGTTAATGGGAATCTTTCCTGTGACTTTAACCAGCTACTGGCCCTGCTGTTACCAGAGAGGAATTAATATAAGTTTGCACTTACTCAGTGTCTCAATTAGAAGATTGCAAGGTTGAATAAAACATCAATAGTTAGCTGCTAATTGAATCTAATTAGTCAGAATGCACACTCATTTTGCCCACCTGTCTGTAGTGTATTTTACTATTGGAGCTATTAGCATAAGCCAATAGCAGAGAAAAGATTTTTAAAAAGAATTTTGCCCACCTGTCTGTAGTGTATCTTACTACTGGAGCTATTAGCATAAGCCAATAGCAGAGAAAATATTTTTAAAAAGACAAAAAAATGCACATGCTGACAAGAAAAATAGTTAATAATTTGTGTTCCACCTGATATTTAAAGCTCTGCAAACATAATTAGTTGTGGGTTTGTGGGGGAAATCTGATTTTCAAATATTGGATACCTTTTTATAGCTTCTTTCTGTTTCTTTCCCTCTGGAAGCAATTAGCTCAATCATATTACAAACCTTATGTCTTCAGCTATGCAAGTGGCCATATTGCCATTCCAGTTAAATGTGCAGCAGTCCTTTGTGAGGAACAGGTTTGTTCATTTCCACAGGAGTTTAGGATGGGGAGGGTAAATCATCCTCTTCCTGATCCAGCTGACCAAATGGAAAAGGTGACCCTCCTCCTTTTGCCATGGCTTTGTGGAGGTCCTGCCTGAACCAATCTGCTGGCAGAGAGGGCACTATGAAACTTTGCAAATTAGCTGTGCAAAGTTAAATTCTCAGTATAATTAGGGGAATTAATTTCTCCTGGGATCTGTAACAAATTTTCCCCAAGTTAGCTCATCAGGAAAGACCAAGCTGTGAGGGTACCTGTGACAGCTTGTTGTTTCCGCAGGCAAAGAGGGGCAGTCACAAAGGAAATGGAAAACAATTCCTCATGCCCACTTAAAGGTATTTTCTCCAGGGTGTTCTTGGACAAAGTTTCTGTAAATACACGACGCAGTCATTAGATTCTCAGACCTGTTCAGCAAAGCTCTCTTGATCAAGCTTAAAGTGTGCAATAAAACTCAACAGTTTTCCAGATAATCTTAACCATTTCCAGATAATCTTGACCATCTTGGCAGTTCCATTCTGCCTAGGGTTTCCCTGGAATGGCTGGAGTATATCCCAAAGAATTTCTCTCTGACTTTGGGAACTTGAAGCTGCAGCTACACTGATTCCACCAGATCAGGAGAAATCCTTGTGTTTTCCTTCACCAATCACTTCTTTTCTCTCTTATATTTGTGAGTTCATTATTAGAAAATCAATATTTAGTGTCATTAAGGATTGGGACTAAAGACATTTGTGGAGCAGAATTTTGTCAGTGAGCCAGTCACAGCTCAAGGGAAATGATGTTTTGGTGTTTCTACAGCACAGGAAATGCTTGTATCACTTTTCCCCTTCCTCTTGTATGTAAATGCAAGCATATTTAATATCCTGGACACTTCCACTTGGTAGTGTTGGCAGAAAGTGACTCTGCTGACCTCAAGTGATTGCTTGACACTGGGAAATCAAATGGCAGCAGCAAATTAAGGTGACACTGAAGTTACTGTAAATATTGTCATTCCTTCCATGGCAATATGTGCCAGTAAAGAAAAAAAGAATTCTCCTCATCATACTTAATGTAAATATCACAAGGATTATGTCTGTGATTCATCCAAGAAATGCCAGCTTCAGCAGTTTCAGTGTAGAAGACTAGAACAGTTCATATCCATTGAATTCTACACTTATGGACACCTGAAATACCACAGATGTAGATGTTACCACTTTTCACTCTTCATGGCAGAAAAGTTTTTTCTTTTATTTTGATTTTTCTGCCTTTCTGAAAGGATTTTTTCCTTTTTTTTTTTTTTTTTTTTTTTTTTTAAGTTGGAGAAGAAATGTTTAATCTGTTTAATCTCCTTGTTTAGGGCCAGCAGTAGTTCCCCATCCAAAAGCCAGTGCAGAGGTCCTCACTATATCCAACTGACATTTTTTCTTTTACTCAGGTAAAGGTCTCAACATGTACTGAAGTTTAAATACAAACTTTGGCTCAGATTGGGGTTCTTTCCAAAGCAAAATCCTAAATTTTAGCTCCTGCTAAAAATTTTGGGGAAAAAAATGTAAGGAGAGGCTCAGATAACTGCTGGGAAAAGTAGATCCCTGGAGAAGGGCAAACGACCTGGCTCCCTGTTGACTTTGCCTGGGTCAAAGGAAAAAGGTGAGTCACTGGCTTCTGCTTACATTTTTTCTTTCATCTTATTGATACAGGAATATGAGTCCAGCTCTCCAAGGTTTTCTGCCCGAGTTCCTCTCTTTGCTGGCCTGCCTTCCCAGGACCAGTTCATTTCCTCTCTTTCATCTTACACTGCAACTTTCAGCTCTGCTTGTTGAAGAGGCTTGAGCTGACTCTCTGCAGAGGTAATGGCTGCTTGAAGGAAGAGCTAAATGCTCATTTATAAAAGCATTTTGGCACACAAGTAGGTAAAAGGGTTCCAGCCACATTGCAGGAAAACAGGCATTTTCATTCTTCCTGTTTTTCAGTAAGTCTTTGAAGTAAATTATTTGATATTTGGAAAATGAAGAGGCTCCTACATCTCTGTTTTAAGAACTGCCTTGATGGGAATGGTTGCTGCTGGTGAACTTCATTGAAAGTGTGGAAGTTTCACGATTGTCTCATTTGATTTGGAAAATAAAGAGGCTCCTACATCTCCGTTTCAAGAACTGCCGGGATGGGAATGGTTTACTGCTTGTGAACTTCCTTGGAAGTGTAGAAGTTTCCTGATTGACTCATATGATTTGGCTTAATAATTACTGGTAATGGTCAGGGTTTCCATGCAGGAGGAAATGTTGGAGGCATCAGCAGGATTGCCAAGGGCAGGCCCTTCAAACCCAGCACGGTTCCATGGTGATGTTCCAGCAGGATCTCTGCAGATTTTCCTGGGAAGGATGTGGGGCTGTTGGATGTGGAACCATCAGTGGAGGTGAGACAAGCTGCTAATCTTGAAAAGTGTAGAAGTTTCATGATTGTCTCATATGATTTGGAAAATAAAGAGGTTCCTACATCTCTGTTTCAAGAACTGCCTGGATGGGAATGGTTGCTGCTGGTGAACTTTCTTGGAAGTGTAGAAGTTTCACGATTGTCTCATATGATTTGGATTCATAATTGCTGGTAATGGTCAGGGTTTCCACGCAGGAGGAAATCTTGGAGGCATCCAACATTTTTGAAGGATTTTTGCCTGAATGCCTGGTGCCAAGGGCAGGCCCTTCAAACCCAGCACGGTTCCATGGTGATGTTCCAGCAGGATCTCCGTCCTGGGAAGGACAGGGGGCTCATGGATGTGGAACCACTGGTGGAGGTGAGACAAGCTGCTGATCCCGAGCAGCCCCACACACACCCCCTGCACACTCAGGCAGGCTGGACCTCCAGCCCTCAGCCTTCTCCATCTGCTCTGGGGATCCCTTGTGACTTATCTCTCTTTTAAAGGCAGTGATTATGCGCAAATCAAATGAGTCTGTTTCTTTAGGCCCATTAATTATTACATTCCATTTACATTTTCTGTTTACTTTTTCCCTTCTCTATGGAAGCTATTGAAGGTCTGATGATTCAGAATGCTCTGGGAACACCATGTGGCTTTCCTTCTTGTTTGCCCATTGTAATGGAGCTCATTTTTCAGTGGAGGTTTCCCATTATTTCCAGGAAAAATGTGGTCAAACCCATGTACTCCCAAACCTTTTGATCTCCTGAATCCTCTTCATATCCCAGACAAAAAAGTCAGTGATTAAGACAGAGTTCCTAAAAGGACACATAGTCAGGTTTCCCTTTGACCAAAATGGTTTCCCAGTGAATCAAACCTTTCTCAGCTCGGGGAAGGCCCGACAATAGGCCCTGAAAAGATGGATAGAGCAATTGTCCTGCTTAGTGATCCACGAAAGGAAAGGGGTCCTTAGTGAAGGCAGACCTACAGTAAGTCTGACCTGACACTGCAGGAGTAAGACAATGAAAGGTCAAAGGGACTAACGAGAGGAAAAATGCAGACAATGGGTGCCACAGCCAGCACACAGCCCCTGCCACGCAGACTATGGGGCAGCAGCCCTCACTGCCTCACACATGTGAAGGGCAACTGAAGCGGAAAGAACTTGAAGTTTCCTTCTTAAGAATTGTGGCCCAGCATCTCCAGGATTTACCCAGGCATCACAGAGAGGTCAAAGTGATGCAGCTAGGCCTGGGGTGAATGGAAAAATAAAGATTATCTAATTGGGGAGGAGAAAAATATAGATGTGTTTTAGACCAAACAAAAAAGGCAACTGCTTGGCAGTTGGGATCTGCAGCAAGTTCCAAAGGCATTTTGTGGGAGGAACCCCACAAAAAAGAGAAAGCTTTTGCCTAATTATTTGAAAAAAGCCCCAACAACTCAATATTGATATATGGGGGACTTGCAACCATCATATTTTTTTCTGCACAAACAAAAGATCCGTAGTTTACAGTATCTGGGGCTCAGCTGAATTTCCTTCAAGCACCCAACAATTGTTTCTTTCTGTGTGTGAAAGAATCCTGGTCCTTGTCATCTGTCTGGAGACAAAAAGGAGAAATCTCTGTGGCTTCTGCAGGCATCCCCTGTCCTCAAAGGGGATGTAATACTCCTCAAAGGGAGTAATAATCTCCATTATTGCTTCTTGTAGCTGGGCCTTATCCTCCTGGACCATCCCCTTCCTCCTTAGATCAGACCTAAGTGCTACTTTTGAATGTGTACACCAACGAGATAAATTAATTTAGTTAACAAATAACATTTTAAAAGCTTCATCAGAGGACTCAGAAAGTCTACCTCAATTAGATTTGTTACAATAACTGAATGTTTTTTTCCATTCTAAACCACAGTTTTCATCTTTTCAGTGACCAGATTTTTGACAGCAGACACAAGCATTGAGGTTTGTCAGTTATCATTTCTGTGGCAGGAGCTGGCAGGTGGAATAGATATTTTCTTACCCATAAAAGCAAAATAAAGCGGTATTTTAATATTTGACAGGTTCAGGTAAGACAACTTGCTCTTCTTCACAACCTTGCAGAAAAATTGCCCTTTCCCAACATTGCTAAAATCAGATATAGCTGTAGAGAGAAGGAATTGGGATGGTAGTGTTGGTTAGAGGATGGCACATGGAAATTAAACAGTGCACCTGGATTTTGTTCCCAGGTTAGTTGCTGGCTTGTTGTGTGATCCCAGACAAAGCCCTGGAGCTCCTTCTGATTCATCTTCTCTGCCTGGAAATCAAATCCAGTTTCTTAAGGAACTTTTTGGATCCTGGGTTAGAGGTATAGCAGATTATTACTTTCACCTATGTATTCTATTCTGTTATCAAAGAAAGTGAAAATTTAAGAAGCAGGTGTTGGGCTGAGGAATGGTGTGAATTTCAACTGGCATTAGGCAACTAATGAAAATTGCAATTGAAGAATAAAATACTTTTCCTTATTCTGAGATGATGGCTGAATCAAACCCAAATTCTTTTAAAAGCCATCTCAATTGGAAACTATTAGGTAATTTCTTTGGAGAGTGGGGAGGGGGGTAGATGATATTCCCTCTACAATTACTGAGCCTTCTATAAGTGAAATGATCTCTTTGCATTCCAGTGATGACCCCAACCATGGATGAAAGCCGAGTTTCCCATCCGACCTCTTGTTTTAAGTTTCCACCTGTGTAACTCTGCATTGTGGTTATTAACTCCCTAGGGCCTGTAGGTGAGCACAACACTGAGGGAAAATGAAAGGTGGAGCTCTCCTTTAAGGAATCTGCCCCTTAAGGAGTGTTATTCCCAGAGTTAACTCCATTTGGGCCGGAAGTCTAAAGTGGAAGGAATTGCCCTAGAGATCAAATTCTAAAGTGGTGACTGCTTACAAAACCTGTGGGGTTCCAAAAACCCGGACTGGGAGGTAGGTAGGTATTTCTGCTGTGCTGGAGGGCATCATTTGTCTGAAGAAAGAGAAACGAATGCCCGTGAACATATTGGGTCAAGCCAGCCTGGTCTGGAGGCTCCTCAGGGCTCTGGGAAGGGCAGAAACACCATCAACTGAACCCTTGCTCCTAAACCACCAAGGCAGCACCTAAACCAGGTGTGAAACCCAAGCAGATCCCTCACGTGTGTCAGGCTCTGTCCCCAGGCACTCTCCCCTGGGCCAGGCAGAGCTTTTTCCATCAGGCAGAGCTGCTCCATCCACCCTTTGCCTGGTTGCTCAGCATGACCCAAATGTTCTGGTTGCTCAGGACCCGAATTTTAACTGCCACACATACTGCAAGTGTGATTCATGCCTCCACACACGAGGTAGGTGCATAGGTAGGACCCAGTGAATCATGTTGTCGAAGTGCCTTGTTTTTTTCCAGTGACTTTAGCTCAGAGGGAGGAATGAAGAGCAGCTGAAGCATGGTGGGACTGTTCCCACAGCACATGCCTGTTATCTCAGTTTTTCAGATCATGTTTAGACACCTCACAAGATCTGGAAGGCGGTAGTGACTCTTCTAATCATTCTGCTGGCCAGGGCTTTGCAGTGTGGTTTTGTATTAAAAAATATAAGCGACGTCACACAAGTGCAATTCACCTGTAAAAAACAAATAAATCTGGACTCCTCCTCTGTAGGTGATAAGGACTCCTGTGAAGCTCCTTTCTGATTATCACAGGTTTTTTAATTGACTTTAATTAGCCATGAAAATAATTTCCCGATGTTTATAGCCTGTTATCCCTCAGTAGAACACTTTAAATCAAGATGGTAATTTTTTTTCCAAAAGATATGCTCCAAATCAAGCAGAGATTGATTCCAGGGGGCTGAGGAGGCTGAGGCACCCACACCCATCCCTTGCAGCCCTCTCACTTCCAAGCAGGTAATGGGAACGACGGTGGATTTTTCATGCAGGATGCTGGGGTGAAGGAACAGGGTGGGATGAAGTGGGAGGCTCCATTGTCCCCAGACTGGCTGGATCACACTTCCTTTAGGGGGTTTGTGTCAAAGAATATTGTCAAAAGTTCGCCAGAAACTCAGAAATCCTTAAAATTAATGTACCAGAATTCTCTTTGTTCATTCAATGTTCATTTTTCTTATTTCCAAATTCTTCCAAGGCATATTGTGCATCTTTAATATATTCCAAAAACTTGGTTTCATTTCTCCCCAGGAAAGACTTTTTTTTTGTTAATCAAAGGGAAGCCCCAATTGTAACATTTAAACCTAGTTGGATCTGAGGATACTGCACATTTTGCTGTATTAAGTAAAAAATTTGGGCCAGATACTGCAATCAGTCTGCCCTGGACTGATTGTGAGCAGTGTGAGTGTCAGTGTGAGTGCCATACCCAGGTCAGCTACAAAATCAGGTGATTTTTTTACAGGAGATGTATTCTCTCAGAAGATATTATGATTTGCAGGGCTCCCACAAGGCCATACCCCAAGCATTTAGTGAAATAATGTGCAAATCTAATTGTGTTTCATCCAAAAAGGAGGAAGCAATGGCAGCCAAGTGAACTGACTTTGCATCTCTGTTCTGGTGTATGAGGAAACAAAGAGTGCAAGTTTCCCTCTAACTGAGCACAGCTACAGTAATTGCTTCAATGTTCTCCACCAGCTTTTGGTCAATACCTGGCATTAATAACCCTGTCAGGATTACCCTGATTAATGAAGAGTAATTCATGCCAATCAGGCAGCCTATGAGGTGGCCAGCGCCATGTTAACCAGCTCAGTTCTTCTCAAATGTCTCCTGACACTGTGGCCCTTTGTGAAAGGACAAAACCAAGCAGGACAGTAAAATTTGCTGTATAAAGGTTAATTACTCACATGCCTGCTCTTTCTCACTGTTACCATTTGGTTCTCTTTCATCTCCCTGCTTGAATTTGCTGTTTTCTTTGATCAGTTCTCAATTTGCCCCTTCACTTGCTGTTTTTTTTCACCGAATACAGATCATCTCTCATTCCTGATCTACCACTGCTGATACCTTATAATTTTTTAGCACCTTCCACTGACTTATTTTGATATTTTTCCTGCATACTAACCCACAAAAATGCCTCAATTACCTCTCTGAGTAAAGACTGCTCTGTCTGCTTCTCCATGCAGGTTAGCTCCACTGAGCTGGGTTACAGTTCATGAGTTGCCCAAGGTTACACAGGAAATGTGTGGCAGAACTCAGAATGGAAACCAGATTTCGCGCTCTCCTGCCTTAACAACAAGGTTATCCTTTCTCTTTGTGACGCTTTTGGGCAGTTCCTATAGATCTACACATATGTTTTAAATGAGTTAAATTTCCATGAACTTGGTGCTTCCAACAAAAGTGGGTGGGTAAATGACAAAAGGGCTAAATTGTGGGGAAATGGCAAGAGCTGCTGCTGGGAGATTTGCATACCTGGTCACAGCAGTTGTGAGCATAAATAACTAATTGATTACATGCATAATTGTGGGAACGGCCTGTGCAATTTTACTGAAAATTCAGACCCAAATTCACAGAAGGGTAACTGGAGAAAAGAAGTTAAAAGTTTAATTTGATTCACGTGCCTGGTGAGCATGGGCTCGAGCTCACTGAGGATGCTGTAACTGGGCTGAGGTCCTGTGTGCAGCTCACAGACCTTGCTGAGCACATGGTCACCCTGATAAACTGCCTTCAAATGGGGTTTAATTTGCATTTTCCTTCACTGAACCAAATAGTGATTTGCCTCTCATGCCCTTTGAGAAAACAGGTAGATATGTTCACCACTCTCATTTGTGTGATTTGTTCATTTTGTCTTTTTAAAGCAAACACTATTAGGAACTCTAGGGATTTTTAAGGCTCTTTCCATTTGCCAGTGGCTTGAAAACTGAACCCCATTATGAAAGTTGAACCCCATGATGAAGACTGAACCCCAGGATGAAAATAAAACCCCCTGATGATTAGAACTTTACTAAATAAAAGTGCTAAGAGATGAGATGCTGAGCAGTGGCACAAAGAGGCATCCTCAATGTGAGCATCCCCTGCAGAACTCCATGCAGAACTCCACACTCTGCTTGCCAAAATAAAAAGGTATGAAAATTTGCATTTAGAAAACTCCAGTGGTTCCTGTCTGAGGGGAAGTTTCACAGGCAGCTCTTGCCCCAGCTAGAGAGTAGACAGAGTAATTGCAAATACTCTGCTGGTGTAAATCAGGAAATTATGTGTGTGCCCCAAAACCTGGTGCTTTACACCCAAGGAAGATCTGGCCTGTACCTCCCAGGGTGGCAAGAGAACATGCTGTCATTTGCAGCATGTCTGGGACAGATAGAAATGTCTTAAAGCCTGAAGGTCTTCAATGCTGAGTTTGTGGTTTTTTGCCTCATTGACCCTGTTCGTGGCTGATTTGATAATAAGAGAAAAGTGTGCTGTTAACAGCTCCAGAGCAACGTGCTGCAAATTTAGGGAAATGAAAAATCTTTAATGAGATTAGAAAGGAAATCATTGATTTACGGCAGAGAAGCTTCAGCTGAGCGTGGATTAATTAAAAAGCAATGCAAAGATGAGCACGGGTCAAGAAATGAGCAAAGATTGAATTTTGCCAGGGGCAGGACTGTGGGTGGGGTGATAACAACACCTGGCCATCTGCAGAGAGGGTGGAAAAAAATCCTCTTGGCAAAAGCTGAAATGTCACAAGTGAAATGCAACCAGCAAAGCGTCAGCAGCTGCTGTGGAGATGCTGCTCAGAGGGAAACACAGACATTCTCTTACACCATCCCCATAGGTGTGGTGCTGTCCTATTTATAGGGCTAAGGTAATCAGGCAGCACCCCACAGCCAAAAACATATTTTGGGAGTTGTGACAGGTATCTCCTGGCACAAGGTGGGAGAATACAGAGTCAGGGATCTGTCTGCAGCTCCAGCCATGGGAGCAGCAAGGAAAGGGCAGCTCCTGGCAATCCCCAGGCACCCCCAGCCCTGCTGAGGGGTAGGGAGTGCTCATGCACACAAACAGCTCTCAGTGGGATGGATAGGGAGCAAGGAGCTTGGATCATGCATTCCCACTCCAGGGAATGAAAATGTTGCCATTTTTTGAAAATGTGGGTTCATTGTCCTGTTACAGTGAGGGTGGTTTCAGTCTGGGGACTAAACATTGGCTTTCTTAATTATCCAATCCATTTAATTTGTGAAGTGGAGGGGTTTATGAAGGCAGATTTTGTGGCTGTGCTGGTGAGGCAGTAATAATTCAGAGCCACAGTTATGAAGCACTGTTTAGTAGTGGTGGGTTTAGACTTTTGGTTATTGTGTGCATATATTTTTCCTTATGGTTTTGTAATTATTTATATTGGTAACAGGGAGTTTGTGAACACAACTCTGTTGTTGTGTTCATATGAAAGAGCAATACTGTTTGCAGAACAATTATTTGGAAATTTTTTTTTCCCCTCTAAGCTACCTTGTCATTTGAACATAAGCATGTAGGCTGATTGTAATGGGAAAAAAAGGAATTACAATTATTAACTAAGGACAAGGGATTATATTTTACAGAGGGGGAAGAGAGACAGTGTGTTCCAGCTGTTCACCTAGATGCTCATGCACTGTCATCCTCGCTTCTCCAGTAGAAATCTGTCATCCTAAGTCCCTCTGCAAGTCCAGCAAAAAAAGTAATTTTTGCATTTTCAGCCCTTGGAACCCTGTTGACTTGTCCCCATGCCAGTTCCCAGCAGCTCCTGGTAGCTACTGGAGTGGTACAACTTTGCAGAGAAATGCCAGCATAAACAACTAGAGGCAATAGATCAAAATCTTATCCTAAAAGATGGAGAAGCACAAGTCCTGGTGAAAATCACTGGGATTCAAAACACCATCCGTTAGGTGCCATGGAGAGATCTAACTCTGGAACCCCAAAAGAGGGACATTTTTATTGAAGCATCACATTCCTGGAGGGGAACAGTCCTGCCCTGTGGCTTGTCTGCTTCAATGGAAGTGAATTAACTTCCAGAAGGTTCAGCTTTCCCTTTGCCATATACTGCTGCATACGTTCTCCTTGGTGTCCTTAAAAATATCTTCCTTTAGCCATTAGTCTTTTGGAATGATGAGGAATTGCAATGACTCTTCAAACAGCATCAAACTTCAGTGCTCTTCCTCCCCCATCCACAATTGTGAAGAGCCAGAATTAGGGTCCTCAGAGACCCTTTTGGAAAGTATCATAATGGTGGGAATTGAGAAAAAAAAATAGAAGGGGAACTTTTTATGATCAGTTTAACTTGGCTAGCAAAAAAAAAAAAAAATTGGTCACTGAACTCATCTTCTTGAACATTTTCTCCTTGAGTGGAGGATTCCAGCAGTGGGAAAAGAAAAAAAGACACTTTTGGAAGCAGTGGAAGGAAGTTTACACAGATGGTATGAGAGAACTGGCATTGTGCTTGGAGATGTGGTGGGCCAGGGAAAAAGCTGTCCTGAATAGAAGAGACGAGATGCTGGGTTTAATTTAGAAATGCTATTGGCATTTTTGTTATTGGAATGAAGGGAGCCACGAGTCTGCAAATGAAACAACCCAAACCCTTCACCACAACCATGGAGGGCAGTAAAAGTGCAGCAGCTTGGCATTTGCAGGCTTTGATATTTTTTCCTTTGCCTTGCCAACTTCTGGAGTGCTCTCTCACCTATTTAGCTGCTTAAAGATAGCTTGTAAAGTACAAAATGTCAGCCTGGGCTGATGCTGCAAAGATTTTTCCAAAATTCCAGCCATTCCTTTGGTTTAGCGACTGTAAAGCTCTTGCAACTGTTATCATTTGTGGTGGTCACAAGGAAGTGACACTGTCCAATAAAATCCCCACCACAAGTCAAGCTACTTAGCAAGGACATAATTTAGACCTTGGTTTGAGAGCTTTTTTTTTCTACTCCATGTGAATTGACCAAGTTCAGTTGTTTGTTAGAGGCATTTGGAGCTGTTTGATGTTTTCCAACAGCACAAGAGAAAGTGGTCCCCAATATGCCATCCTTCTCCTTGCTTATGAAAATACATTCTCATAAAACCACTGGAAGAGCTGAGGAATATTGTTAGTAACTCCTTGATATAACTGGATTAAGATTTTGTTTTATTTATGTTAACAATAATCATTGTGGTTTAGTGGCATTTGAAACAGCTGGAACCTTCTGTTTCAGCTGGTGTTTTGATATGTCATTTTTGCTTGGACTTTGGTCCTGATTTTCTGGTCTATGTGAAACAGGTAAATCATTTATGTATCTCAGAGCAGTGCTTTTAATTTACGAACTTAGAGAATTACCAAGGGTGGTTATTTTAATCTCTGCCACTCAGTCACTAAGGGCTAGGCCAGAAAGCAGATTTAGGAATATAAATTGGTACAGAAGTCAAATTCAGGTACTATGCCTGTAAACTAAAGCCCAAAAGCCCTGTTTGAAGTCTGTGCATTTTAAAGTCCTGCACATGCCCAAGGGCACCTGAAGCTTGATAAAATTCAGTGAGTAGATCACATGTATGCCCAAGTTCTCCCTTGGTGGAGGAATCCAGCTGGGAAGGGAATCCTCCACGCCAATGCCACTGTGCTCTGAATTTACTGCCCATGGCTGGGTGAATGCCTGCATGTGCCAAGCTGAAAAAAATGTGTAGAGGGAGCATCTTTAGCTCCAGTAAATTGGAGCTGCTGTAGAATAACCAGGGAAAAGCATTGGGAGGGCTGCAGGGGCTGCGCTGGCCGATTTGTTTAACTGCTGGGTGTGCTACAGCCCCCTGCAGCAGATTATATGTCAAGTTTATTGTGCACTGGGATAAGCTCCCAAACTTTTCATGCCACTTCTTAACTCCTGAAAGCACCTGCCCCCTGGGCAGGGCTTCCAGGATAATTTGAGTGTGAAAGGAAAACAGCAGAGGCTGTGGTGAGAACGAGAAACTGCCCAAACTAACCCTGTCTTGGCTTCCAGGTTGCAGAGCCCAGAAAACAGCAGATCTCATAAAGGAGGGTAAAATTTTGGAGGTTAATATCTCTGAAGGTTATTTTGTGGGGCAAAATTTCCTCTGAATCTCCAGAGGATTTGAGAAACTGAAGAGAGTTTGGAGGAAAAGCAAGTATGACCTTACCTTGTGCTGTGCATTAAAATATTGGTCACAGTCTGTGATTTTGAAGTTAAATTATCTGGGAAAATGCAGTAGTAGGAGATGCTATGCATGTTATATCATCATAAATGCAGAGTTTAATATTCATCATATTTTGTTTTCATTTTGTTCTGTGTCTTTGTAATATGCTCTTCCCCACACTTTCTGTGTAAGGACTGTCAGAGGAAAAAAGAGAGACAAATCTCATCTTCGCTGCTTGCAAAGGATGTGGGAAATCCAATTATCCAAATAAATAATAATTTAAATGAAAAATCAGAAATAAAAATTATAACAATGACAACAACAGTAATAATGTTTGGGACATTCAAAAGCAGTAAGATCTTATTCCTACAAGGAAACAGGTTGGGATTCAAGCATATGTAGAGGTTTCCACTAAGAAATATGGGTTGAAACACACAAAATGCTCTAGGACTAGAAAGAAATGCATCTTTTCTTGCTTTATGTGTTCTCTGTTTATTACAAAGGATTTACATGAAACATTAAAGGGCTGAGCCCTGACGAGACAGAGGCAAGGCTGGCAGGAGTGGGAAGCAAGCAAAAGGAAGTGCAGATAGTGTCTCTCACCACTGATTCCTGGTGTGTGCAGATAGTTAATAGATAAAGTCTCAGGAGATAAGTTCTCCCAAACCAAAAGAATTCCTTCTTTTCGTGCCCTGCAAATGGTTTCCTTTGTTCTGGTCCTTTCAACACCAGGGCTCTGCAGAGGAAGTGGATCCCTCTGTGATGCATTTCAGGGCTGCCTGGAGCAGGGCTCAGCTCTCTCCCAGCCCGGAGCCCATCGCCCCCAGCATGTGGGTTTGCTTCCTGGAAGTGTTTTTCGCATGCAAAGCGGGCAACTCCTGCCCAAAACTTTGTCACCTTGAGATTTGGCTGCGGTGAAGCAATCCAAGGCAGGGCAGAGCCTGCGGAATGCAGTGCAGATGGAGGAATGGCTGCACAACTGGGCTTTCATGTTGGGTGCCTCAGGTCCAGTGGTAATTTATGCCTGTGCAGTCCCAAAGGCAGATAATGAACATGTGTTCCATTTGCTGTGTGAATGCCGAGCTGTTAAAGAACAGCAGGCTGTAACAAAACTCTAGGAAAAGCCATATCCTGCTGTCATTTCATAGTGGACATGAGGTTTGACCATAGCACAATGTGGGATGTGTGCCAATTTTTGCACAGGACTAGCTTGGAGGGACTTTTTGGATAATGCACAGAACATCTTCAGAAAGTGAAGCTAATGGAAAAATGCTCTAACCGAACCCCGTGAGATTCAAATTTTTCCTTCTTAGGGAATGTCCTATGGTTGAGTTTTACTTCCACTCCTAATGAAAGCAATAAAACAATCCAGAAAGCTATTACAAAGCATGATTATGAATACAGTAATTGTTGGTCAATCAAGTGATTTGTTTGAATAAAAGCTAAATATTTAATTTAGATGTCAACTTGAAATAGTATGGAAAATAGGGGGAAATGTTTTGCAATGTAAAATTGAAAATATCGTTTTTGAAAACGCAGTAACATTCAATTTTCAGCAAGCCAATTATTTTGCTTTTCTCTTCAAAAGGAACATTAGTCAAGCTCATCACTGCTAGGCAGATGTTTTGTTTTCTTGAATTGGCAGTTTCTGAGAGTTTAAGTGTAACTGACTTGTATGTTAAATACCAAAAAATATCTTTAAAAGGTGATGTAATCCCAAGGAGTTCGAAGTGTTGCTGAGAACCTACACTATCCAAAAAATACCAGAAAGAATCCTACAGGTAAAGGTTTGGATTTTTTTTTTCCTTGGTCAGAAGTATTTGTATGGACAAAATTATAAGAAGGATCAGAAAAGGATTAAACAATTGCTCTGCTTTTTCCCTGGGTCTAGAACTTCTGTTTATCAGATGGTATTTTTTTACCCAAGTGGAACAAGCCAGAATGCTGCGTCACTTTTATTTTCACAGGCTAAGTCTAAGAAAAACCCCTAAAATATTTTCTGGCCAACTGAAACGGTATCCTAGAGGAGCAGACACTTGTTGGTGAGGTAAATAATGTTTTCTGGTCAAGTCCAGCTGCAGCTGTTTGGGTTTTTAGCCATTGATCTGCATGGCAGCCTGGTGTAGCGGGGAGAGAAATCAGCCCCAATGACACCTGTGGGAAGCTACTCTTCTTGGGGCTGCAATTAAGCTCCACAGTTGCTTTTGGGAATCAATGGGAATTAAATGCAGATAACAGGCATTAATGGAGCATTTATTGGAAATAATTTAAATGGTGTTTGGTGGTGGCTTAGTTAATGGAAATTAACGACTAACTAGGGTTTGGGTACAGGCAGAACTGCTGGAATGCGGCGAAAGTCAATACAGGCAGCTCCAAATGGCAGGGGTAAGGAAGTGCTTATTGATATTAGTGATCTTCAATATTTTCCATTGGAACTATAATCTGATTCCGGCCATGTTGCTGTGGACCTTACCCAGAGCACAGGGAAAACAAATTGTTAATGATACTGTAAATGCAAAGTGTCACTAATCTAGTAAGTTGCTACGCTGGGTATTGAAATAATTAATGCAGTAGATCATTCTTAATTATAGTCTTGAATTTACAGACAAACTGAAATTGAGGCTGGTATTGATTAAAAGAGGTGCCATATTGCAGACTTTTCTAACCCTGTAACTATATTGTTCTTGAATTTCATACAGTGTAGCTTAGCTTTTTACATCTGATTTGAATTACTTGAATGTCTTAAAGAACTGTGTTACAACCAGATGTGAGAAATGGCTTTGGTTTGGAAAGTTTCAAGGAAGGACCACCAAATAATGAGGGAAAAACCAACTCTCTATTATTTTCCCCCTACACCTCTGTGGAAAATATAACAAAATAGTATCCCAATTTATTAATACAACTTGGGATCCTTCAGGAAAATGTTCCTTACCTGCAAAGTTTCTTTATCTTTCTTTCCAGCCCAAGATTATATACTGGACTTGATAAAACTCTGTAACTGAGAGAATTAAGCATTTTTACAGATAGTAATACTATTTACTGTGCTTTATGCATGTTCTGTCACACAGCCAACACTTTAACTAGGCAGAATTTCTCTAGTTAAGTACTGCTGGTTTAACTACAATAATTGGCTGTACTGAGAGAATACATATAGCCCAGTTAACGGTAGTAAAGCCACAGACTTTCTTCTCTTTTTCTTGTCATTAAACTTCTAGATATTTTAAAAAATTATTTATTAAAAAAATAACTAAAGTATTCAATTTAATATGAAGACATTGCCTTATAACAGAAAGGTTTGTATATAATTTCCTGTAAGGAATTGGATCATGTGCTACTTCTGCACCACGTTTTGTTTTGTTGTCTCTGTTTGAGAGAAGTACTTTATCTCTCAGAATCTATTTTCTTTTGCAAAGTTATGTGATAAAGATTAGAGACATTCTGGTTTCCAAAATTTTCTGTGCCACATATGGAGAACCCTCCATTCCTGTGAAATTCCCATCTGTGACCAGGGAATGACTGCTAGAAACTGACCACAGAAAGAGTGTGAGTAAAGCAAAGTGAAATGATCTACAAAGGATAAATAAAGGTTGGAGATTTCTTTGGAAATATTTCCAGAGCTCTGTTGAACATGTCACTGAAAAACTGGAAGCATTACCTGGTTTGTTATGCCATATAACAATGTTTCATAATGACATGAATTTCAAGCTTTTAGTGGTAAAAACTGTAATAAGCAGGTTACTATTACCTCACAAAGATACCATCTATACTTCTTTGAGAGAAGTCCAAGGAGTACAGAGACCACGTTTCAAGTACTAAAAATGACTGGAGAATATAATTGGCATTATTCCTTTTCATTATACCGGGTGATTTGTTCCAGGATTTACAGTCTTGACCTTGATGTGCCATAAACAGAGCCTTCATTTAAAAGGGATGAAGGCTGGTTATGTGTGATAACCCACCTCAACACAAATGCTGTCTTTTAGAAGATGCCAAGTTATGGAACACCTCCTGCCCATTCCATTGCCAATGGCTACAACACTGCTTTGGAGAACATCTCCTTCCCACCCAGGGACATCTGAACATCCTATGGATGTGTCTTCCCAGGGTACAAACCCCTGTCTTAGGAAGGCCATCCACAGCAGCATTATTTGGGATTGACAGATGTGGCAGTGCTTTCTGCATTACTGAAGTTCTTGGGGCAAAGCCTCAATCAAGTCCACAGTCTCATGAAGGCAGAGCTTTGGCTTGGGATTTGGGCAAGGTACAGCCCAACTCCACACCCAGTGTGGCCTCCTGGGCACCCAAACTGGTGCTCAGCTCAGAACTAAAGAGCTGGAACTGCATGTACATGTGTTGAGTCCCCCAGAGTCTGAAGTACAAACCATAAGGGCAACCAAATGCTAAGAATTAAACCTTTTTCCTACACACAGCTCTCAGTTGAACCTGGTCCCGATTGTTGCTCCTCTCCAGCAGGAAATTTGAGGAAAATGGCCATTTCTCTTCAAATTCCTTCCCACACAGCACACACACACACAGAGGGGGTTGTGAAATTGCACCTTCACCAAGGGTTTTGTTACAGGCTGTGTTAAGCCCTGTTGAAAATGGTAGGATTAATCACCGCCCTTCTCTTCAGCGGTGCTTGAGGGGACAGTTCAGCACATGTTCCTGCCCAAAACAAAGGCATATGTAAGGTTGCCCAGGAATTCCAAAGATCTGGGTGGGGAACCTTGCAGAGTTTGTTTTGGGCAGGGATGCATGAGGAAAAAAGTCAGAGCAGGCTGAGCAGCAGAGATGGAGCTCAGGGCAGGCTGGGAGGAAGGTGGGCAGCCTGCAGGCGCTGAGCTGGGAGAGAGAGATTTCAGTCCCCGAGCTTTCCTGGGCAGCAGGACCAAGGAAACCTTCTCCCCTTCCATGAGAGAGGAAAAGTGATTTAGCAGTGGTTCACAAGTGGGCAGCTGTGAATTCAGGCCTGTTCAAAGCTGTACACAATTGTAGTTGTCTCAAGTTACAAAAAAATGGGATAAGCACACAAGAAAGTGGAATGAAGAGATTTGCTTGCCTGTGTTCCTTGAAAGCAGGGCCAGAATACCTTGTCACTACCTCTAGCTATTACAGAATTATGAAAGTCTGTTATTTTTTAGGCCAAAAATGAGACAGTTTAAAGAAACCCTTACAGGTCCATTTTTATATTAATTGAAAGTCACAGTCTGAACAAGATTATTTGAAAATTCCCAGACAATTCAGCCTCTACTATGTGGACTATGAACAGTGAATTCTGTATACAGCTGGAACAAAGTGTCTGAGACCTTCTTTAGTTAATAAATGTAAGTGAAATATTTGAACAATCTGATAACAAACACTCAGACAGGCCCTAGACTGCTTATTTAAGTCACAGTTGTAACAAGAGCTCTGGAAGATTTACCTGTGGTAGGACTGCAGATGTGGTTACTCAGAGATTTTTGGTCAGATTTTCAAACTCATATAACTATACTTTATTTCTGTATATTTCAGCTGGGGCTGGCCAGCATCCTTATGATTGCAGAAACTGGGATTTACAGCCCTTTATTCCCTCTAGCATTCACCTTGAAGGCCATGGAGCCCCTGCTCCTAGACTTGCTGATATAAAGATAATCATCTTTGCAGTGAACTTCCTAGGAACCAAGTCCTCCTCCAGCTGGAGGCAATGGAAATGCTGTTGCTGACTTCAGTGGCAGTAAATCTCAGTTCTATCATTTGTTATGACACCTCTTCTTGCAACAGATATGTTTACTGGAGCATTCTCTACTAATTGCCTGCATTTTTTCCCCTCATGTTATTAAATGCAGTTTGTAAGGTATTTCTCATTTTTTAAACAAGAAAAAATAGCGACTTATGGAAAGGAAGGACTGTCTGTGTTGAGCAAATCTCTTAAATATTGAACTTATCTCAATTCTCTTCCTTTTCTTTATCTGTCCATTTAAAAGGAAGATGTTTATGATATGAGGTTTGGCACATAGCTCATAAAAAGTAAATCTTATTTTGTTGTGATGCAGAGAGAGGGGAGGGAGAAATCCTACAATTTCAACAATTTCTTTTTCTTTTTCACACTAAGTTACGACTCAGCCTGAGTTGAAATGACAGATACCAATCCCAAGAATCAAGATTATCAGTGGAAATGCCAACTGACTCCTCAGAACAGCGCTGTTAGTGGCAGCACTCTTTTACTGGAGTGAATCTAAAGAGGTGTTGCTCTCAAATCAAGCATTATGTTATCACTTTTCTAGTCTCACATCATTTATTTGAAAGCAATTGTTTCCCCTGATTCACAGCCATCCCCATGTGTGTGATAGAAAACATTAAGGTGCCGTATTTTATCTGCCCCTGGGTATCAGTGCTCAAGGTGTTGATGCTGATGTGGGATGAGGATGCTCAGCACTTCTCCAAGACAGGACAAATGGACATGGTGAAGGTGGTGACTAAGGGCTGTTATAAATGCACTTTGGGGTTCTGCTGTTGCAATCCAAGGCTGCCCACATGTTGTTTTTGTGGCTCATTTCTTCACAGAGAACCGCCGCTGATTCTGTCATTTGTTAATGTTTCCATGATTAACTTTCCGTACTATTTTTACTTGATAATTCCTGACCAAGGCAGGAATTCTGCTTTCAGCAGAGCAGGATAAAGCACTGACCTCCACAGCACTGAATGTTTGTCCTCTCTCCCTTTCTCATCCACCAAATTCCACCTTGTGTGGACTCACCAGACACCGGGAACAGAGCTCTCCTCACCTAACATGGAGCGAGATACACTCCCAGCTCAGTCACTCCCTTTCCCTGTGGAGATAATGGGAAAAAACAGAAACCTGCAGGCTGTGATTCACCTTAGCTCTCCCAGACATCTGGGAGAACTGAGAGCCAAGAGTGCCTCACATCGTGGTGACCGGTTCAGACACTTGCTTGCACTGTGGGTCTCCCACTGCTCAGCAGAACCCTATGCCTGCTTTTCTTAATATGATCTTAAGCACAATGTAACTCCATCTCATGACATTGTTTTTTGTGATTTATACAAATTTCCAAACCTTTAATCTGCTTGCCTTGAAGGCATTTTGATAAATGGGTGCATCACAGGATTTAATAAAATAACTGAAGTCACCCCAGGACAAAGCAACACTGACCACACACTAAATGAACATTTTAGTATCAGCAGGAGGGAGTATTCCACAGATGGGATCTGGTGAGGTGGTCACAATCTTCTGCATGGGTTCACTCATGATAGAGAAGGATTCTTTTGCAAACAAGAAGATGTCATGCTGCAAACAGAAACCAAGGAAGTTCTTTTGTTACAAGATGTTAAGTGACAGGTTTGGTACTTCTGCCTTGAGTGGTTTGGGCTTCCTTTAAAAATTAAGGTGTGAAATTAGTTTCTTTGATCCTGTCTAAAAAGCCACAGAGACTCCTAAACTGAATCCTGTCCTTCACTGATTTTTATTTTTAAAAACTTGCTTATCTGTAATTTCTGCCAGTGGCTTTAAAACAGTTTGCCCCACAGTTCTGAAAGGTGACAGAGCAAGATGTCACTCAGTAGGGTTGGCATAATCTAGATTCCCTTTAACTGCTTAATTTTGCTAACTGAGCTGCCCAAAATCCTGGTGAGCACCCAAATCCAAACTTTGCAGACATGAACTTTTGCCATCAACCAAATAAATATCTCATTTTTACTACAGAAAAATCTAACTTTCTATCTGAATTTTGGAGTCTGGGTTTCCCTCTACTTCCTGCCAGAGAGCATTGTTACAGCAACTCCTTGCAGAGTTCCTGTCTAATTGAACCACTAGTGGCATGCATATGTGCTAAATAAAGGAATGTCATTAAAAATTTATGAGTGACTTACACTTTGAAGCAATAGAGTGTTAAAGACTTAAAAAGATTTTTTTCCTTTCCCCCCCCTGCTCAGGTCCTTCAGACCAGGAATTGTTTGCAATGCACAGAGCTCATTTGGGATTTGACCACTGTTATTATTATTATTATTCCCTTTTGCAATGTACTATGCACACATCTTTTTCAATTTCCATTAATATTGACCGAGATCTATGCAGCGAGGTGATATGAAACCCTCTCAGTGATTTTCAAACTATGCAACCCATAAATCATTCACCTTGACCTGGGCCCAGATTTGCATGAAACTGGGGGTTGATTGTCTCAAAAATCCAGCCAGAAGTCCAAGCAATCTCCGCTGGGTGTGAAGCACAGAACGAAGTTACAACGGTAGGTTTTGGATGGCTCCAGGGTTTGTAATGGATGCTTTGCACAGCTGTAATGATGAGTGGGTGAGGAGAGTTAAGAATGAATCAAGTGTGGGTGGTGGAAATATTTGCTGGGCATGTTACAGCCAGGGGAGGAAGCACAGGGGCCTCCCAGCCTCGGTGATGGGAAAGACGTCAAGGTTCCCTGGACATGGGCCCTGCTTATTTATTTATTTCAGCTCTGACCCGTTCCCTGTAGGAGAGCAAAAAATGTGAATTCGATACCATGTCTTTTGAAAGCAGGGAGCTGGTTGTGGCTGAGCAGCAGAGCTCTCTTATAATCTGCTTCCCAACATGTGGGTGCCTCTTGGGTTTCCTCAGCTATTTTATGGCCCATTTTCAGAGATTTTTGTAAAACCAGGCCAACAACGTCTGCATCTCCTACCACATCAGTGAAAAGTTGGACCGTGTTTCAGAGCCATGTAAATTCCTTCTATAGGAAACATTTACATTTTTTCAAAGTGTAAATTTAGCAGGCCACGGGGTGAATTCCTCCCTCATCACATTGCAGTTGCCACGGGGATGGGTTGACTTAATAGTTTACCGCAGGTGAGCAGAAAAAAGAGCAGCACGTGTACCATTACAAAGGTTTCTTCCAGGATTGCCGTGACTTGTTCAGATAGTTGATAAGATAATTAATTCTTACCGTTCGTGTATTTTCATGAGAACTTACCTACGAGTAAACAAAACTCCAAGCCTAGTTGGTGTTTCTTTATTGTATTATTATATGGCTCTGTAAGTGCAACAAAACAATCTCCCGATTTCTTGACTCTTCATGGTGGCTGTTCCTAGACAGGTTTCTTGCACACATGAAGTATATACAACAACTTTCATGTCTAAGATCCCGGCAGTTTAAACACAGTCCAATTCTTTTTTGGCAACACATTTTTGCAGTTAGGACTTGATTGGCCTGGGAAATATTAGAAATGTGTTGACTAACACATTGTAAAAAAACACAAGATGTGTAATGTTGGAGCAATGCTGGATATTCGTGGTTCAGGTTGAATGGTTGTTCATGGTCCAGAGTTGCAACCACAGCTGACAAAGCAGTTCAAAAGATGTTGCCCAATAACTAAATTGCTCAAAATAGAGACTAAAATGGTGGCTTCACTGAAGTCTGTGCCAAACTCCATTGATTTTGTAGGAGTGGAACACTCCCTTTCACACAGAACAATGCACCCATTCAATAAGCAGGTCTTCCAAAGTGGTGGTTTTTTTTTTCAGCCAAGTGTCTTAAAGGACAAAAATTTGAAATCTTCAAACCAAGAATTGGTGACACTGAAAACTGTCATGTTGGAGGCCTTAAGGAGAGCAGTGAAAATTCAGAGCCCAGCCAGAATTTCATTCTTTTGCCCTAAAAGACTTACCCAGCAAGAATCTGTAAGTGACACTCAACGGAGAGAGCGCTTTCCGAACAGCTGATTTGAAACTTGAAACGAGGCAACATAACAAATGTAATGTGGGGGGGAAGTGCTTTCATTCCAGCTCAGGAACATCTGGTTTATTGCAACAATAACTACTGTAATTATATCACTGCTGGAAAAGCTGCTCTAGGTTAGATTAAGTTTGTGGTTTCTATAATAAACACTGCTTTGGAGGAGTGGGGGTTTCAGTATTTCAGCCATGTTAGATCACGCTGAACTGAGCTGTGATTTGAGGCAAAAATAACAAAATATAGAAAACATAAAAGCACTATTTCTAACCATATATTTCTTGAGATATACTTCCTCATTATGGTAAGTGGAGAGTATGCCAGAGAAGTAAATTTTTGTATGACTGACCATATTTCACTGATAAAAACTAAAGAAGTAATTTTTTGGCCACTTGGAGACAAGCTTATTAACACTCATCATAGTAGATATTGCTAAAATAAATGAACAATTATCCCAAAAAGGACAGTATTCTCACTTTACTTGCAGGGAAAATTAAGGAACGTGGGTCAGACAGCAAACTGATGGTGGAGGGTCTCCTAGTAAAAATAGAGTGAATTTTTCCAGGGATGTGCCTGTGTGATAGGACTTATTACCCAGCCACTGTGTTACTTCCCTAGCTATTCAAAATGAAGTGTTTCAACTTCACCAGTACAGTGCTTTTCTGTCCATGGAAAATTGGAACCTACATGAGACTCACTCTAGTAGGGTGGATGCACTTGGATCTGCAATGGGCTGTGTGTTGCACACGAATATTTTCTCAAAAAACCTGCAAAATACAAATAAAGCATTTTTCATTCTACCCTTACAGCATACTTAGTCTAGAATCTGTGACAAATATTCTGTACATCAATACAATTTTATTGTTGTATATAATATACAATATACAATACAATTTTATTGTTGATATTTTAAAAAGAATGGCTAAACATCTTCCTGATAAGGGGAAATAGAAATGTCATTCCACATAGATGAATTCCCATTCAAGTGCTTTGTTAGTCTAGAAAGATGTGTAGATCCAAAACTTAGACATTTGAGAAGTTAACAATGATTGAAAAGTAAGTATTTTATTATTGCAGTATGCTTCTTTGCCCCACATTGTGGTTCAAGCATTTGTTGCTGTGTGTTCAGACTCACAAATTAGATCAAATAGAATTTGTGAGTTCTGTGTGTGCAGCATTTTAACAACTGACCCAGTGTTCCTGCATGCTCACACTGGCAAAATCTCACCTGAGCAAGAATCAACTCATTCTGCACATGCAGATGGGGGTTTGGGTGTGCAGACTTCTGTTTTGTACATGCAGATTTAATACTACCTTTAGTTTTACCTCCTGCAGCTAAAGTTATTTCTACCAGCTCAGTGTTTGGAATTGAAATGATTCCTTTGTTTCAATACAGATAGAAATAGAATAATGCCGCCAGAACTTCACAGTCTCTATGTGGTGTTTTTTCCTCTATCAGAAAAGTTCAAATTAATGGAGGGTAAGTCCCTCACATCACACAAATGGCCACAGAACCTTGTTGAAGGCAGACCAGTAAAAACATACTGTAACTTTCAGAGGAACAAAGTTGTTTTAAAGTGCTGAAAAAAGAGAGTAGATTTATTGTTATTTAGGATTAGCTCTATCTGAATACTCCAAGACATGAGGGGTCTAATGGTCATTAAACTAAACAGTCATACACATAGTCTTTCTTTCATAATGTCATTTTTTATATCTCTCATGTTCTTTCTTTACATCTTTCATGTATTTCCTCATATAGACTACTTCAATATCTATATATGCATATATACATACTTTTTTTTTGAAGGGGCAAGGAGATATGAGTCAAGAGTAACGCAACTCTCTCTATTTTCATAGAAGTCATGTGAAAAATAAACTCTCATGAACTATAAAGAGAAAATTATCTCTGGGTCGAAAGGTCCTTATTTCTCACCTGTCTGTCATCTTGTCACCAGTTTTAGAAGCCTGACAAGTAGGCTGCAGAAATTTTAAAAATAAATAAATAAATAAATAAATAAACAAATAAATAATTAAATAAATAAATAAATAAATAAATAAATAAATAAATAAATAAATAAATAAATGTAGGTGATTTCTATAAAATAAATAAATAAAATAAATAGAAAAAATAAATTAAAAAATAAAATAAATAAATGTAGTTGGATTATTTTATAAATGCTCCTGGCTTTGCTTCACAGTCTTTGACTGCAGTCATTGCCAAAAATGGCTTAATTCGCTTTGATTTTGCTGCAAAAAATGTTAAATCGCAGAATTAAAAATGCAGGAAAATATCATCAACTGATGTCAATCCTCACTCACCTGTATCAAGAGAACTACAGAGGAATTTCCATGGAGTGTGGAAGAGTTTGTTTTCCAGCTATGCAGAGAATCCAAATGGTCTGATGATGAAAAGAATGAGGGGTGAGCCTGAGGCTTGCTCTGTGCTCACCCTAATCCCAGCTCTTGTTCTTCAGACAGGAAAAGTCAAAAGAAAATTGTTTGCAAGCTGCTGGCAGCAGTGCTGGGCATGCCTTAACCACCAGCCTTCAAATACCACCTAGGAATGAGATGAACCCTTCACCTTTCTTTTTTTGGATGCTAAAAAACCCCTGCATCTCTGCCCCTGCCTGCTGAGACACTGGATCTTGGAAGACACTTAATATTACCTGGCTGCTGCTAAGTGTCCTTAGATGCCTTTCTTGTCAATGGTACCTTCCAGCACCAGGCACCCACTCCAAAAAGGAAGTTTAGTTATTGCAGGCTTTTCTTTATTTTATCTGCTGTCAGGAATTCTGGTGGTACTTAGGATTCAGTCCTGTGAAGTGATGACCTTCCCTTCTACCCCAACCTTGGCTGTTCCATATACTCTGCATCTTTTGTCATTCCCTATGCAGAAAAGAAAAAGGAAATACTTTGTTGTTGTTGTTTAAACAGTAAAACCAAAAAAAGAGAAAAAATTTAAAAGGTGGATTGAAATATGATTAAAAAAAAAAACAGCCCTGAAGATATAATTTCCAGTTCCCTGGCTTTTTCTCTTTTTTTGCAGTGTATGATTAGTCCATCTAGACAGCAGAAAAATTTGGAGATGTTCCCCCTGCACTCTAAGAGCTTATTTGCTTCAGGACTTTTCTGTTAATGTTAATATCAAATGGCAAGCTCTCTTGTCTGAGAACAAACAACACAAAACAACCTAAAAGAAAGTCTTCCAGAGCAGAAATCTGGGCTATTTTCCATGATATTATAAAGCTAAACAGCTGTAGGATTTTCCCCCACCCATGAGAGAAGTAAGAATGAGAACTATAATATGCACACACAGAAAGTAAAAAAAAAAAGAAAAAAATTATTTCCATTACTAAAAAGATCTTATGTCTTAGACCCCTAATTTATTTTTCTGAATTGTGGTGGTGTGATTACAAGGGCTGGTTGTACTTTGCAGACTGTATCCCTCACAAAAGTGCTGAAGCTATTTCTGCAAGGATGCAAAATATTTTCACATTAAGGAAACCCATGCATTGTGGACATATTCAGAGTTATATATTCTGATATTCAGAGTCAATACACTGCTAATAGTGCAGAAATTCTCCTAGAAACCAGGGAGACAAAGAGACTTTCAACAAAATCACAAGAAAAAACATGGCCAGATAGTATGAAATTAACATTTAGGAACACATCTCAGAGCTGGCAGTAATTTGCTGTTGCAGGAAGGCATTTTAATTTTTTTTTTGTGAAACAATATTACAGACAGGAATAATCACTTCATAACCCCATTTTCAGACAAGTGAATGCGCTCTAGGTGCAAGATGTATCCAAAGCTAGGAAGGGGTTCTGTGTCATATGCACAAGTGGAAATGAAGAATACTTTGCTGATATCTACTCAGACCATTAGACCTCCCAGGCCCTGCGTCTTTCCAGCAGAAATCCTTGAGGGATGGTTTAGCTATGCCCTTGTTCCTTAGGTGTTTGTATCACTCCGTTGGGCACACTAAGTTTTGCTGTCCAAGATCACTTGATACTGAAGTTTATCTTTCCTGGTGTTTCCCAGCACCTTCCATTCCACAGCAGTACTTCCCATCAGTGTGCTAATGTGCAAATTAAGGTTACATCCCTCTAGCTGGCTATTTTCTCATCTTCCCTTCTTTTTCTCCCTCCCCTCCAATTCCGAAGTCTCGCTCTTGTAGCCTCCAGAGAAAATCCCACAGGGGAGAACTCGTTTCCCCTTCATCAGGAAGATGACGTGTCCTCCCAGCACTCTCCCCCTGGTGCATCAGCCTTTCCTGCCTGGCCTGAGCTCTGCAAAGGCTGCTGCTCGCCCGGGAAGAGCTTTCCCACATCCCCAATTGTCAGGGGAATGCCGGCCTGACCGCACTCAGGGCTTTCTGTGGGCGGGAAGGGGCAAAGGGAGGCTGGAGCAGAGCTGGGCTTTGTGGCTGAGGAGCTGCTGACCCGCCAAGACACGGGGGCTGTGCACACAACTATCAATAAAGGCATTAAAAATAGAGACAGGAGAGGCTGCTCAAATTGCAGCCCTTGGTTTGCAGGAAGTTTTGGCCGTCCCGGAGCGGAACGTGCAAAGTTTGTCCTCCTGCCACATCTGCTGCTTTTGCTCAGCAAATACAGGATACCTGACCTGGGGAATTCCTTCTGGCTGTTTCTCACCTGTTCTACCTCATACAGGAGCTGCTGTTGTGGTTTGAGTCCCCCCTGCCTTTGTTGCTCACGAAATAAATCAGGGGTGCAGAGATACTGCAGCAAACAATGAGCAATCCCAAATCTGGGATTCAGATGCAGCTTTTCTCCTGGGTGAGGTGAGCGAGTCTGGAGTTGGGATCCACCTTTCCTGAGCAGATATGGAATCCTGTGCTCCGGCCTCCCCCAGCAGTGGCTCACAGTATGGGATTATTTTTGTTTCTTGCTCTCTCTCTCTCTCTTTATGTGTGTGTGTGTGTTTGTGCCAGCTGTATCCAAAGGATGGCTGGCAACATTTCCTGATTTTGTAATTGAAATGTATAAATACAGAAGCCCGAGATAACATCTAGTAATGTAATCCTCCTGCATCCCTTGGCATTGACAGGAGCTGTTCTTAACTACCATACAAGTTCAGACCTAAACAAGAGCCCCTGGAGTGCAGCCATACCTGCAGCATGGGGTGCTCTGGCTTTCAAGTTCCCAAAGGGGAACCCTCAGTGCTCCTCTTCCACCAAGGCACCAGCAGAGATGGGAACACAAAGCACCACTCAGAGGTACAAAGTGCCTCAAATGATTCAGCTCCCTGGCTGATTCAGGCTCAAATCAAGGCTATTGATATTGTCTTTTAGTCAATACCGTGGACCCTCAGTCACAAGAGGTTAGATAAGATTAGAGAACTAAGATTGTTTTAATCTATTGAATATTAAAAATGGCCACTTCAGGCTTTTCATTCACACCATCTGTTGCTAGCAGGTTGTATTGGCAGTTTCAGGACAGATTAATAATTGTTCCTGATTTTGGCACACCAAGAGGTTAAAAATAAATCTTTAGCCGAACAGAAGAGTCCCCAGCAATTGATTTCTCTAAGATATTTTGGCAACTTGAAAAGAAAATATATGGTTTGAGCCTTCCTAGAACTATTTCTCCCCAGCCACATATGATATAAATAAAACAAACCTCAAGAATCTGGCTTAGAATATGGAATAACATTTTGCTACAGTTATTTCTGCTGTGTTTACCACAGCAAATGTTGAATTAGAGGCATCACCATACATAATATTTAAATATTTCAATAATACCCAGAGCTCTCAACACTCTTGTTTCTTTCCCATGTTCACAACAATTTGCCAGCAACATTTTAGAACAGAGAAGTCATTTTAGAGCAGCCTCTTTGTGTCAAGAGATGTGTAAACATCTGAGATGCAGCACAACCCCTGGCTGGAGCATCTTTGTAGGGGTGATAAAGGATGAAAAGAGTCCTGAAAAGTGTGTCCCAAGGTTTCCCTCACCCAGTGGGTTCAGAGGCCCCTGTGAAGCTCAATCCCTGCCTCCATTCCCAGCAGCCACAGCTGTTGGTGGGAAAGTTCCTCCTCGTGAGCCTCGGTCCAGCCCTGCCCAAGTGATGTGGGCCGAGGAAGCAGAGATGTAAAATGTGCTGAGCTCATGGAACTCGGCTGAAACTTCCACTTCGAGGATAACCTGCACAGAAAATAGTCCAACCCCAGAGAAGAATGAAAATTGAGGGAGGATAAAGAAGGGAGCCTGCAGGGACTTTCCATGATCTGGAGTATAAGAATGAAGATAACCACAAAGGCAGTACAAGGATCAAAGATGATCTCTTCAAATGCAGATACTACTTTTTAAAGCACAAATAGCAAACCAGGGACACAGTAAAATATGGAAATACTTGGAAGGGAGGGAGCAGGAATGGGAAGGCAGAATGTCTGCTGAGCAAGAAGAGGATTTTCATGTAGCTCTCCCTTGGTCTTTATTTCCTAACATGGCGCTTTGAGTCCATGGGTTGGTGGGCCCAGACTCCTACAGAAAAATCAGATGTGCTCAGTGCTGCCTGTACTTTCAGCTGTTATCTTTGTTCTATGGGTTTCATTTCAGGGTCAAAGAACTTGCTAAACACACCCAAATTGTCTGCATGGTGTTTTGGAGGTGTGGATATTATCACATTAATGTTAATTAACACCAATGTCTCTTGTCACAGCCTGACTCAGGACAAGGATGTCAGCTCTCCACCACATGGGCCAGTGTAGATGATGGATGTTTTGGCTCAATGTCCAGTGACAACCTGCACCATCAGACCACTGTGTGCTCAGGATAGGAAGCGTTATTCATTCTTCTTTTGGGACTGCAGCAAATTCCTGCATGAAAAAACAGCCAGCTAGGGGGGTAAAAAAAAACCTGTGGCTGCAGTAAAACTCAGTGATTTAATTAAACTTTAGATTAACTCTCCCAAAAACCACCAGCAAAAACACCACAAGCATGTGCAAAAGACAGATGCTTGCGGATGGACCTGCACAACCTTTTTCACAGACTTTTATTTCACTTTGGTACACGCTTAGACAAAAAGTCGTCTTGTTCTTTCCAAGCCAGCATGAAGCACAGCCAGGAAGAGTTAGTCATCAGAGAGTTTTGGTAGCTGTAGTTTGGAACCCCAACTGGAGGGTTTGCTTTGTGCACTGCTAAAAAATCCAACCCAAGAACTGGCCACCATCTCTGTCAAATCGCATTTCTTTCTAAAATAGCTTTCGACTAAATTATCACCATTAGGAGAAATCTTCCTCTTCACGCCTGCACAGTGCAAGACAAATGCAAAAGAAACAACCCTTCCCTCTTCCCCAAGGAATTGTAACAACATTTTTTTCAGTGAGATGTGTAGGATTTAATATTAAAATGTATTCTGAATTGTGTTTTCATGGCGGGGGGGGGGAAATATGATTTTTGTAACCAAAATAAAAGAGATGTAAAATTTTTCTCAAAACAGTTTTACCCTCTAGAATCAAACTGAATATTTTTATGGGTTAGTCTGAAAAACATATTTTAAGATTTTGTGAAACAATACATGGCTTTCTCCAGTTACTGGCTGTTCCCAATGGTACATCCATCCTGTAGGCTTCTATCTTCTGGCAAACTTTGGAAATTGCTAGTTTTGGCCAAATAAACAATATTTTTATGCATAAATAAAATTTGCTTCTACAATCAAGATGATTATCTGCACAGCATTTAAGCCCTAAGTACAAGTGGTTATGTGTACTTACATGAATCACGGAAAACTCTAACATAATAAGGTGCTGTTATTAAGTGCTATACAGCAACAGTTGCTATAAAAGTGAAGAAGAAACCTGAGGTGATGAAAGTAAATCTTCAGCTGGGACAAATCACCACAGCCCTATTGAACTGACAAGAGCTACACTGGTTTAAACAAACAGAGATTTTTATACAGCCTGTTGTTCATTCACTATACCAAATAAACCATGCTGGAGGCCAGTGAAGTAACATGATTTATTCCAATATCCACATCCTTAATGCTCTCTTAACTTTTTGGGAAAGTTCTCTTTGACTTTGGGGGTGTAGGACTGCACCCTGTGCTGCCCAGGACCACTTTCCTCCTGCATACTCACATGGCAGCTCTCACTTCTGAGTGCCTGAGCAAATTTGCTCCTCTTGGCCCTAAACTCCACTGAAACAGAGCTATTATGATTCCTGCATTGTGTGGGCTCACAAAATCCTAGCCCAGCCTCTCAGAGGGTGGAGGATTTTATCAGTGTGGGATCTCCTCTCACTGCTGGCAGTGTTACCTCAAAGGTGGGTCTGCCTCAAGCACCATGAAACAGCACCAGCCCATGAGGAGGGAGACTTCAGCTCTGACTCAGGTCACAACAGGTATGTTATTCCCAGCCCAGCAAGCTTCTGTTTCAAATGTTAATTTGCTTAAAGACTAAAATCATTTAAATCACAGATGGGCCCTTTCCAGGCATGTTGCCTCTGTTCCACTCAGGGTTTTGAGGAATTTCATAACAGTGCTCTGACATCATTGCACCCAGAGACAATGTGCACCACTGTCAGATCAAGCAAGGGTTTTTTTTTACATTTGCATGAGTGTGTAGCTTTTCCTTTCTATTACCCAATGCTTTCCTTCTCCAGTTATGAATGTTCCAAATCATGCACATTGTTCTGGGGAATGATGAGGGCATTCCTGTTTTAGGGAAAACCAAAGCAAAGCAGGGTGCCTGTGGGTTACCTGATGAGAAAGGATGCTCCAGGCTGTGTCAGAGTGGCACAAAGCAGAGTACACAGGAAAGGTGGGATGCTCCCAGCACTCTTTCCCACCTCATGGCAGGTCAGTTCTCCTGGACAGCTTGGATCAGACACCAGCACATTCCAGGAAACTGGCACCTATCCTTATGGACTCCAGGCATGGAAGTGTCATGACAAGGACCAAGATAAAAAACGAGATGGAGGTTATCCACATGACTGACACTCTGCCTCAGAGTTCTCACACAAAGCCCTCTCTCTCTGCCTGAGATTCCCAAGGCATTCTTGCAGCCTACACCACATCCCGAACAATAGCCAGCCTTCTCTCACTCTCCTGCCTGCCTCTCTGAACAGCCCTCTGTTGACAAGCCAGGCAGTTCTCAGTCCTGAAGAATTCAAAAAATCGAAGGATATAAGGACAGTCTGTAACTTCCAGGAGGCGTCTTGGAGCATCCTATTTTTAAAATTGTGGTTTGGTGCTTCTTTTTCTGTTTTGTTTCTCTTTCAAATGAAACCTCAAATGAAATGTAGTTGATCCACTCTCAGACCAGGGAGCTGCTCTGATTGTGGCACCACTACCAGCTGTAAAGTGCAAATGCATGGATGACTTTCCCTGTTGGGCCATTCCAGAGCAGCTTTTACCCTCTAAGCTTTAATATAAATGTTGAGTGCCAAATTGGCAGCCCCTGTGCAATTGAAATGTTTGCACAAGGAGAACAGATGCACTGGTGCTTGCTTTCCTTCCCAGCCATGTCCCAAGCCTAAAATGGACAGGGCACATAGAAGGTCCAGACAGTCCAGCTTTCCTCACACTCATGCCAACTCCTGTCCCTGGGTAGTGGTGAGTTTTGGTCAGGATAAATGAGTGTGGATCTTTCTCTCCTTCATTTCACATAAGCAATGAGCCAAAACGAACAGAAGAGAGGAGGAATCATGGTGCTGGACTTGCTGAGTTGTTCTCTCTCTCCTTGGTTGGTGATACACAATTGTGTACCAAATACTCAACTACACATTGCACTTGGGCAAAAAAAGGGAAGAGAGGAGAGGAGAGGAGAGGAGAGGAGAGGAGAGGAGAGGAGAGGAGAGGAGAGGAGAGGAGAGGAGAGGAGGAGAGGAGAGGAGAGGAGAGGAGAGGGAGGAGGAGGGAGAGGAGAGGAGAGGAGAGGAGAGGAGAGGAGAGGAGAGGAGAGGAGAGGAGAGGAGAGGAGAGGAGAGGAGAGGAGAGGAGAGGAGAGAGAAAAGAGAAGAGAAGAGAGAAGAGAAAAGAGGAGAGAAAAGAGAAGAGAGAGGAGAAAAGAGAAGAGAGAAGAGAAGAGAGAAGAGAAGAGAGAAGAGAAGAGAGAAGAGAGAAGAGAAGAGAAGAGAAGAGAAGAGAAGAGAAGAGAAGAGAAGAGAAGAGAAGAGAAGAGAAGAGAAGAGAAGAGAAGAGAAGAGAAGAGAAGAGAAGAGAAGAGAAGAGAAGAGAAGAGAAGAGAAGAGAAGAGAAGAGAAGAGAAGAGAAGAACTGAGATTGGCTCAGTTGTGCCAGTAACACCAAAGTGGACTCAATCTCCATATGGGCCATTTACTTAAAAGTTGGACTCCATGATCCTTGTGGGTACTTTCCAACTTGGAATTCTCAATGAACTTGTTGCATTGCCACATTGTGCCACTTTTCATGGCACAATCAGTCTAACAAAGACTAGAAAAGGACCAAAATCTCTTCTTATATAGTCAGCTTTTATAATTTTCTGGTTCAGAAAAGAAAAGGAAAAGGATTTTTTTTTTGCCACAGAAATATCTCTGCTGCTGGTACCCTTGTTTCTGAGCATGTGATGGCATTTCCACCTATTCAAGTATTCAAGATGAACTCAAAGCACACAAAACTGAAGCACTGCCTGCATCCTTCTTCAGGAGCTCACTTCTGAGGATGCCTCAAGGAAAGCCCCTCTTTTTGAGGCCCTATTTGTTCTTGGCTTCAGTATTCTCTGGGTGGATCTGGCAGAACAAGGCCAGAATGGAACATCAATGAACGAGTGTGCTAGCGTCACTGAAAAATGAAAACAATTGGAAAATGACAATCAAAGGAAGGTGAAAGATCTAGTCCTAGGGCTTCCTGCTGCAGCTGAGAGTTTATTCAGATGGCCTCCAGATAATCTAAGTCAGAGACAGGGCACGCTGACTTATTATGATGCTTATTCCTTTGGCTTTTTTAGCTGTCAGATGTGAGAGCAGTCTGTCCTGGATGCCCTCCCATCTCCACACATCTTCAAGTTTAGGCTTCGGTTTATGGTGCTGCCATGGAAGCAACATGGAATTTATAAAGGAGAGATATAAATGAATGATGAAGAGCAAAAAATTTCTATCCTGTAGCATCTTTCATTATGTAGTTATGTAGGGTATTATTTCTACATCAACTAAATACACTTGCTATCAGTATTTCCCTTACAGTTATGTAAAGGAACCATGGCATACAGAAAATCAGCCCCAAATCATGTTCAAGTCTTTGCTGGAAGAAGTTAATATAGGTAGCAGCTACTTTGAGTTATATAATTTACTTGTCAAAGCAATCCTTAACACAAGAACAAGGACAAACTTATGTGTATGTGGGAACCAGCAGGCCAAGTCAAGTCATTTAACCAAGTTAAACAACTGGTTAGTTGATCTTCACTGCACATGAGTTAATAAACTTTGGTATCTTCACAGTGAGAGCTAAACTCCCTGGAGGAATCTCCACTGAAGGAATTTCCAGGCTCCAGCCCTGGAAATCAAGGTGGTTTTTCTTCTAGAAGGGTGGTGGGGGAAAAAGGACAAGGCTTATGGCAATAACAGCATCTATTGATTATCAGGAAATGCACATTGGAGAGTTAATAGAATGTTTTGCCTGGCTTATTCCATTGCAGAGAAAAACATAGTTTTCCCAGCAGGAATCATTTGCCTTTATCCCTGCTGTAGCCTCACTGAAACCTTGGGCTTGTGCTAAGATTTTGGGATTTCTAGCTCTAAAATCAAGTTTCTTAAGCAACAGAAAGGAAACACCTTGTTAAGTGCAGCATTCATGGAATTACCAGGACAGATGCATCTCCACTGCAAGTCTAAAGAAGTTCATGGATTTGTTAAATGCTAAAATTTGCACTAGACTGAACTACCAGTACATTCTTGAAGTCTGTTTCCATGTTATTCACACACATGGTCAGGAAGATTGTATGCCAAAATATGTGTTTAAAATAAACTTACTATAGTATCATTTTGAAATTCAACATTTCGTTCATTACTGTTGCACTGACTTAGTTGCTTTATACCAGGTTTTGCATTTAGTGCTTCTAAACCCAGGATCTGACTCAAGCAATAGGGCAGTCCTACTACCCAAATGCTCCAGCCTTATTGTGTGATACAATTTTTATTCTAAAAGCTCTTCACAAAAGCCTGGAATTCACCTTGCACAATAAACACTCACTACAGGTCACTAAAATTTCCTGGAGGCAGCAATTACAGCAATTTTAAGCATGTTTGCTGCTGTATTTAACCTTAGATGGATGCCTAATATCTTTTGTCTGTTTGATTAAAGGGATAGCACAAGGGATGCACCAGGGCAATTGGCTTTTAATGACCTACAGGACCCAAAATGTGTCTGCTCTACAATGCTGGAGCCAATGAACAGAATCATAGAAACATTTAGGTTGGGAAAGTCCAATAAGATCATGGAGTTCAACAACCAGCCCAGCACTGCCAAGGCCATCAGTAATCCATGTCCCCAAGTGCCACATCTGTATGGCTTTTAGATCCATCTGGGATCCCTGGGCAGCCTGTTCCAATGCCTGGCCAATGCTTCCATGGGCAAATTTCCACTAATATCAAATCTAAACCTACCCCACTGCAACTGGAGGCTGTTTCCTCCTGTCCTGCCCCTGTTCCCTGGGAGCAGAGCCCGATCCCACCTGGGTCCATGCTCCTTTCAGGGAATTGTGGAGAGCCAGAAGGTTCCCCCTGAACCCCCTTTTCTCCCCCAGCCTCCCCTCCTGCCTTGCCCACGCCATGACAAACACAGCACGGAGCTCTGGTGCTCTCCTCACCCTCAGAGCCAAGAGCTGGCAAGGAAAAAAAAAAGAAAGCATTTGAGCAAGATCAATCTGCAATAATTATATATTGCAAATGTATTTATTCTGTTTAGGGAGAAACTCCTGGAAGGCTCCAGATGAGACATTTCTCACGTATACTACTTAGCCTTTCCCGAGGCCCTAATGAATTGCTTTAAATTACAGACTTAGGTATTGATTAGCCCCATTCAATTGAAATCTAGGCTTAGCAATCTATACTTGTCTATAGTTTATTTGTGATATTATTCCTAATAAAGAGCTGCAATTAATCCACATCAAGAAAAATCAATTAATACAGATTTGTATCACAAAGAAAGAAATCCTCCTCATATCTGCCCACTAATCCTGAAGCTTAGGTCTTTCTTTGCTACCAAGGAGGACAGATAAAAATATTGATTTCACCCTATTTTTACAATTTATAGTGATACAATAATAGCACACAGAACAGACGGGCTTATCAATTAAAACTATTTTTATACATGATGATAAATGAGGACACTGAATGCCTTTGTTCTCTGCATTATTAATAATTATTAATACGATGGACTAGAAGTTCTGTAACAAGAATAATCACTCCAAGCACAGCCCTCGAAGAGCTGGGCTTCACTCCAGGTATGATTGTAAATTTTGCACCGGATTAACCACAAAACTTGGTTCTAGAAGAAAAATTGCAGTTATCTGCAACTGCATGGGAAAGGAGGATTTTTCTGTGTAATTTTAGACTAATGGTACAACATGAAGAAACACAAGATGCTATCCAAGCTGACATCTTTCTAATTTTAACCACTTCTATCTCCCATTTTAACCAAGTTAATATCTAACCTAATTTATTAGAATTTAAAAAAAAAATCTTATCAGAGCCTTCTTGCAGGAAGTGTCACATAAACACCATGAATTAAAATTTGCAATTTTAGAAGCCAAACTTTATCCTTGCTATGCAAAGAAGACAACAATGTGTCAATGTCCCTTCACAATTCCTACTGTAAACAGTTTATGTGATTTATTCTTTGCATGCTAGATAATTACATATTTTATACCAGTGTATCATCAGTATGTTGTTATTCTGACTGCCTCATAATAGAAAATGTGTATTTTCCCACTGCAGTGAATGCTATTATTAACATACATTGGCCTCAACCAGCTAAAAATATCAGAGTTCTGTTCCCTGTGGGAAAGTTCTGCTGGAGTTATTTCTATTAAAAGTTTAATATTTGTTCTCTTCAATTTTTCATACTGTATGTGCCATTCCCATTTAATGCTCTCCTCTCCCCTGTGCAATTACTTACGAGTGCTTAAGTGTCACATATGAGGCAAATGATGCCCTAATTCACTCTAATTCTAACATTAATATGAATGATTGGGAATGAGATTAGTACTGAGGAACACCATTTTAAAATAAACTGTAATGACACAGTGACAGCTATACAAAGGATTAAAGAGTGTGGATTATCACAGGTTGTGGTTGGAGGTATCAAATGACAGGGCTCTGTGTTTGCTCTTGCAAAGGACACCAGGCAATCAGGGGCTGGAGCAGCCAACTGTAATTCTCACACTCAATCTCTGGGTTACTCAGGGATTTTTCAACTCCCCTAGGGTTTTGACAGACAGTAGGTTCAGAAAAAAAAAAGAGTTTTTTGAGAAGTATTTTATTTATCTGGCAACCTAAAACCTGTGCAGATACAAAGGGAATGCTCTAGTTTTATAAACATTTGCTTTTTAACCCAAATTCATATAATCCATGAAGATACCACTAAATTAATGACAATATTTCTTTCCTCTGCTGCTGCACATTTAAATTTATCTCCTTGCAATGGTATTTTGTCTTTCTTTCCCCATTCTCCAAAAGTTATCAGAAGCCTATTTAGAAACCTTAATTCATGCAACTTAACCAATAACATCCATGTTCTATAGCTCTCTACCTGTACATGTCTGATGCCCATTTTCCTGATGTTTCCATGTAATACTTTTATATTTCAAGCTACTTAAAAATCAATATGGTTGCATTCAAGGGAGTGAGGAAGGAGTTGGGAGACAGTAATTACTCTTTGTCTCAATTATCAGATTTTGGGATGGGCCAAAGAAGCCACCATCATCTTTTGACCCACAGATAACCATATGGATTCCCCTTACTGAGCTTGCACTGGTTTAGATCAAAGATGATATGTATAATTTTATAGATTTGAGAGATTGCATGTGGCTCACACAGGACAAAATTTACAGTGGACACACAGGTCACAGCTCTCGTGGAGTTGTGCTGCTGGAGAGCTTCGCCTTGCAATACAAGCCCATAAGGAAATAGGTGTTTAATATCCATATTTAAAAATGCAAGACATAGTAAGTTCAATATATTGAGTACAAAGCCACTTCACACAGTAGAATTTTGAGAAAAGAAAGTTAAGGCATAAGTGTGTGTGTGTACATTTGTCCCATAGCTCTATTTCCAATTTAGTGTATTCCATAGAATGTCCTAAACTAATTTATATCAGAGTTTCTATTCTCTGATTTCAAAATTTTCAGCAAAACAGCACCCACATTAAACTCTACCATGTTTTTCTAGAGAAATGCAGAAGTCACCTGCCTTAAACATCCTTATTTGTCATCTTCCTTTCCACATAGTCATGGATGGCACCTGTCCCTTAGTGGTTTTGGAAGCTGATATCCAATCAATATCTACTGTCACCCCAGAAAATCTCTGAGATACTTTAAAATTCCTGAGTACAGATATAGGGAAGCTTTGATCTTAACTCTGATTGCAGTAGCTTAGTTTGTTCCTAATAAGCTCCTGTTAGACTTTATTAAATTGCTCTTGGAAAGGAAACGCTGAATGATCCCTATTAAGGATAATTATAAGATATGGATTTTTTTTTCTGAAATAAGGCCAGTTTTATCCTTTTTATCTTACTGCATTTTAAACCAGTGAAGATCTGTATCATTTAGGTTTTCCTCTTAATATATTAAAAATGAGCTTGGTGGGTACAGGTCTGCCTTCTCACCTTATCTTTCCCTTATTCTTCTGCAATTTTAAGCTTTTCCCTCATACATATTGCTACAAGTTTTCTCTTCTTCAGAGCCAGAATTAAATATATACAAACGGAATATTTCTTTTCCCCCTCCACTAACCTAGAACTTCCTCTCAGTTTGTTCCCTATCTTCTCTCCTGTTTTTCTGTTTGATCTCTGGATTTATGTTCACCTCTTACTCTGTTATTTTAAATCCATCATGCTTGTATGTCATCCATGTCCTTGGGAGGGTCCTCTCCCAGATATAATGTGCTGTGTGGAGTTTAATACACATGTGCCCATAAACACATACACATCCATGCTTGTTTCCTCACTTCTGCATAATGAATGATTATAATATTTTTCCAGCTGTTTCTGTGAGCTCAACGTGCTTAAATGCAGTGAATATCCTGTTAATTATACAACAATCTGCAACTGAACATGAGCACATTGGTACATATGCAATAAAAAAAAGAAATTTTCCTTTAGAGGTGAACTGCAAAAGGAATCAAGTCAGGGAAATAAATCCTCTGCCCCATTTTTTATTTAGTTCAGGTAACTATTGCCTGTAAAATTCCACTCTCTACTTCCCTCATCTCTATCTTCCTGACACCTTGAAAGTCTGTCTGCCAGCAGAAGTTTTGACAATTTGAGCATTTCTAATGGACAGAAAGTAGAGCTACTGAAAAAGTCTCCCCTGACCAAAGCAGAGGCTGATGAGGGTTTGGGTTGCTGCAATAAAAAGATTGTACATTAACATATCAGGATTCATCTGAACTAATTTAGCTGTGCTGGCAAAATTTTGTGTATACAGAAAGCCTGAGATACAGAACAGCAACAATGAGTATATTTAAAAAAAAAAAAATCAATCAAGCTGTGATCTCTTTAAACTTTCATTGTAAATCATCAACAAGTGATGAAAAGCATAAATGCAATAAAAATAATCATTTCCAGGTCTCTGTTAAATGATGTGACAAATGCAGACAGGGATATCATTAATGCTGTAAACCAGAGAAGACCCACTCTGCTCATGTGTCATTTCCTTTCTCTTTACATCCCTGCACAGTGTTTTACCTCTTTTGCACTTTTCCTTCTTCCTTTTAACTTGCTGTACCTCTTTTACTTTTTTTGCACTTTACTTTTTTTGTACTTTACTTCTTTTGCTTTTACTTCTTTGGCACTTTTCCTTCTTTTTTTTTAACTTGCCCATCTTCTTTGCTTTCCTCACCCCTGAGCTCCCTGCACAGCAGCAGCATGATGCTGATTTCACATCTCATCATCTCCCTCAGGGAGAAAAAGCACAACAATCTCTCCCTAATAAGATTCTGGCACTTCCTCTGGAAGCTTCTTTCAGAACCTGGATGTGAACAAGCATGTGAAAATGAGGACTAATGGGAATAAAAGTCAATTTACATCTTTGGGACTTCAGGGGGACCTTGAACTGAGCACTGAGGGCAAAGCACAGCTCTTGCCAGATCTGATCGCCGCACAAACTGAGTAAATTCAGTGTCAGGACTCTGAAATCCAGCAGAGTATGAGTTTCTTCTGATTCCTTGTGTGTATATCTACATATCTATATCTGTATCTTTCTATCTATATCCATCTCTATATCCATCTATCTCTATCTCTATCTCTATCTCCATCTCCATCTCTATCTCTATCTATCTAATCTAATCTAAATCATCTATATCTATACATCTATACATCTATACATCTATACATCTGTACACCTAGATATCTACATATGTATATAGATATCTATATTTACACACACACACACACACACACACACACACACACACACACACACACACAAAAAACCCCCACAAATACATAAATCTGCACATGTCTCCATATCTGGTTCTACACACCTTTTGGAAGTGTACCAAAATTAAAACACAGCAAAATATCAATAAAGTTTGAATTAAAGGTGCTGAATAATAACTAGGTAGGATTATTCATTTATTTTAAAAACACCTTATGCTTCAAAAATTTCTATTTTGGTGGTCCAGAAGGATGCAGATGGATGGGGCTGTGCATCCCTTTATTGTGAGAGCGGGGTGAAAAGTGTTACTGGCAGTTCAGACAAATCTAAAATGCGGCTTTTTAGCCAAGCTCAGGCAGTAGGGTACAGCCATGAGTATTCACACCCAGCAGGTCTGTCCATCTTACCTGCTGGCAAAAGGCCTGTGCTGTACCTATGAAGATTAACCCAGACAAGCCCCAGTCTGAGGGGCTGATCTGCTCTCGAGTGAGTTACTGAGAGTTCCAGTGGTGTGGATAGCTGCTGGGAAAGGATGTCCTCCTGCATGTACCAAAAGATGGGGTCATGGAGCAGAACCTGTCTGTCCCAAATCTGGAAATCCTGCCTGGCCAGCGTGGCAAGCCAGCTGTGACAGAAGCTGTGGAACTGTTCCTGGTGGGGTCAGGGGGACATGGGCCATATGTTTAAGTGCACAGAATTGTGATTCAGCAGTGGAAATCCCACATTTCAGTGGGAGCAGATATTTTCTCTCAGGGATGTAAATGGAATCAGTGCCTGAAAGAACTTGGCTCTGTAGCCTGGAAAATTGCATTGTCTCAGATTGTGCATTTACTTGTTTTCTAACTGCTGACCTGCTCTGATTCTATCACACATATTTCCTACAGTGAGAATCAGCCATTCTGCCATCACCCTGTCTCCACCATGGCTTCAGGACATGCCTGTTGCCCCTGCTTTCTTCTCACTGCCACACTTCCCATCACCCCAGCCAAGAATGGGGACTGCCTGAGGCTTGGGAACACCACATCCCTGTGGTTTCAGTCCTGAGCTGTTGGAGGTGAGATCCATCCTGCACCACTGTCTGCTTCCACTGCCAGAGAAAGTAAAGCCATTAATTACAATATCAATACAATATCATGCACCTTTGCAAAAATGATGGAAAAACAGCCACATGAAGAGAGGAAGTTAAGAGCAAGTTTATTACTGGGATAGGTACCTATGGTATGTTGGGATCTTTAGCTGGTCAGAGTGACCCCGAGAAAAGTTGGAAAGTCTTTTTTTCCAGCCCGGCGCTTGAAGAAGGAATCAGGGCTCTTCATTTCTCGGTCTCAAGGTTGTTTATTGTATCTTATCTATAAAATTCTTTCTCCTGTCCTGCTGAGGTCTGTTCAGCAAGACAGTCTGAGGCATTCTCCCTGCCCCTGGGGTGGTGTTATGTCTTTATACTTTATACAATGTTTACAGTTACTTTCCAATACCTATCACCTACATTAGACAGTGAGCTTCTACTCTAAACCAGTCTGTAAGTGCCAACATCACAGCAGAAGATGGAGGCCAAGAAGAAGAAGAAGGAGAAAGGCTGGACACGCCCAGATCCCTCCATCTTGCCTCCTGAACCTCCATTCTAAAAACCCTAAAATCTACTTTTTCACCTTGTGATAAATTCACTATCATTCTACTTAATTTGTCATGGCTTGCAGATCTTCATCTAAGGTTGGTAACTTGCTCCACGGGTCATGATCAAAACCACAGGCATTTTGGGCTCTGTGCCAGGGTCTCTGAGACCCCTGGCAGGGGTCTTGGCTGCTCAGGACAGCCAGAGGGATGTCCTGGGTTCCCACATGGTGGACACTGTACTGAGTTTAAGGCATATTTTAAGGCATATTCAGAAGAAAAGATGCCACATATTCACCCCCAGAGCCTCCCATGCCCACTGTGAAAGGCCTCCATGGAAGCCCTGAGTTGCACATGACATCTGATAAGATCACAGCGTGGGGCTCCAAGCTTTACAAAAACTCCAGCATCTCTCTGTCAATAGAGAGCTGAGGGGTTTTTTGGGCAAAAACTTGGGATGTAGCTCCTGACTGATGTTCCTGGCTAGCCCTGTTCAGGATAAACATCACCAGACCCTGTCACAGACACATCTGCTAGTGTGGTCCTGGGGTTAGGTTAGCCAGGCAGACAAATGATCCATTGTCACAGGGACTCTGATGGCAAATGGCAAATGGCAAATGGCAAATCTGGGGTGTAAAAAGGCTCATAAGCATCAGCCTCTCATGACCTGCCTCTGGAGGTCTGCTTCCTTCTGTACCTCATTTCTCTACCTTAACTTGCAGGATTCAGCACAAGAGTGGAGGTTTTTGCACATGCCACTTAGGGGCAAACTCTAAAATGAGCATTTTCAAGGTGCAACCCATAGAGCTGGAGGCAGAGGGGGCTTCGCACACTCATCCTACAATGGTGCATGGAGCCATTTAGGCAATTTATTGCATCACACACATGTGACACCAGCTGGGACCACCCTGGTGACATGCATACCATTGCACATGAATATTTGTAACTTCACTGTTGAGTAATTCGTGGTGGATAATCCACTCACAGCAGTTCTGCTTCCTCTGCTGCTCCCATGCATTGAACACACCCCTCTGACAACACAAAGGAGAAAGGAAGGTTTCACCATCCAAATTTTCAGATAAACTGATACAATGGACACAACAGCCCTCTCTCCTATTGCCCTGTAACACAGTTGCTCTTCATATTTTGTTTCAGCTTCAATACTTATGAAATGTTACTTTAACACCCAGGGAATAGGCTTAACCCAGATAATAGGGGAGAGACCTGGCACAGATCAGCAGCTCCTGTACTTGACACTGATTAGATTAACACCAAGAACCACTTTAGAGAGGGCAGTGTAATCTCTATTGCCATCACTAACTTGTTGAGAAAGCTCACATCTTCCAGTGACTTCTTTGTTGGATGGAGATATTCACTTAAAGGAACAGATGAAATAGCCCTTTGCCTTTCTTTGAGACATCCAGTCCTACCAGCAGTGGGTAACACTTTTGAAAGAGCCCAGAGCCTATTTTCCAGAAGGATTTAGTCACAGACTTTCACATAAGCTTATTCATCCTGGCCTTTGGGTTGTGGTTACACACACATTTCTTCAGGATGTGCAGTCAGCACCAGCAGGCAATGTCCACTCTGGCTCTCCCCTGCTGCTCCCATGTTCCTGCCACCCCTCTGTGCCCATGAAGAACAAAGAGGGAAGTGTAGGGACTGCCACAAGCTGTCCTGGCTGGTGGCAGAGTGACTTGCTGGAGCCAAAAGTACGACAGAGAAAAATGTTTGTGGAACAACAGCTTCAAGCATTTCTCAGTGGGGTAAATTAATGCTCACAGTGCTCCATCCTGCCACAGCCAGACTGCTCCCAATTCCTGAGCTCTGGAGACAGCCCAGGTAGGTTCTCATGTCATTCTGACAGGTGTCCAGGTGCTTCAGATGCTTCTGATATATTCTACACTACATTTACATTTTACACTATAGCTGCTGGTTTGGGTTTGCCTCGTCCAATGTCAGAAACAGCTCTGTTCATGGCTGAAGAGGCTAATTCCCATCAATTATTGTGTTTCAGTGAAGCAAACAAGCATGAAAGCACCTGGAGATGGACAGCCCTGGGCTAACAAATCCTGATCCCTTATGGTCTAGAGCTTTGCCTACTGCAAACACACTATCTGACAACCATAAATCACGAACTTATTATGTAATGGCTATGCTGTTTCATAGACAAAGGTGCATTTCACAGAGAGAATGGTTTTAATAAACAGGCAGCCTTTCAGTGGCTAGACTGGAATAAGCCAGTGATCTCAGTCGAGTTCCTGTTGGAAAGGTTGTCACAGCACAGAAAACATGGGCACAGATGGATGGATTGTTCATGGGCTGCAGTGGACACAGTGAATTTCTCACCCAGGGCAGGTTATGGCAGCAATGGCATTGCCTGGGCTGAGCCAGGGGTACCTGGCCCATGGCTGTGCCAAGGGATTGGATCCCTTGGGGGCCTCACTGGAATTCTCATGCCAAGTATGTGCACAGTTAACTTGGGGCCTCTAATTAGTTCCCCTCAACATGACCACGCAGTAAATGCAGGGCTACGTGGAGCTGACTGAGTTATGACCCACCTTCACATGTGCAAAGCATGCACTTCAGAAACGCAACGGGAAGTATTCATTATTCTTGGATAGAGCTCCCTTTGAGTCCAGCAGTTACAGCAGCTGTCATCATTTACTGCATTAGCAAGCACTATTTCTGTGAATTTATATCACCATGGCCCAGAGCTCTGTGCCAGCAATATGCTTAAGCCACTGCTGCAAAATAATCCCATCTATATTGGCCACATATTTGAGATATTATGATTAGACTTTTTTAGTGGGTGTTAGGAATTATTTATATAAATAATATATATATGTAGCATGTGTGTATGCACATAGGTTTTTACAATCAACCCTAGAAAGGAAAGAAATATATTTTCATTCTTATACTTTGATGTGGTTTTCCCCCGTCAAGCTAATAGAGCTATGCCAGCCCTGTAAAACATTGATGAAATAACCAAATACGAAAAAATAATGTAATTTAGTGTGTTTTTTTCTGAATTATGGTTTTTATGTATTTCCCACAGACTATCAAATCTGTCATTTCAATGGGATAGGTGTTGATACCTGAATGTGGCTGATATCAGTCAGAACACAGACTGATGTCAGGGTTTTAAGAAACAAAAGTATTAGCAAGCACCTTTACTGCACTCTGCACTTCCAAGCCATGCAAGAACCTTGTCTTTCTTGTAACATCATCTTCAACACATATTCAACACATATTAGGATATGTATTGTGGAAATCGCAGATTGAAATATCTTCAAATTTTAGTTATTATAATGATACCAAAAAGTTGGCTTTTTTTCCCCCTCCAACTTAAATCTGAAGAGAAAATGTATATTCCAGCAGAAACACATCTGCAGATTATTTTGCAGACAAACCTATTTTGGAAAACTAATTCTAAAATTTTATTTTATGGAGTAGCATGAATCTTACTAATAATGATCACAAAATAGTAGAATCTAGTGCACTTAAAAAGAAAGGTATGTAGGACTGCAGCTTGAATGGGGAAATAAAACACCCATGTTGTCAGAGTCTTGTTACATTTCTTACAGATCTGTTGTCATGTTTGCAGAGGACATTGCAGAATGCATTCATTATTAATGTTTGGACTCAATGATCTTAGAGGTATTTTCCAACCTTAATGATCCTCTGATTATATAATATTTTGTCTGAGAGGGTCTGAAAACTTACATTTTCCTCTGCCAGTGAAATCCTAAGGTGTCTGGGATGGATTTACTACAGCTCCACATTCCAGATTCTGAACCTGAGGATACACACAGGTGCTTTCCCCAGTGAACATCATAGCTTATTTCTTCCTGTTCCATCCCTCCTTCACACCTTTTAATGAGCCAATTAGTTGTCAAATGGAAAGGAAGACCCAACTGAGCCCAAAGTGCAACCACATTTGCTCAGATTTACCTGTGTCCAATAATGATTCAGCACAAATATACTTTCCCAAAGGGCTGTCAGAGTCTGACTCTAGCAAACCAAATTCAGGAGCTGTAGGAATTCCTATTTCTGATCAACCTGCATTGTCTTTTTCCAGATCTGTTTGGCTTAACCTGGACAAAGATTGGAATGTTCTCCCAGCAAGCCTGAACTCACAGTGTCTACTCAAATCACAGACTTGAGTTGACTTGTTGGAAGGTCTGGCACCCCAGTGAAACTGCATTTTCAGACTAGAATAACCAGCCAAGCATCCACAGACCAGTGTGCTGGGGAGACGGGGATACTTCTTGCATCAGTTCCTCCCTGAGGGTGGAGGACATGAGGAACAGGGAAACAGAGCTAATTGCAGCTACCTTGCACAACTGACTTGGTGCGTGGGCTGGAGCATCCTCTGTCAGAGCTTTGCTCTAGAAGAACCATAGAATCCAAAAATGGTTTGGGTTGGAAGGGACCTGAAAAATCATCTAATTCCAAACCTCCCGCCACAGGCAGGGACAGCTTCCACTGTCCCAGGTTGCTCTAAGTCCTGTTCAACCTGCTCTTGGACACTTCCAGGGATGGGGCAGCCACAGCTTCCCTGGACAGCCTGTGGCAGGGCCTCACCACTCTCCCAGGGGAGGATTTCTTCCCAATGTCTGATGCTGTAGGCACTCTCCTGCAGCTCAGAGGCAGAATGTACAGGATGTAACACTGCATGGAGGCTGGGGAAAGTGGAGTGAAGCTGGGGGGCCTGAGTCTGCCAAGACATGTTGTACTTATCCCAGCTTCTTCACAGGACACTTGGCTCCCTCCCAGACTGGATCTGCCACTCAGAGCAAGTCATTGTAATAAATTCTAGACAGTGATACAACTGTCTGATCCTGTGGGACATGGAATTCGGGAAAAGTTGTGGGTGCTGAGATTAGACTTTCAGATAAACAGATCCTAAAGGATGTTGTGCCCAATGCATAGCATTTTCAGTGAGACTCTTTTGGAAAGAGTCTTAATTCATTCATGTGAGCTACAATGTTGAGTCTTTTCAAAAAGGGTCTTAATTAATTCTTATTTGGGATGGCAAGAGCCTCTGTCTACAAGCTGCCTTGATGTTTTTATATTATCTGCTGTTAAAATCAAAGCAGTGTGTTGCATCACACTTCAGTGCTACCTGCAAGGAATAACCTATCACTAATGCCAAGAGATAGCAATCACAAAATGAATTATTTTGGGTTATAGACACTCTCCAGTCCCTTCATTATTTAGGTAGGAAAAGGTGTTTTGAAAATAGAGCGGTATTTGAGAAAAGAATCTTGGCAATTACTGATTTTCAGTGCAAACCATGAGATCTACTTCAGCACTCTCTAGTTGCCTTGGAACTGAATATGCTTAACTGTATATTCCCGTTCCTGCAGTTATTTCTGCTGATTTAAAGGCATCCATGTGCCTTTTACTTCCCCTGCATTTATAAGCAAGGGGGTCCAAACTGTTTTCAGCCCATCCCCAAAATATTTTGACTATTTACCCAAAAGGGACATGAATTTGATGTAAAACCCACCCACACCTTCAGTACCATGAATGTACCCACCATCCATACATCCTACCCCAAACTGAAAGTTATGCAAGTTCTTGCTAACCTAGTTTTGAGTGTGCGTGTGCTTTTTTTTTTAACAATAGGCCTAAATCCATATTAATGATCCAAAAAGTGACCAGGCCTCAGCACCTTTTGTCCTCTATACATTAACTATCCAATAATCAACAGTAGCTGTCCTGTACTCCGGTGTCTTTAGCCTAATTCAGAGGGACAGATATTTATCATCACCCTTGAATTGGGTGACCCATTCTGACAGGTCGACATCCTTATTTATGTAACAATGTCATAGACAGTAACTGCTAATGAGTGGAGTGACACAGAGGTCTGTTAGATGGAAAGGCAGAGGAAAGCCGAAAAGGGCATGAGGGGTTAATGGGACTTTTCTGTTCCAGCCTCCTGGGATGTGTAATTATGTTCTAATAAGAAATGAATGTATTGATTAGATTAGTGTGCAATTGTGTTCATGCGCACACGTATAGTGCTGCATGTATATAGACAGTCATTGTGTGTGCCTCTCGTCCCCTCAGCATGTGTTTGAACCCAAAGTATCTTTGCGCTGGGGCCAAAAACAAGCAGAGCACTCCCACAGCCCTCTTCTTGTCCTTGATGTGGCAAATCCATGTGAATTCTACTGGAGTTTATCTGACTAAAGGCTGAATTTATCTTCAGTAAACACCAAATAAGGACTTCAGGATCAGGCCCTCACAAACAAATGACTTCCTATTTGCATTGTTTGGGCTGAACACTCACCATCACTTAAGAGAGCAGTAAAAGCAGCCAACACATTGTAAACAGTGTCATCTGCTGAGGAGACCATCCACCAGCCAAAGCAGGCCATGCTCATTCCTGATGGACGGCCACTTCCAGCAGCCTGCTTACAGTAGGGAGGAATTTGGCCCAGCATTCTTTCTCATAGGGGAAAATATGTTCCCTGACAGGTCAAGGAAAACTTCCTTCACATGCTCACAAAGGGCCGATTCTCTGCCACATCCCTCCCAAGTGTGTGTGTTCTGAACTCGAGGGTGAATTCCCTTGATGGGAAAGACACAACAATAGGGGAAAGCAGGGGAGGGGGAAGGACAGCATGTCTGAAAATTAGAGTCGAGGAGCCCGGGGAATGCAGCCGACAGCGGTGCTCTCACCGCAGCCCCTCACTGACGCTAATACGGGCAGGCAGCACAACTGTGGGCTAGGTACCTTACACTGTACAGATTCCAGCCAGCAGCAGGGCCTTACACGTCCTGGGGACTTGGGTGTGATGTCTGAGCTGGGAAGGAACAAACAGGGCCAGGCTGGCAGAAGAATAGCCTTTGTGGGTCACCACCTCAGCCCCCTGTCCCTGGGATAACAAAGGCCACGGCACCAGCGCGCACAGGCCTGTGACAAATTAGTACCTCCAGTTGCACGCTGAAGAAGAAATAAATTACTTTCTAGTGACTCCCTCTGGAAAGAAGCAGCATTATTAGGCTCTAATGGGATTTCCTTCTATCCCAGTCTTGATTAGGATGTTTGTGAGGCAGAGGGAGGGGGAGGGAGGGAGGGAGGGAAGGAAGGAGAACAGAAAACTGAAGGATTCTCAAGTCTGAGGAGGGCCCACTTTACCCAACCATAACTTTTGTGAATTGTGGTCAGGATTCCAGATGTGGCACTCAGGACAGGCTGCAGTGCAAAGAAGTGAAAGAGGACTTACAAGGCAAGATTTCCAAATATCTCAGAAATGTTTAAACAAAGTCGTATAACAACACATTAGGTTCATTGTCAAAGAGAAGAATCTCTTGGAAATGGATTCTCATTAATGTATCTTTTTTCCTGAAGAATGAAAGACAGAGGGTATTAAAATATGGCACTTGCAACCTGGAGGTCAATGGATCCCTAAAGTCTGACCTTTATCTGAGGGATAATGATTAAACACATTTCTTTCACATTGCCATACTACTGCAAATTTCTCCATCTGAGCAGCACTGAGTTTGGGGTTTTTTTTTGTTGTTGTTGTTTTTTAAACTGTTTTGATGCAGAAAATTGTTCAGGGAACATATTTATAAAAGACAATGTATTTATATTCCCTAAAAGAGAGACTTAAAATCCAAGCTATAGCTAACTGTGAAGGCCCACCTTGTAAAAATTTTCCTCAATGGTCAAAATAGAGATTAAAAAAGCCTTGAACTGGTGATGGCTGTAGGAGTGTTATCACTGATTTCATGAGGGCTGAGATCACATGAAATGAAAGAACTGGAGAAGGAATAACCTTGCAAAATGATGGTGTTTTCTTCTAAATAAAGTATGATGCTCAAACAAGTTCAATATCCAGGCTGAATAACAGAAATGCCCTCTGAAGGCAAAGACATTGCATAGCTCAAATCCAGGTCCAGGCAGTGGATGCAAGGGAGTTAGTTTCTCAGCAACTGTTGACCCTTTGACTCTAATAGTTGAGGGTTGGGTCACATTTGAACACCCACACAAAACTGATTTCCCCATTATATTGACGGGAACTTCGCAATGCAATGAATCATCTTCAGCTGGCTGATTTATTTCACAGGGCAACTTGAGGCAGCAAACTTGGAGCAAGGTAGCCCAAACTAAGATGAACTATCCTTCCCTGTCCCATTTATTAGTGTCAGCATCAGCATAAGCTTTTCTCCTTAATGAACTGATCTTTCATTCAGGCCAGAGAGGATCCTGAGAAAGTTTTCCTCGCTTCTTTATATTTTGCCAAACTTCTAAGTGGGCTCTTAAAAACTTATTGAAAGAGCATTACTCAGTCTGACACATTCCATTTATTTCAATATGGTGACAAAGAGGGAAGATCTAGTTAAAAATATTGCAATAGCCTTATGGGATAGTTATGGGGTTTTTTTAAATGTAATACATCACAATAGAATACTTTGTTTTTGTAGAAGGGCATTCTGTATTCGCCAAAAAAGCTGCTGACTTAATCATTAGTTATGATGAGAAGAGATTTAGTGCTCTCTTTCTTTACACTGTCACTGACAACAATGTCTATGAAAAAGCCTATGCTTCCCATTATAAATCACTATAAGCTCCATGAAAATTTCTCCTCTACCCTGGGGTTTAAGGGAGCAGATACTCCCAACAGCAGCCTCCCAACAGCAGCACTTTATGCCGAGCTCTACAAGTCTGTGGAATGCCATGGTTCACCCTAAGTCCAGGCACTATGAGTGTGTGCAGTTCCCATTGTTCAGCAATTTATGAATGGCTACTCTTGGACAAAAAATGAAATACCTCTTCCTTTGCAGCCTGCATATATTATTAAAATGTTCCAAAGCTGTAGCACATTACCACTCTTAGCACTGCAAATATATATTACTCTTTATCATCAGACTGCCTTTGAGAAATACAGTGTAGCCTTTGCTCCTTCACCCTCTCATGCCTAAATTTCAAATCTTATCTAGGGTAAGTGAGGATTTAGAAATAAAGCAAATCAAAAAAGAAATGGTTCATAGGTGCTTCCTTCGCTGAATGAAGAACACCATATCACATCATCTCAAAAGGCCAATTCAACCTCAAAGGTTTTATGGGGGGAGTTCTGAGATGCATCAGATGAGAGATGAGAGATGCATCTCTCAAAACTATTTGTGTAAGAAATACAGATTTAGAGACCTAGCATTAAACATACAGGTTTGACAATCTTTAACCTTCTTCCTTTCCTTCTCTCCTCCCTAATATCAGTCACATATACTGACTGGATTTCATTGTAGAACTTTGTAAAGAGAAAAAGAAAAAAAAAAAAAGAAAGCAAGTGTTCCACACATCTGTCATCATTTTTTCTTGTTTGTTGGCCCAAGCTGACAGCTTATTTTTTGTTTCCTTGTTTATCAGAAGGCTATCAAAATGTTTTGAAGAAAATGAGACAAGACATTTTCCCTAGATTTTGGTGTCCTCTAATATTTAAATTCATTCTTCTGAGTTTGTTTCCTATTTACTTCTTCCCCTTATATTGAAGATAATATTCCAAGAAGCAGAGTTGCTTGTTTCATCACAAGCAGTCTTAAATTTGTCCTTTACTGGGTTTTAGTCTGCAAGCCCTGTTCAAAATTCATATCACTGGGCTCAGTTTGAAAGGGAGGACTGATTCAAAGTTCTCAGCCACCCACACTGGACCTGAAAGACCTGTAGAAATAGCCCTTGTCTGTTTTGTTTCTCAGGAACCAGAGTAGACACATTCCCTCTGGTCTGCCCTGAGATATGGATTTGGCTCAATAAGCACATGTCAGCTGCAGAAGCAACTGGCTGCTGAGCAGTTTTCATGGAAATTGGGAGCCTGTGTCCTCTGAAAAGATAAAAAAATATTTCAGTAATTTATTTGTTCATTTTTTTAATACATGCTGGATGAGGTTTGAGGTTGCAGTCTAAGATCAAACTTTTACTAGCCTTTGATTTCAGTTTGGTGATTGGTACTGTTGCTGTGAATAAAATCAGTTCCAAATCTGCCATGAAACATGCCACCTATGTATGCTAGATGCCTGCAAGACCTTTGTGCTAGAAAGCAGCAAGATAAATGCACAAGATAAAAGCACATATTTTATAGGTCCTTGGCTTCAATCACAGCTCCAAAGCCCCACGCTGACATCAGGATTTAAATTTTCACATTAAAGCAAGGCATGCCTCAGCCCTCACAGGTAAATAATGCCTGAAGACATTACCCACCTTAATGGTTTTATGGATGTTGGAGTGTCCAAGCTGAGCCAATCCTGTTAATGGGCTGGGAACAGAGGCAGCCTGGTGATTCCCACTGTCAGCATTCCCCACAGGAGTCCCACAGGAGCCTCCCTGTCCCTGCCTGGGGCTTTCAGACAGACAACACCCTGCCCAAAGAGAGAGTGGTTGATTGGAACAGTGTTTTCCAAAGAGAATCTGAACAGAAGGCAGCTCTTGTGTGGAAAACCTTACCAAAGTAGAGGTGCTGCCCAAATGGACTGCCAAAGCCTCAGACTGTCTCAACCCATCTGGAGTCTGAAGAGCTTGGACAAAATCAGAACTCTTTAAACTTCTCAACAGTACCAAATCCTCCAGTAATGACAGCAATTAGCACCTGTCATCTCCATCTTCTCCAATCCTACAAACAAGTTTAGTCTACTTTGTAGATCTGCTCCCAACTGCACCTGTGAAATTTTTGCTTTCTAACATTCAAATGAGACTGAAAAACCTGTGGTAAAATTAAAGCTAAAACTGCAAGTTCTTAAACCCATGAAAATGTAACAATTATTGCAGTCACCTCCTTGAGTGATCTGTCCAGAGTTCCTGGTTTCTTGTGGCGGATTCTGCCATCCCGACCTACGCTAACCCAGTCCTCTCCAAAAACACCCTTGGGCTCTGGCTCTGAATCCCACAGCTTCTCAGGGGAAAACAAAGCCAGTCCACTCCCACTTCCCCTCACTTCCACTCTGCTGCTCTCCAGGGGTCTACCCAAACTGACCACCCTAGCTCTGCTGCTCCCCTGGGGGAGGCAGAGCCCAGAAAACAGATGGTTCTCTCAAAGGATCCTTGTCCTTCATGCAGGTTTTCTAACTCCAAACTAGAGAGGAAAAAAGTGGAGCAAATGTGACCCTGGCCATTGAGATCCTTTGCTCATACAAGCAGGGCTATTAAAGCTGAACAGGAACATACATCATAATAATTAAAGTGGGCATGAGTTGGCTTTGAATTGCAGGAACTCTGGGTGACCACATTTCACTTTCCCTGTCATTGACTAAGATAGAATTTCCTCCTTCTCATCAAATGGCAACTCTTTTATTTATGGATTACATCTATGCCTTGGAAGGAGGTAGAGTTACTGATAAAGTTTTCCTGAGAAAAACATGCTGTATTTTCTTTCAGCTCACAGATGACTGCAGTTGATCACATCTGTTTTCCAGCAGACATCAGTGTATCCAATTAGAAAGATCACAGAATATTTTAGAGGTCTTGGGATTTTTTGGACAGCCAAAAGATTTGGGCTTTGAAAAAGAACAAGAAGACAAATCTGCTATGTGCTAGTTTTTGTGACAACCATGGTAAAATAGTCTCTTAAAACTCATTACATAGATCTAATCCTTAGCATTAAACACAAATACATGTAAAACCCAAGAGTTTGGGATTTTTACTATTACATTAAAAACTGTGATGACTAAATGACTTGGAGTCCTGGCCAAATTGACAGGAAAGGTTGGGGTGTTCATGGTCACAAGATATTTCAAATACAAAAAGTAATCAGCCTCTTCTTTTCTTTGAAAGAATGCATGAAGCCTTTAGCAAAAAAAAAAATCACTACTTAAAAGTATGAAAATGTTATCAAAATGTTTTGATAAGTTCTTTAAATTTTCATCTTCAGCTCTGATATGACAAAGGCAATGCATGGAAGAATCTTCAAACTAAAAATCAGGGGTGTTTTTGATCTCTGTAGTTCCAAAATAAAAATCTGTTTTGACACTTTCATTTTAGGATGATCATGACAACAATGGAATCAAACTTCATGGAAAAATATTGATAACAAAGAAGTAATCAGTTCTTGGTTTCAAAGTGTCTCTGGCAGTTAATTTCTTGGTTTTTCACTAATGTTTATGCCCATTATGTCCTCCTGTAAATAACTTCCCAGGATCTGACAGATGAAACCATGGGAGCTCAAATGCATATCTACAGACTCATAGTTCAGTAGATTTAATAGTTGTTGAGTTTTTGTGGGTTTGGGGAAAAAAAAAAACAAGAGAAAACAATTGGGCATTAAGGACAAAAAAAGGCTGAACACAGAGCCAGAAGGCACAAAAAATTTTTTTTGAGAAAAGCAAACTGGAAGGGATTTTGAGCAAAGTGCTACCTGTGGAAAGGCCTTTGGACTGCAAGCCAGGATATTCTCCCTAGTGGCTTGATACCTGTTGATGCCTTCAGCTGAGCAAGGCTTTGCATTCTTATGCAAAACAACCAGGACTACATGAGAAATTGCATTTTCTTAATTGAAAATAAAGGCAACTCTACGGCAAATCAGTCAGTTTTAAAAGGAAACAGCCAACCTTCAAATTTATTGCAAGTCTTTCAGCCAAGCCTTGAACCCTGAGAACTTCTTCCTTCCCAGTGCCACAGGAGAGACATCCAGCACTGTAGATTGCACACAAAGGTGCTGGAGCATCCCTGTTGTGGGGGTTGAAGCTCCTCTTTGGGACTGCCAACCCCAAAACACTACCAAAACCCTCACTTTACACCTGCATGGTGCTGTGCTGCTGCTTTCCTTCCACAGGGCTTCCTCCACCTTCCACTGGTGGTGCTGGGACAGGGTTGTTGAACCTCTCAGGACAAAAGGAGTTCTGCAGAACCTCATTATACCTACAATATAAATAGTTCAATTGTAGCTTTGCATGCTACAATAGATGCTGTTTTACTTGGGCAAGTGTGGTTTTTGTTAGACACATAAAACACAGAGTGGGTTTTAAGGGCTGATCAGACCCCGTTAGAGCAAATTGCATGTTTAAATACAAAGGATGAAAGGATCTCTATTATTCTACAAATTTTTAGCAGCGCTGCATCTTAAAAGGAATTTTATAGCAAATTTGTAGCTTTGCAACCAGCTCATGATCCAGGGGGCATAAAAAGGACGTGTGTTCCAAGAGCAAATGCATTCCATATTTCAGAAATAATAAGTTCTTGCTCAAACCCAGATCTCATCAGTGCAGAGACAGGATTTTGCACCCATGGGAAGAAGGACTTTTCTGTCTCCAGCAGAACAATTGCAATCCACACAAACATTCAAGACTAAAAATCCACATTAGGGGAAACACTGTCCCAGTAGATCTGGCTCATAGGAAGTAAAAAGATTAAAATACTCTAACAGCAATAAGGTTTGTGCAAGGCAAGTGAATCTTCACACAGGAAGGAAGAAAATGTTCATGTGATCTTCGAATTAATGAAGGTTGTAGGATTAGAAGGTGCAAGACACCAACATCTCATAGCTTTAAACCACAATTATAATTAATAAGTAATATTCGAGCTTTTGTACTCTATATGGGTATTTATATTAATTTATATGGGTAAGCAGCTGGAGTCCTAAGCAGATCACTAGGGCCAGGGAGGTGAAAGTGAGAATATGTGATGAATTGCTGGTATTGAGAAGGTAAATGAAGTCCTAGGCTTTTTAAGTGAAGAATGAAAATTCTTCCTTCTCTACTTGCATTTTATTGCTTACAGTCATGGTTCTTGATCTCTCCCCATAGCTTCCTTTCATGTAAACAGTTTTTCTTCATGCATTGGAAGCTCCAGGTTCCCAGAGAGGGGATTCACAGCCCTAATTAGGAGAAGAAAAATTAAAAAGAATAAAAATAAATAAAAATGAAATAAATATTTTAATAAATAAAATATAAACATATATTATTAATAATATATATAGTTAATATATAATTAAATGTATATATAATAATATATATTATATATAATAGAAATAAAAATAAAAATGAAATTTAATAAAAATAATAAATATAAATAAAATAAAAATACATCAAAAACTGAGTGGGAAGCAGATTTTAAAGGTGTAAAATTTTATTCTTCTATGAGTAAAGTCACATTGGTTCAAAATGAGTGAAAGCTGTTGATGCCTTGACCAATACCTAAGCCACAAACAATGAGCCACAGAGCTTCCCCTGCACATTCAGCAGGGCAGTGAGTATAGGGGAGCACTGTATGAGTTGTCTGCAACAAACCTCAGAGTCTTGAGGCAACTCCTCTTTGTTCTCATTTATGTAAATCTTGACATGCACTCAGGCCTGAAGCATTTGAGCTCTTTCAGCACTGCACCAAGCAGTGATGCAGTACAACCTCCTGCATCTCTTCCTCTAGCAGAAAATGAAATCTGAGAGGGTGGACCTGGACAGCTGAGCAGAGGGTGGGGAGCCCTTCCATGGTGTGCGCTCCCCAGAGAACTTCGTGTCTGAGTCATGCCCTCAAAAATGTTGTCTCTTGCAGAGATCTGCTTTCTCTATTTAGGAAAACCCTGTTGTGCCAGAAAAGTGAAGCTATTTTTTGTGACAGGGCACTGGCCTGGCTTTGCTAAGGGTGAAAGGAAAGGGTACAAAGGTTCATTTTTCCTCATCCACAAGCAGCAACCCATGAAGCTTTACATTTATCTATGGATGATACATTCTGAATGTCACAGAAAAACAAATCATTGAAGAAAGTGATCCAAAACACATCATGATCCAAATAATTTGAATAAAATAAGTAAAAGACTTGAACATGAACTTTATGTGAAGTAAAGATGAATAATTTTTGGCATGATTTGCCGAAAATTGCAGAAAATGTTCTAGTTGTTTCTTTCCCACTTTTTCACTGCATCCAAGTTTCAGTTAGTGCAAAAAGATGGAAATTTCTATTTGCAAGCTAGAGAGATTTCCTGGGCTCAAAACCAGAGTATGTCTTTAAGACAAATTCATGCCTCCAAAAATCCTATCACAAATCACAACCTACATCATTCCTTTATTCTCTATACACAGGATGTGTAGATAAAGTCTGGGCTGATTTTCTTACAACGTGTCCAAATGCTTCTATTGTAGAAAACTCCAGGTTTCCACTCTTATTGTGAGGCAAGATCTGTCTCACATTTGGAAGTCAGGAGGCTGCTGCTTTTTCTATTCCTTCCTGCCATCTGCAAGATCTCATATGGGGTAAAAACGGGAAATTACTTGAGCAAATCTTCAGCTTTCCTCAGTTTGCTTTAAATAATGTCCTCAGCCTTCTTCCTCATGATTTACATAATAAGGAGACTGTGTTGTGTTATTACATCAGTTTCATTTCTTCAGGGAAAAGGCCTCCAGATGTATTTGACTAAGTCATTAGTGCAAACATCCCATATTTGTAACAGCATTCCCTAGATCAACTGCAAAGACACACTGTTGATTTTGGCTACAGCCTGAGGAGTGGATAGACATTGCCACTTGATCTAAGCAGCTGCCTCCTCATCACTCCCTCCAAGTTCTTTGTCATGGAGAGAAGCACAAACCCCTAATGGATCCACAACATGAGACTCATGGAACCTGGCAGATGACTCATCTGATAAAAATCACTGTTTTACAGCTATTCAAGGAGGAGGGGGGGAAAAAATAGATTTAGCCTTCCTCAGAAAGATTGCTTCCTTTGGTCAGGGTGTTTTTCATGGCTCATGTGCGAATGAAATTACAAACAAGCACAGAGTGGGATCCTGACACCTCAGCTGCTGTCAGTGGGATTATTGGAAGCTCTGGAGAGTAAAGTACTACTCAGGGTGAGGAAAAGTTACAAAAGCCCTTCCTATCTGACTTGAAACCAGCACTGAAGTGTAACAATGAACAATATATGACCCAGCATAATTCTAGAAGTAAAAGCATTGATTTTCCTACATTATTTGCTGCTTCATTCAACTCATACAAAAACTACACCAAATTATTACTCACTACCACATCGAGCAAGAGGAAGCTTTTTAAATTGCAGATAAATCCTCATTGTTGATTTACTTTTGTACCCTAATATTGGTAATTAGAAAGGGGAAAAAAGCTAATTAAAAGATAGGTAGCTTTAAGTTGTTAGCAAATTGTTCCAAACAGGCACAATAATGCACATGACAAAAATGTGCAAGTGAGTTCTCTGAAATACTGCTGCAAAGCAGAAGACACATGGCTAAGTAGATAAGCAACTTCTAAAAGGAAATAACCTAAATAACTTATTTCTGAATGGAAGTTTTGAGAATAGGTCAGGAAGTCTGGTAGATGCTGACCCATTTGTATCACACTTGTGTCACAGCCTCCATTTGCTCCCTGGATGCAACCATAAGACTGAGATTATTCTGTAAATCATTGGAATTATAAACTGAGGAAGGACTGTCATGTTCCCATACAATAAACCCTGTATTTTTCACTTAGAAATATTTCATTTAGAAAACATTGTCATTTAGCATAATACAAAGATGTGCAAGAATTACAATGTACAAGTAAATGAATGGACAAGCAATATATATATATTTTAATATTTGACACATGCTCTCCTTCAGGATTAGACCCCATTAAAAGGTAAAAAATTGCACTTGTTGCTGTCTCCTGGCTTTGTCATAAATGTTCAGATTCCCGTTGCTGTGCAGGAGATGTGATATCTGCACTTAATTGTATCATTTGAAAGCCTTAGAGGGTATTCTAATGACTAAATCAATGTAAACCAGGTTTCAGAGCCAAAATAATCAAAAGTCTGACCAAGGCAAATGTTCTCAATAAAGCGAGCTTGCCAAACACAAGTGCTAATTAACACCTGTTCTAATTTGGTGATTGTGAAAGTGTGGCAATGAAGCCCTGTGATTCTGCAAGTGGAAATAACATTGCTTTCCCCCATTGGTGGATTGCATGGATTGCCCTCGTGGCCAAAATTCCTCCTTTTGATCCGTTCTGGGTACACTCCATCAGAGCAGAGGCAGCTGTGCTCAGGTTGTACAGGACTTCCCTGGATGAGAATATTTCCCATTCCTTGGTGTTTCCCCTAGCTGTAGTGGTTCTGGATGAAATTTGATCTCCCTCCATGTCAGCTTCCACTGATAATTTTCAAGATGAGAAAGCTCAAAATATCCCACTGGCTACAGATGGCAGAAACACCTGGTCACATTCTTTCCTATTTCCTGCCATGGTGGATTCTGATTTCTGAGGGAGGAAGAATTCTCCTTCAGCCAGTTTTCACATGGGGAGCTCAGCACCTCCTGGGTACTGTGGCAAGCCTTTCACTCACTAACGCACTGGGAACAAAAGCAGATGTAGCAGCATGGGACTAATTCCTGAAGCCACTGGGCATTTGATCAGTCACCTGGATAACTCAGGTCTCTGTGTTGAGTTCTTTACCCTGTTCATAGTGACACACAACAGACCAACCACAGCCTGGCATTAGGTGGGATCTTTGTGGACACCCCAAATGGCCAGGACTGGCTTTGCAAATAGAAAAGGGCTGAAAGGACAATTTTCCTTCCTGCATTAAGCAATAAGTCTTCCCAGAAGACACAGTCAGTCTCCTCTGTGCATAACTGCAATACTTCAGACCTTGGGAACACAACACTAATCCAGTATCATCTCCCAAAATAGTTTTTAAAATTTATTTCTTAAGTCCACACTCATCGGCACTCTCACATTTCTTTGCGTGATGTTGGCACCACTATACCCCAGTAACTGTTACAAAATAAAGTTACTGCTGCCTTAGACCTGAAAGTTGTGGCACTTCTCACTTGTGACATGCCTAAAATAACATGCAATTGAACTCCATGTGTGACATAAACAAGTAATTACCCGGGCATACAATATATGAAGCATCTTCAAAAACAAAGTGACACAAATTTAATTTCTAGCTGATTGTTGGTGAACCCACTTACAAAATCAACACCTCATGCATTTGATCTACACAACAGCTACATTATACCATCTACTGGTCTTTTTAGTGGTTTACTCAGTTTACTTGGTCCATCATTAAAAAAAATAAATATGAAAGCCAAATTTGTAAGTGCAGGGTCTACAGAAATATTTGAAAAGACTCATAAGTATTTTATTACCTCTGCAGTGCAAATGTATTTGACTGCCTGTTTAAAGCAACTGCAGTTTGTTCTTAATAAGGGTGAATTTGCACTATAAAGAGCATCCCCTCTTTGGAAACAGTACTTCCTTTATCTGCTTGTGTTCAAAAGCTCCTACCAGGGAAACCTAACTTATCTGTTTCATCTTAAAACTCGAGCTGCCTGTCAAGCTTTGACAATCTTCAGATTCTTTTGGAAATAGGAAGCAACCCATTGTGTTCAAATTTGCTCTTAGTGACAGCTGATCCCACAGGAGCATCTAGTTAGAAAATAATTGATAGCACTTGAAACAGAAAGGACTACAAATCAGGTATGACAAGTTTGCATTCAATTGCAGCTCTAAAACTAATTGTCCAGTTAAGAAATCAGCTTCAAAAGGAAAAAAAAACAAAAAACAAAAAACAAAAAACAAAAACCAAACAACTTAAGGGGAAGGAAATGAGAAGTTTGTTTATTGCACATACACTTTCATTCTGACAACATTTTCCTCTTTAAAAGGCAGGTCTGGAATAAGCAGTACATAAAAGGGATGGGCCCAAAGCAAAGCCTCCAAACCGAATACTCCGAACTTTATGACTCAAGTCCATCTGTAGTTTGTTATAAACAAGTCATAAGACATAAATGAAAAAATCTGGATGCAGAAGGACAGAGGCTCGAACTGCTGTTGAACTGAACAGAAAATCTCTTGCTGACTACAGAGGACTTTGGATCAGGCATAAAATTACACAGTAATACTGGCACAGCTTCAATTGTGCAAGTGTGTGTGTGCACGCTTGTGCATAAATACACACACAGCCCAATATTAGGGATTTTTAACCCTGACTCTTATGTTAGACTATAACACCGGATGTCAAAAATGAAGATAACATGGGAGGAAGTTTATTTTGATGAGGAAATCCCTAAATGCTGTTGAAAATATGCTTGGAATGGTTAATTAGCATGTAGGGGCTTTGAAGGAAATGATATCTTGCAGCTTGACCATCATCTCTTTGCCAGGTTTCTCTTCAATTTATCTCTTATCTGCAGGAAACTGTCTCACAGCTTCTGAATCTGCTGTTGGCTAAAAAGAGAAAAAGGACAATGACTCATTGTTGGGCAACAAGACAAGTTCTATTTGGATTCTAAATTTCCACATTCATAGGAGTTAATGTCCTATCTACTGTACTTCAGCCCATCCAGGGAATATGCAGGGTGGGCTCTGAAACCAACCAAAAGTGAAAGTTCCTCCACCAAAACAACAAACAGTAAATGAAGAGAAGATATAACACCCAAGGGATGAAAACACTGAGTAAGAATAAACCAAAATCTGCTGTATTTTCTATTACTAAGGCATCAAAAAGGCCTCATTAAAAATGAAAGTACTGCAAATAATGGGTAAGACAGGATGCAGGAGCTGATGCCCACCGAAGTTGCTGCTGCTCAGACAACATTAAGCATCTTCACTGCTGAGGTCACATCCTTTTCTATTCCAGGGGATATTTTCATGCACAATCAAAGGCAGGATTGCTTCCCCTGCAGCGCTGGTTGAGGGCTGGCAGTGAAGGTCTGCTTAGACACACGTGGTGAGAGGGGCTGGTGCATCCAGCAGCCACAAACTGGGGTCGGGAAGATCACTGGAGCATCCCGGCCCCCGGCTGGAAATTCCTATGGAAATGCCGAGCTGAAGGAAGTGCTGGGGGAGGGACGAGATGCATCAGCCGATCCCCGAGTCAACACTAATGAGCACATCAATGAGAACATTTTAAGAAGGGATGGGGACGTGTTTCTCCCACTCCCTCTCCTGCAGCGATTGCTCCAGTGCTCCAGAGGTGTGGCTTCGTTTGGGTAAGAACTGAAAATTCAGCGACTTTTCCAAATGTTACATAAAAGGAAAGAATGACATAAAAAACACGACCTAAGCGTGTAAATATCTTTCCAGTTTCGCTGACCAAATCCCAAGCATGCCATGCAACTTGCATTTTTTATTCCCCTAGTAGTCTCTCCCCAGTGTTGAGCTAACATCTGAAATAAGAGTACACAATCAGTATATTAATAATCAAGGAGTCTGCTCGCTGCATTATGCAGACATCAGAGGAATTTCTTCCACTGTCTGATGAATACTATAAACAGGCCCGTTTGTATTAACAGAGCCTTGTGTAGCAAATCCAAAAGTGACAAACCAAACAGCTTCAAGTGGCTGCATTCCAACCCCAGAAGCTCTGAGTATCAACCATCACTAGAGACCTGCATGGGAAGGAAACAAAGAGCCCCATGCTCTGCTGGGCTGGAGGCTGGCTGACTGTGACAGGGATTTTTTAACTACCAACGTTAGTTAAACACTGCAAATGCAATCTGAGGGAAGGCATTTGTTCTGGAGACAGAGTGACACTTCAGTAAGGGTTTACATCTGAGTCACCATCTCTGCCAGCAAGTGTGTCCATCAGCTGGCAGGGAACTCCTAAGGCCTGGGACCACCATGGGCCTCCTGTGCTGCCCTGATGAAGGAAAGGTCCCCTTCCTCTGGGCTGAGGACTAGATGGCCAGCTCTTGGACTCAGAAGTGGCAGTAAACATTCCAAGCATGTGGCCAAACTGCTTGAATTACCGCCTGAAATTTAACATTTAGGGCAAAATAGGCACATTTTGCCTCCTTCCCATTCCCACATAAAGTGCGCAAGGCTCAAAGCAGTGAGGGGCGAGGGGAATAGCAGGAAAGGAAAGAGGAAAATCACCTGAATGGCCCTTTTTTCTTTCCCCTGCTCTTTTCCCTCTCTACCTTCTTAGTGTCTTGGGAGACTGGGAATCCTTGTGGAGCAGGCTGAAGCGGGAGAGGAACATCCTCCTTTCTGCAGATCATCACCATCAGACACGTGCAGAGGTCAAGGCTGCAGTCCTGAGGCACAGCGAGCTCTCAAGGACTCATTTTAGAAGGGAGAAGGCTGCAGGTCCCCTCCTTTCACATAACTGGACAGAAAGGAAGGCTCAGACTGTCATAAGCCACCCACAGTTTTCTCTGTGCCTGCCACTGTCACAAGGCTCGTGCACCTTGTAGTGGAAGGGACTGGGAGATGCTGAGAGAAGTTTAAAACACCCAAGCTGGAGGATGCTCATTTGCTGTGTATTCCCACCAAATCACTTGGGTTTCCAAAGTGGGGCCTGGAAACTGTGAAGGGACAAGTCTTTCTCATGAGATTTCCTGTTGGTGCTGCATCCAGTAGCAGCGGAAATATCACAAGAATAGCTTTTCTTGTGGTATTTTATTACTTCTGCTTCTCCTGACCGGAATTGGGAAGTACAGGGATGCATGGAAATGAAATATAGTGGTCAGGGGAGAGTCTGCCAAAAAATTTGGAAATTACAACAGCAAGAAAGGTCATTCACTCAAGTCTCAGGAACTGCTTCCAATCTGCTCCTATTTTATTCAGGCACATTTACATGATGCTGCTTTTAAAAGTCATTCACCCAAGGCTGGCATCAGCACCCATTCAAACCCGGACTGTCTGTGGTTTAGCTGGGAGTTCTGCTGCTAAGTTCCTCTAGAGAAGTGGCTTCTGTTTCCTAAAATGTTTAACTGACATAATCCATCATCAGAATAGGCCCAAGCAAAAAAAAAAAAAAAAAAAAGCCACATCCTGCTACATCTCAGTTGCATGGCCTTTATTTAACATTATGGCAGCATGATGATAGCCATATTAGACGATATAAAATCTGCTTTCCCTGGTCAAAAGAGAATCTATTTATCTGTATTTACTTTTTACTTCCTGCTTGAGATCGTTTGACAAATGCTATGGGCAGACAAAATCTGTCCAGCAATTGTTTGTAAATACACGTTTGCAAATATTTTTCAACTCTCTCAGGCAGTGGTTCTTGGTGGCAGTGATGACTAAGCAGCGCAAGCAGCTGCTAGCAATTCTCCCCCAGCCACATTCACCCTGAAGGCAGCCCAGGGGCTGGATCCAGATGGGAGGGGAATGGCTCAGGCAGTGTGGACACCTAGGAACAGTCAGCAGGAAGGGAACGCCAGCAGCAGCTCAAGCCAGCAAAAGCTGCTTGGCAATTCACACCCTTGGCATTGCAATCAGACTACCTAAACCACATGGGACTGATTCCATTTCCTGTTTGGTTAATTTAATCTTTACAAGTTACTCCTGTTTCTTCCTGAAGTAAATTCTCCTTCACTGCAAAACTAATTTTGTCCCATTATTAAATAAGTGTTGGCTGCTAATCAACACTTTGCTTTCCTGAACAAGCTCCATTTGCAAATAAACCAAATTAAAAGGAGAATAATGATGAGAAATTATTTAAAAGCCAGAACAAGATTCTCTGAGTTAATTTCCCTAATTATCTGTCACCCTAAGAGCACTTTGCTCAGTTTAGATTAGAAAAGTCAAGTTTTTCTGCAGAAATGCCAATGTCATGAGGAATAATCACGGGTACTTTCAATTCCTTTTTTTGCCGGAGACTTAGGACACTCGTCTCACTTGTGAATAATTGCATTGAAGTTGGGGGGACTATTCCATCATGAAAAAGATGGATGTGGCCCAAGGAGGATGTTTTTCTGCTGGTGCTTTGAAGAGCTAAAGGCACATGCTGATCGAAGGAAAAAAAAACCTTCTTGTAATAGTTGGTTCCACAGCTTTTCTAACAAAACAGGAGCAAATTCTGCACCAACAACCCATGCAAGCAGGACAAAAACCATTTCTTTTAAAGTTCCAACAATTTTGTCTCATTCCTCACTCCCTCACAGCTGCACAGATATTCCAAAGCACAGTTCACAGTTCAAAGCAATTATTGTTGTAAAATACCTTGGCTATCATCAAGGACTTTGCTGCACTCTTCAGAGGGCTCCACTCCCAGTTGTGCTTCCCTGGAGTCACCCAGCAGAGATTTCCTGCGCCAAGGAAAAATGGTTTGGAGGCAGCCTCACTGCTTTTCCCTTTTTTTTCCACATCTTGTTCTGAGTTGCCACTGTTGGGTGGCATTTGGGTCATATCTACTGGTTGTGTGTACATTTATTGCACACCTGTCCTTCCTCTGGTTATAAATTATACTAAAATATACACACACACATATATATATAGACACATACTTTAGTGTAATTATATATATAGTATCTATATACTATATATACTATATATACTATATATAATTATATATACTATATTTTAGTATAATATATATATAAATTATAATAAAGTATAAGTTTATGTTGTGCAGTTGCATAATAGAGAAATACTTTGAAAAATCAGGGATAACAGGAATTAGCTGAAAGTTTAAACAGCAGCAGATGGAATCTTAAGAAGGTTGTTGTAGACTGACACAATATTCAGAATAATAGAAAGTGCTGGGTTGGGAGGGATCCATCAGGATCATTGAGAACATTTCAATGTCTTTTTATACACTTCAGAAATAGGTATTGGCAGAAATCATTGGCATAAATCATTGTAAAGATGCCTGTTTAAACCTTCTAGATCATGCAGCAGCTTTTGCCCAGGGCATAAGAATGACTCCTCAACTTAATGGCCTTGGTGCTTCCTGAGTCAAGTAAAACTGTAAGAGTCTGCCAGGAGAGATTTCAGGTCAGTTGGAAATTTGACTGAAAAAGACAAAAAAACTCCTCCACTTGGAATTTGTCACAATTAAATGAAAGTGAAAATACAAAGCTGGTTTACATGCATCCAGTGTACATAACATTAAAAGATTGGATAGGAATAGGTGGTCCAGACTAATACCACCCTCCCATTCCTCAAAAAGCCTGAAACAGTCTGGATTCACTTACATATTTCCTTGGCATTAGGGAATGTTTGGGTCTGAGGTTTTCTGCTGAAATGATAGGCACCTATTGTTACAATTTTAGTATCTATATTTTAATTCTTTTCTAGCACTTCAGTGGAACACAGATTTTTCACCCACCTCAGTGCTCTCTGGGTGACTTTTCAGCAAATTAGATGGTGAAGAACTAGAAATGGTGTGAGGTTCAGCCCAAGAGGAAAATTCTGCAGTAACTTCAAGCCAGTTGAAGTCCTGGCCACCACAGCTGAAGTATGGGACAAAATTTGGATTTGATTGCTGATAGCCTCATAAAATTCTTTCCATATCACTTGTTTTTCTTATGTTTATGAAGAAGCACAAATAACATCCTTATTCCCCGGGATTATTTCAAAGATAAAGTAATTAATTTTTGTTTACAATTCATTTGGATTTTAGAGTGGATGGGGAGTGGGGGAGAAAATTAAACAAGAACTCGGATGGGCCAAGAAAAACAGCTGATTTTCTTCATTCTGTTTCCAGCAAAGGACATGAACACGTGCTCAAATCCACCCCAGTAAATGAGAGCAGAAGCCCCCAGAATTAATTATGTGTTTTGGTGCTTCTATAACAGGGAAAATCAAAAGGTATAACTGAAAAATGTGAAGTACATGGCAGTCTGACCCCTCTGTGCTCCTCCATCAGCCACTGCAAACTCCGGGTATGCCCAGGCAGCAGCTCTCAGGCACCTGAAAGCAGAATTTGTCTCATTATGTTTGAAAGGTGAGTTTCAAATGTTCCCTAGGGAAGATGGAGAGACAGTGGGGGAACAACCCATCCCACTGGGGAGCCTGGATCATAAATCTGGGCTCAGGGTTTGGGCTCCAGCTGAACCTCACAGCTCCTGCTTGGCCAAATGAAATGAAATTGAGGTGGAGGACGTGAACTGGAACTACTCCATCAGTGGTTATTTGATCAGTGTGAAAAACGCCAATCACTTGTTTTTAAAAGTTTAATAATAATAAAATGGTTATAAAAATAGTAATTAGAATAACAATAATAATATGGACAATTTGAATTAGGACAATATGAGACAATAGAAACAGAGTTATGGACAGTCCGGGTACCTTTTGCTGGGCAAAATAAGCCTGAAAAAGGACCCACATTAACAGAGGATTAACCCTTAAAAACAATAACCTGTTGCTTATTCATACATCTCACACATGATGCATAAATTCCATTCAAACAAAGGATTCTGTCTGGTCAGTGTCAACTTTTTCCTCTGAATCCTAATGGTGTCTTCAGGGCTGAGTGAGGTGGGAAGAAGTTAATTTCTCCTGATAATGGAGCAATAAATTCATTTTCTCTGAAAGATTTAGGCGTCCTGTGGCTGCTCACTGCAAGTCCTTTCTTTAGAAAAAAAAGTATCCTACATAGAATAGTTTCTATTTTAGCATTTTGTTATAACCTAAAACTATATTTACCACACTGCTTAAGAGAATTAATACAGCATTACTTTCTAACACAACACATACAACATTCGTTTTAATATTTCTGAAAAGCCAATCATAAAACACGCATTTTTCACAATCAGCACAGCAACTGGGCACGGGCTCGCAGTTATTTAAGGAGAATTCTTTTAATACACTTGAAAGAAAGCAGCTCCTGGCCTGCCCTGTTATCAGGCCCGTGCATCTCAGGATCTAACACGTTTTGGGGCTGGTTATCAGCAGCAGTAAAATCAACATTTTACAGGCTTCTATTCTTGTGCTGTGTTTGTGGAAGTCGCAGCGCTATCGCTGAACAAATGCCTCTTTCATTGCCTTTCTGGAAGTATAAAGTTCCTTTAAAGTCTAGAAAATTAAATTGTGTTCGTCTGGGAGACGGCATGTAGACAAAATCTGCTTCAAAAGTCAGAAGGCCCCTGAGTCAGAGGAAAGTTCAATTAATTTGTCAGAGAACTGAAAACAGATGATTTCAATCAGCACCGGGGGATGACTTCATGGCTGGGAAAGGCCAGAGCTCCGCTTCCACCCGACCCCCTGGCTGCCTTGGCCGAGCCGAGCCAAGCCGAGCCGGGCCCAGCAAAGCCGAGCACAGCAAAGCGGGCCGGGCCGGGCCGAGCCGAGCCGAGCCGAGCCGAGCCGAACTCAGCCCAGCCCGGCCCAGCCCAGCCGAGCCGAGCCGAACTCAGCTCAGCCCAGCCCAGCCCAGCCCAGCCCAGCCCAGCCCAGCCCTGCCCTGCCCTGCCCTGCCCTGCCCTGCCCAGCCCAGCCCAGCCCAGCCGAGCCGAGCCGAGCCGAGCCGAGCCGAGCCGAGCCGAGCCGAGCCGAACTCAGCCGAGCCCGGCCGGGCGTGGCAGCACGGACTCGTGAATGGCCGGGAGGCCACGCCCCCATTGGCACCGCCCCCAGAACCGGCCAATCAGAGACGGCTGTGGACCGGCCAATCAGCGCCGCGGGCGCTGCCGGGGCGGGGCTGCTCGCCACCGTCCCGGTCCTGTCTCGGTCCCGTCCCGTTCCATCCCGTCCCATCCCTGTCCCATCCCTGTCCCATCCCTGTCCCATCCCTGTCCCGGTCCTGTCCCATCCCTGTCTCGTTCTGTCCCGGTCCCGTCCCGGTCCCATCCCGTCCCATCCCTGCCCCATCCCTGTCCTGGTCCTGTCTCATCCCTGTCTCGTTCTGTCCCGGTCCCGTCCCGGTCCCATCCCGTCCCATCCCTGCCCCATCCCTGTCCTGGTCCTGTCTCATCCCTGTCCCGTCCTGCTCCTGTTCCATCCTGCTCCTGTCCCGTCCTGTCCTGGTCCTGTTTCTGTCCTGTCCCATCCCGGTCCCGTCCTGTCCCGGTCGCGTCCTGCTCCTGTCCTATCTCTGTCCCGTTCTGTCCCATCTCTGTCCCATCCCTGTCCCATCCCTGTCCCGGTCCTGTCCCATCCCTGTCCCGTCCTGTCCCGGTCCTGTCCCGGTCCCGTCCTGCCCCTGTCCCATCCCTGTCCTGCTCGTCTCCCGTCCTGGTCCTGTCTCATCCCTGTCCCGTCCTGCTCCTGTCCTGTCCTGTCCTGCTCCTGTCCTGTCCTGTCCCATCCCTGTCCAGTCCGTGTCCCGGTCCCGTCCTGCTCCTGTCCCAGCCCTGTCTCGTCTTCGTCCTGTCCCATCTCTGTCCCGGTTCCGTCCGTGTCCTGCTCCTGTCCCGTCCTGCTCCTGTCCCGTCCTGTCCGTGTCCGACTCCTGTCCCATTTCTGTCCCGATCCCGTCCCTGTCCCGATCCCTGCTCCTGTCCCCTCCCTGTCCCATCCCTGTCCCATCCCTGTCCCGTCCTTCTCCCATCTCTGTCCCGTGCCTCCAGCTATCTCGTCTCGCTTCTGTCCGGTCCCATCCTCGTCCTGTCCCGTCCCATTCTGGTCCCATTGTGGTCCCTTCCCTTCGCTGTCCCCTCCGTGTCCCTTGCCCGTCCCGTCCTGTCTCGGTCGCTTCCCACGGCTCGCTGTCTCACCCTTGTCCCGCCCGTCCTGCTCCGATCCCAGCGCGGCTCCGGGATGCTTTCCCCGGGATGCCGCACCTGCCGGGGGAGCGCGGATTCGGAAATAAACCCCGATACCATCCATCCCCCGGGCACGGATGGCCCCCGCGGGATCCCCATGCATCCATGCATGCATGCATCCATCCATCCATCCATCCCTCCCTCCCTCCCTCCCTCCCTCCCTGCTGCCCTTCTGTTCGCAGGGACATCCACGAAAACGCCGGCTCCAACCCTCCCGGGTTATTTGTCCCTGTCCTTTGGGGGAGAAATACACCCAAACCTTGCCCGTGCTCTGCCCAAGCAGGGAGAGGTTTGTCCTGCACGGGGAGCGTGGAGCACATACCACAGAGACAGAAAACCGCTGCAGTGGCAAAAAAACCCCAAATCCTCGTGTGGAAAAAGCCCAAAATCCACTGGCTCCACCACTGCAGGGTTTGGACTGTAAGGATGTCTGAATGCATAATAATAATAATAATTTTTATCATTCCACTAAGATGACCGCTTCTGTGAGCAGAAGTAAGGGGTAGACACATGAAAATCATGGAATGTTGCTTTAAGGGATTCCAGGCAAACACCTGTTCCTGTGTCATATATTTTTTCTTAGAAATAAACATTGCTACTTCCCTCAAACAGACGATAAAGTTAAAATGAGATGGATTATTTAAAGCAATAATTGCTGTGATTTGATATAATGAAGATACATTTCAAAATCAGTAAATAATAATAATAATATAATTATCATTAATTACATTAATCACTAATTAATATGTCATATATTAATTATATTATATTATATTATATTATATTATATTATATTATATTATATTATATTATATTATATTATATTATATTATATTATATTATATTATATTATTACATTACATTATATTATATTATATTATATTATATTATATTATATTATATTATATTATATTATATTATATTATATTATATTATATTATATTATATTATATTATATTATATTATATTATATTATATTATATTATATTATATTATATTATATTATATTATATTTAGAATTATATAGTATATAATAATCAATACTATTATAATACTTATATAATTATTATATAATATAATTATATATAATTTTAATTAATCATATAGAATTCATTTATAATTTATTATATATAATTTATTATAGATGATAGTATGTTTATTATAATTTATTATATATTATAATATTATATTAATAATATCAATAATAATATAAATAGTATCAATAATAATAATACAGTCCTTTGTCTTTTAAAGTTTTGTGCTGCTTTAGATCTGGCACTATCTCAGGAAATAATTTTATGTCATAAAAACTCCTGATGAAATATATTAGGGTGCACTTTTATTACTCCCCAAAATATTTTCTGCATTTTTGCCTTTTTTAACAGGGCAGGGGAAAAAAAAGTATTGTTTTTACACTCTACACAATTATTTCTTCCCATCTTTGGATTACATTTGCCACTGACACCAAGGAACTTTGAAGCAGCTCAGAAATAGATGGCTTCAATCCCAGCCCTTGTACACTAAACCAACCCCAGCCTCAGCATCTCAATAGTGAAGCTGCTGAAAATGCAGAGTTTCTCTTGCAGGACACATTCTGTCCTTGCCTATTTAACTCCAATTTAGCACTAACTGAGCGCTGACAGAAGAGAGATAAAATGGTAGCTGGAAACTGCCAGGAAAAACTCCATCCAGCTCCTGCTGCAGGGAGCAGGAAAGCGACGGATGGCTTCGGAGAATAATCAACAAGTGGGAAGGATGGACGCTGGCCAAGAGTGCTACACGTGCCTCACTCAGCATAAAATAAAACCTATGGCCACAGTGGACAAGCTATTCCATGTCTGTCCAGCATCCTGCTCCTCCAGTAGGCAGCATCCTGCAGAGCTGGGCAGGGAATGGCTGCACTGGTGCTCTGGATCTCTTTGGTCACTGAAATATGCTGGTTCTCCTCCTCAGAAGGCACTGAGATTAGCAGGATCCCTCCAAGGGAATGAAAGATTGGCTGTTCCCTCTGCTGTGGTTGTCTTCCCTTTATTCCTTTGGGTTGTCTTCCCTTTATTTCCTTTATTCCTCTGGCAACTCTGGTGTCTCCTTGCTCTGCAACCTCAATGGACACAACCTCAGGGAAAATTAATTTCTCTGGTTTCTCAGAACCTGAAAAGACCTAACCTGCTCCAACTCCTTACAAAGGAGTAAACACACACACACACACACACACACACACAAATGTATGGAATTATTCCTCAGGAAATAAAGAAAATATACAACAAAAAGCAGAGAGAAAGTAATTTTCGAAGTGTATAAAACAGTGTGCTGTCACCCTTTCCACACAGTCAGGGACAACATTATCCCTGGTTTCAGGGGAAGCAGGATGATTCCTGCTCTTCAAAAGTTTTGTTTTCTGCCTGTTCACGAAACAAACAAAGACCCTGTTGAACCTGGCTGTGCTGTAAAATCAAAAATTGATTTCTACTAATAATCTATTCAAACTCTAATGGCAGAAGTTGAACATGTTAAGTATCTGGATCCAAGGAGATAATCCCACTGTTCCAGTCTCTGTTATTCCTATAAAATTATATTTGTACTATTTATAGAATGTGCAGATACAGGGGAAAAGTATTTTTTGCTGTTTTGACTACTTCGACTGCATGCTTGGAGAAGAAACCATGGAATCTGGGGTTTGGCATTTTAGGCAAATTAGAGGGCCCCTAATTCTCTTGACTGCCATTTGCTGCTATGTGGTTCTCAGGTCAGCCAGGCATCTCTTGTTGGAAGGGAATTACAATTCTCAGCATCAGCCACGTCCTCTTCAGCTAATTATCCGTAAAGTGCTCAGCCAGCTTCTCCCCCTGGACTGCAGGAAATGCTGACTTGAGCCATATTTTGGAAAAGCTCTCCCATCTCTGAATCAGGAGGAACTTTGTATTGATTTTACTGCTTCCGTTTAAGTCAGTTCTTCACACTTGGAATAAAAAAGCATTTGTAGTGTTTGCCACAAAGAAATAAGATAGCAAAATCATTTCACTATGCCTACAAATGAAACTTTGAATTTTTTATCACCTTGGAAATTAGCTTCAGGCATTTTGGTATGTCAGCCATAGATTCTTCAATTTCTCTATGTTACATTCAGTAAGACATAAAGTGTTTAATGTTTGTTAAAGCTCAGAGGATACTGCACAGCCGGTTGATTTGGTGAAGATGGTTTACAAATGTGGAGTCCAAATCTGTTTGCTACTTTAACCCCTCTTTCCCTGGAAAAGGGACACAGTTGGCTCCTGAGTTTGAAAAAGCATTTTCTGCTGCTGCTTATGCCCACGTAATGAAATCCTACACATCCCAAAAGGGCTGTGAGCACGGTCCAAGAAAAACTGTCCCTAAGCAGAAAACCCTAAGCAACGGGTTTTCTTTTGCTTTAAGAATGACTGTCACTCAACAAAACCCGTTAGTGGGATGGGAACATCTCAAGCATTCCTAGCTGTGGGGATGCCATGCCACGATCTGCAGACAGCCTTTCTCTGCAGCACATGACTGCAGTGATAAGCAGAGTCAGATGGGGCTGCTGGGCCCACAGAGGCGCCTGCTCCTGCTGTCCCTCCATGCCATCACTGATGGACCCTGGCTCTGACACCAGGGCTCACCTGACCCCTTTGGGAGCCAATTCAGCTCTCTCAGGGACCACAGGAAAAAAAAAAGTTTAGGTATTTGCTGGGATAGGGAGCTGAATCAGCTTGCTAAGGTGTCACTTTGATTTTTAAAGTTTTTCTAAGCCTTCTGATGTTTACATTCTTGCAACGAACTTTCTCACACACTTTCTGTAAATAACTCATTGTTTTGCATTCTTTTATGGAAGAGGAGAAATCTGATGGACTGTTGGTCTGTCCAGTGTCATTGGAGAGGTGGCACTGTCACCCTCCAATCCACTGTCACTTTTAGAAATCTATAAATGTTGGAGACAGAAAGTAAAAATTCTCTTTTGGCCTTAAAAGAGCTGCGTGTCCGTGTCGTGTCCTATAGTGACACCAAGGAGCACCAGCCCCAGCCTGAGTGCTGTGTCCTGCTCAGGAAGGGGAGAACATGGGTTTGCCTCTTTCACTGGCAACAAACTGTTCTTCAGCAACCTACATTACTCAATCCAAAGATTTTTGTCCACTGGGACAAAAAAAAAGGCCATTTTTTAGTGAAATTACACTCATTTTCTCAACATATCCTTGCCAACATTTCCCACTCTTATGGTTTTATTGGAGGGAAGACAAAATATTTTCTCCAGTAATTCAGAATTCTTCCTTTCTGAGCAGGAAGAAAAGGAATAATCATAAACCAGCATTACACTGAGTAATGAACCACACTTGTTTTATCACCCCTTTTTTTTTTTTTTTGTATATCCTGGTAGCACTTAAGAAAATCCAGTCAAGAATCAGGCCCACATTGTGCAATACATTAAACAAACACATAGTAAACAGCCAGCCCATGCCACTAGTGCCTTTGTATGCTTGGGGTTTTATAAAACCTTCAAATTGGAATATTTTGGATGAATCTAGACATTCCAAAATGAAGCCTCTAAAGTAATAAGTAAAGGAGGCTGTGTTGGAAAATGTCATTATTGCATTTAAATAAATTGGCCTAGTTAGATTAAATGAACAGCCTTTACAGAAGTAATTCTTCCTCCATTCTGTGCAGAGGTTCTGCCACAGACCACCAGCGCTCAAAGTAAAGACCCTGTGAGAAACAGCTGGATCGAGTGAAAAATCAAGAAACAGCCTGATATGCATTCAAGCCCATTTAATTACACTTCCTAATTATATTTCCCATGATAATTCTATACAGTATTTAAATGCAGCATGCTATTTCCTGTTGGCAGTGATTAAAAACACCGTCCCGACCGGCGAGGAGATGCTGGGAGATCCTGGGGACGTCTCAGATGCTGCCGATAAGCGCCGGGATAGGGGAGCAGCCGCAGGCAGAGAGGAGCCGCTGCTCACCTGAGAAAGGATAAATCCCTCCCATTTGAGACAAGAGAAACCCCGCCCACCTGAGAAAAGAGACATCCCTCTTCCCACTTCTCCCTACTCACCTGAGAAAAGAGAAATCCCTCACACTGCAGCTACACTTGTGGCTCAAAATATTGAAATTTGGCTGCTCCGAGTTCAGCATCTCACTGCTTATTAGCACATCTGAAGGAGGCTGGCAGAACGGCCAGGATCCCAGGGAGGCAGGAACCAGAAATCCCTCTTCCCTTCCCTTTCCCTTCTTTTCCTTTTTCCTTTCCTTTCTTTTCTTTTTTCTTTCCCCCCTTTTTTTCCTTTTTCCTTTCCCCTTTTTCCTTTCCCTTTTTTCCTTTCCCCATTTTCCTTTCCCCTTTTTCCTTCCATTCCATTCCTGGGTCAAGGCAGGTGTTGTGCTCCACACCTGCAGCAGAGAAGGAGGAATTTCAGGGGGAAAAGGAAAAGCAGGAAGGGGTTTGGGGGATGTTTTGCTGCTTGGGAGAATGGATTGTGCCCCACAGCAGCGATGGGCAGAGACCCCAGGCCTCTGAGAGCTGCTCTCAGAGAATCATCAAGCAATTTATGACCTTAAAAATAATCTAATTCCAACCTCCTTCCACTATCCCAGGTTGCTCAGAGCCCCATCCAAGCTGGCTTGAGCACTTCCAGGTATCGGGCAACCACAGCTTCTCTGGGAAACCTGATCCTCTCCCTCCAAACCTTATTTCTTTTGTGTAGCCAGGAGTTTGTAGGACTGACATAACCGGCCTCAGGGAGAGAACAGGGGGAGAATCCCTCATTTCATCATGTGAAATCACAAATTCATCACTTACAGGAGAGATTTGAACTCCTCATGTCCAAGCCCTCCCCCAGGACAGACAGTGCAGCAAATTAAAAATCCTTTGAATAAATTTTCAGCTTTTGTGATGCTGAATTTACACACTCCATATTTTTTCCTAGACATGAAATATTTGTCATTGTTAAGAAGGCATGGCATTTCACTTATAGGCATGTTCTCCTGGACAATCCCAAAAGGGAAGCATTGCTTCTTGAAATGTTGCAAAGGAAAATGCTTCCAGGACTTGGCCTTTGAACTAAGTTTCTGCTTCATTTAACTGCTGAATTTGACAGCAGAAGAGCTCCTAATTTCTTAATGGAATGAAATACTTTCACTTCTGATCAACACAGGCTAAATGTGCTTGCAACATTGCAGGATACTCTCTGGAAGAGTTACTAATGTTATATTAGACCTAAATAAGCAAAATAATTATGGATTTCTGGGCACAACTACAGATCATGTTCTAATTAGGCAGAATAAAATGGGAATATTGAACCATTGCTGTTACTGTGGATGCAGGTCAATGCCCAGAACAGAAATATCAACCCCTCAAGTCTCGAGAATGTTTCTTACCAAGATCAGCATCTCAAATTAGAGAGGACAACCTCAAGTCAGACTCTGAGCCATCCCACTGGATATTTAACAGGAATAATCAAATAGGGGTAGCATTTCAATTATCCAGTACTCAGCCTGTTACAAGTAGAGATGGAATTTGAACACTTATTAATGTCTTCATTTTGTCAATAAAAGAAAACACAGTCTGTGAGTTAAAACAGCACAGGCAGATGGGAACTGCTGTGTGTGGAAGGAATACAGCAATTTATCCATCCACTGCTAAAGGTAAGATATTTAGCACACATTGACTAAAAATGAATGGGCGGTAGCTTTTAACAGTTTCTCTGTTTTCACCATTCTTGCAATTTTAAATGCTCTTGATAAAGCAACACAATAAGAGGCAGCTAATCTGTTATGCCATCATAATTCCTATATGAAGGCAGTGTTTACTAATCCTGAATAATTCCAGATTTACACCACTCTGATTGAGACCAGTTTCTGGCCCAGAAACTTAATACAAGGCACGTAATTACATCTGCAAGCACATAAGTACCAGAAACACCAGGACCTTTGATTTTTCAAAACCCCCTATCATTCAAACTGATTAAGACATGTGTCTCAATTTACTGATTTGAGGTTTTCCAGTTGCATTCCCTACCTCTCCCTCTCTTCTACATTACTCCTTCCTGCTTCCCTCACTCCTCCCGAGTGAGAAAATGTGCCTTTTAGGCCTTTCAAAACAGTTTAAACTCGGAGCTAAAGCTCCATTCCCATCCCAATCCCATGAACCAAGCTGCTTGCACTGTTTCAGCAGTTAATTAACAATGAATGCCTTGCCTTTGGAGACTGGGTGAAGCAGGGTGGGGATAAAAGATGAAGAAGGCTGAGGACAGACATAACAAGAATGGGGAGGGAGCAAAGTAGGTAGCTTATCAAATTCCACAAATACCAAACGTGGAGAGGTGTTGATTTGTTGCTGGGAAAACCCTGTTTGTTTATGGAGTTTAATCACCTGTTTTTATGTTTGTTGTTTGAAACACATGGGAGAGAATGGGACTGTTTGGCCCCAGTGCACTGGAACAGGGTACAGTAAGAGTTGTACACGGGAATTTTTAAGTTGATGGCATGTGTAAATTAGAAGAGCTCAGATCATTAACAACTCAGACTCCTGCTCAGGCTGTGTGAAGGAGGTACCAAAGAATGTGCCCAAGGTTGAGAGTCAGAAGAAAAATTTCCCGTTTGTGATCCATAAAATAAACATAATTGTTTGAGGTGAGGTGAAGAAATTTGGAAAACAATGCATCCCACATAATATCTGTCAGCAAGGCTCTGCCTGTCACTTACTTTGGGCTTCTTTTACTTGTGCTGTGTCTCTTTCTGTTTTCTTTTTCTTTTTGAAGCAGCAGCCAGACTGAGTGGGCAAGACCAGAGCTCTGCTTTGTTCTAAAAGAAACATCAGTAGACATCCTGTTTCTGAACAACCCCACTGCTTGGGTTGCTTGTGGTAGAGATTTTTGCCTCCTTTGTGGATGCAAAAATCATCCAGGGGACAGGACTTGAGTGCCCCATATACCAGCAGTGCTACTGGCCTGCAAAAGGACTCTCCTCATTTAATATTTTATCACATCTGGTTCAACACTTCTTGGCTAAAGCAGAGTCTTGACAAGGTCCTGGTCCATCAACTCATCCAGCCAAATCTCACCCTCTGTCCCCTCTGAGCTCTATTGCAATTCAGCTTCCTCAGTCATTCAGGGATGCTGCTGCCCCTTTCCAGTAAGGAAAGCACCCAAAGAAGCATTTTTGTCTCTGTATTTTCACCATAAACATCTGTAAAATCACTCCATTGTCTTTTTTTCAACTCTTTCTCAGATAAAATGCTCATAAATAACCCTGTGACAAAGAAACTGTGACTTCATCTAACACTGATTGCTTGAAACAGTTTTTTTGTTTGTGTGTGAACATTTCTCAGCCAGACCTTAACTTGGAGCCTGTTGGGGACAGGGACTCTCTATATGTGCATCTGCTAACACAGATATTTCCTTCTCCACATGGATGGAAGCATGAAAATTAAAAAAAACCCAAAAAACAAAAAAAAACACCCCCAAATATCTATAAAATACAAGATTTTCTAAGAATCTCAGCTTTCATTCACCACTGAAAGTAAATTATTTAACCTCAGTGTTGCCATAAGAAACATGGTCCACATTCACTGAAAGGCTAACTCAACATCCATTCTTTTTATTTTTTCTTTTCCAAATATTGAAGCCCTTTATTCTAGACAGTCTGATTCATGAAATTTGCATGTTTGGGGGTGGCTGTACTAGATTAATTCAAACAAAAATAGAACACAGCCCCTCCACAGGACAAGGTCTTAAAAGTTCATGCCATTCATAAATTGTTCCCAATTCCTGCAGCAAATGAGTGTTTATTATTTTGTTAAGAGGGGAGGAAAACACCACCAGCATCACTTGAATGATGTGGCCCATGTTGTTGACATGCTCTGGTCATGGCTGTAGTTTCTGTGAGGTCACAGTGATTGATGGTGGAGGCTACAGGCTGTCCCCTGAGCTCTGTGTGTGTGTGTTCGTGTGGGCAGGGCCAGAGGCGTCACACACAATAATAGCAGCATTTGTGAACCTACATTTTAACCCCCTGCCTTGGATTTAGCCACTGTAGATTTTGGAGACAGCTCTTTATCTTTATCCTGCCTTCAAATGAGTGATAAAGCTGGTCTTTGGATTTCGTACAGCATCTTCTCAATTTAAAACCAGCGTGATGCTCAGAGTCTTGGCCTTTCAGCTCTGGTCCATAAACAGCTCTTGGTAAATTATCAAAGGCATATAAATGATGTGGGAGTGTAAATTCTATTTTTCCAAAGGGATTTGCACATATATTAGGAATGTATGAACTTAGCAGACTTTAGGCAATAAATCTAATTGATTTCAGGAAGGTTCCTAGGTATTTTTAATATTTTCAAAATGCAGCCCTTTCTTTGATGGGCTGAACCAGTTCTTGTTTCCCTCATAATCACAGTGAAATTCATCTTGACTATCTGCCATGATCTAAAATGTGCTAGAGTTCAATCAGCAAAAATAGAGCAGTGGCAGTCACAGCTGATGTCTAACCTGCTTTCTCCTCCCACTGAAACAATATTTCTGTTTTGTTTTTCCATGAGTACAAAAGAAGCTGGGTTTACCACCAGAATTAATTGTGCTGCTTATACTGCAGGTTGAGTGGGACCAGGTAACATTTGCTTTCATTTGTCTCATTTTCTCTGACTCCAACACTAAAGCTCTGCCAGAGAAGACCATGCTCTAGGAACTCCAGCTCTGTTTTCATGAAATTCAAGTTCAGCTAAATTGTAACAATGTCTTAATTGTAAAACTGGTAATCCAAACCAACCCTTTTTTTGCTGAAACTCTTTGAGACCAGCATCAGCTGGGGTTGACAACGAAGTGGCTTCCCTGAATCAAAGTTTCACTCCATGTGCACCAACACAAAGTTATTAAAAGTCAGTGGTAAGTGACTCCATGAGACAATGTCCTTCTGAGATCAGCCAACTTCTGCTCCAGTGCATTCTCCAGCAGGCTGGATCTGTCCCGAGCACCCAGAGTGAAAAATTCCATTGGGATTCCATGGCCTGTGTTTCCAAACATGTGGAGGAGGTGGCCCCTCTCTGGAGCACTTGTCTCCACGCAGCCCCCTGAGCCAGCAGTCTCTCATACCCCATGGGCAGGAGGAGAGCTGGACTCAGTTGTGATTTTGGCTTTAGGGATAAAGCTCACTCCCCTTCTCTGGAAGAGCTGAGTGACTGCCAGTAATTAATGCTCTGGAAAGCAATTCCCCCTTCTCTAGAGAGCATAACCTCTTGGCACCAGTAATTAAATACCCCTGGTGGCTGTGGTTTCACCAGCACAGCCCTCCAGCTCTGTGCTCCTGCTCCTCATCTCGTGTTCTGTGGTCACACCATGCCACTCCCTCTGCTCCACCAGAACAGCCATGGATGCATCCGTGCAATGAACTGGAGCAGGGAATAAGTCCAGCTCAAAAATAGCCTGGCAGGGAAACACTTGGTTTTTATGTGTCTTCCTCCAAATTGGATCAAATTCCTGATACGTTTCACAGCAGAGCCACAAGCCAATACTGCAGCAGAACCGAGGGGCCCGTGCACTGCAGGAGGGAAGAAGAAACAAGCAGTAGGAAAAGGCTGGAAAGGGAATACCAGAAGCCAGAATTGGTGTTGAAGACTTAATCTTGTGAAACCACAGCCTCGTTCTTCCAGCCAGGAAAAAGTCAGCAGCTGCTGACCAGCGCTGCTTTTTCCAACACTTCAGAGACCCCTTTGAACTCTTTTGTGGCCCAGGGGGGATTGCAGCCCACAGTCAGGGAAACTGCCCTAGGCTGGCCATCCAGGCTTGGTGCACTGGGACCAGCTTTCCAAGGAGCAGAAATTTCCCTGAGTGTTGGCACATGCAAGCAGTGTGCTGGGGAACATGCCTCCTTCCACCCACCCTGGTGAGAAATTATGAGAATCCTGATGGGGGAAAATGTAAGAGGTCAAATATAGCTCTGGTTAGAAAATAATCTTCCCCCACAACATGTCTTGAAAAGGAGAGCTCAAAAAAATGCTTTCATTAGCAGAGTTATAGCAAAAAAACCCAAAACTTTAGAACACATTGCAATGGCAAAATACTGCACTCATAAAAATAAATCATTTCTTAAGGAAAACTTTCAATTTTAAATGTGTTGGCCAGCCATATTTAAAGCAACACTGAAAAAGATAGATCTTGTTTTGAATTGTTTGCCAGCAATGTACAAAAACTTCCTGAGATTCATAAGGAAATGGAATGATCTATGACTCATAAGGAAAACATGAATTGCTTCTTTTTATTTTAGAGTATAAATGCAAAGATCTGTGTATGAACAAGGAGCTAAATAAATGTTTTGGGTTGTTAGTAGCAGATATTTCATCCACTTTGAAACCTGAATACTGCTTTTCTGAAGGAAAACAGACTCTGCTGCAGGACAGAGTCTCAAATTATCAATAGGAATATTCATACACATCCAGTCGCTGGGACAAAGAGACAGGCAAAAATGAATCCCAGATTCTTGGAAAGTCTTGCATATTTTACAGAAAAAATTAAAGCCATGCTGTTTAAGGAACATTGTTTAATAATATTCTTTCTTTCTGCCACCCTGTGTTCTTTGAGTTCTTTTGTTATTCAGTGCTCGCATTCAGGGCAGATATTTAAGTGTGTGCATAATACCAAGCAAATGTCTCAGTGCTATTGACTTTAAAGTTCTGAAGTTAAGATCATATTTTAGTGGTTTCCTGAGCAGGATTTACATTTTTTTTTTCCTTGAGCCATGACCTTTAGCTGGAATCTTTTTGAGACTTATTGCTATGTTAGTCCTGATCTTGATTTAGACCTATAAAACAAATTACAGGTTCACATTAGTCAAAGGTTGTCACCTCCAGGACATGCCATTCCTCACTACAAGTAAATAAAAAGAGTAGCCCATTTTTCTAAATGAATTTCACATATTTTTTAAAGTAACATCATTAGCCATTTGTTCTCAAGACTATTTCTGTTTCTCTAGGCATTCTCTTTCTTAAAATGAGGGGTTTATTTGATTTCTTCCCACTAGCATGTAGGAATTTCAACTCAACTGGATGGTGTTGGATTCCAATTTGGAGTGGCCAGAGTTCATGTGGACTGGACTCAGTGTCAAAATAACAACGCTTCTATCCCAAAAGAAGGACTCAGATTTGGCCAAATCCACCGTACATTATTTTAGGCAGTGCCCAAAACACTGTAGTTTGTAAAGAAAACATCCTGCACCTCTCCAAGGACTCCAGCAAGCCCTATGTAGTCTTCCAGTGCTTCATGAACCACAGCTTGGGAGACAAGAGGGTGGTGTGGTTTATCTGACTTTGTTGATCTATTCCAGTTGAGGGGGAAAATGTGCCATTAGTTAGATTGCATTAATGCAGCTCTTATAGTTAATTTACTGAGCAAATTTCCCTTTACATCTGCTTTATTTTCCCCTTTGTAGTTTCGTTTTTTTCCTTTCCTTTTCCTTTCAAGCTCTCATTCTTTGAGGAAAGATGAGATCTCCTGCAAGGAGAAAAGGGAACCCGTTAAATACCTCATTATCTCCAAGGTGTCTGTTGATTTAGACTTCCAGCCAGAGAAATGGAGTTCAGTTCATCTCTGGTTGAACTGACACTGCAGATAACCCCAGCACATCCATCTCAAATTGTCATCTCAAGACAAACTGCCTTCTCTCCAGGATACTCTCTTTCACTGATTACCTACTACTCAAATTAAATGCCATCTGACTTCTGAGAGTCTTTTGTTTGTCAGATTCCACTGGATTATGCAAAAAAACGATGGGGGGAGAATCTGGTATGTTTGAAGTCTTGAGAACAGAGTGCACAGGCCCTGCTTCCTCATCCAGCTTTAGAGGAAGAGTTGGGCTTTTCCTAATCTGTTTGCCACCCCACTGTATAGTAAACTTCACTGTCAATAAGAAAGATAAAACCTAAAAGCCTTCTGAATAATGCCTTAAAGCAGTAGGATACTGTGAAATCCTAATGTTTGGTGGCAAGTATTTCACACAACCGAATTTTTAAAAGCCCAGGTTTTAGTTCATTTAATTATTTCATTTAAATATTTCACTTAATTCCTTTGTTTTAATGTGTGAAAGCAAAAAAAAGGTCAGGAAGTACTTCAGAGGAGGAACTAGTAATTGCAATCATGTTTACTTAAAATTTTCTCTCAAAGACTTTTGGACTTTTTACTTCATTCAGCTCTAATTGTCCAGCCTACCATTTTCCATGTATTCACCTCAAGCTGTTTTACACATTTGCTTTTTGTTGAAACTTCCCCATTTTCCAAAATGAGATAAGAGAGGGGAAAAATACCAACATTTAGATGTTTTGCAGAGAAGCACTTTCAAGACACCCATACTTGAGAGAAAGGATTTAAATTATACAGATCAGGGGCTGCCTTTTGCCCTTAGTGTTGAGATTGAAGATTAGAACCTCTCAAATGGAGAGAGCCCTGTCAGCAGGAAACTGGGAAACAATTAAATCCCCTGGTGAGGCAGCACCCTAAGAAAAAGTGCAGTCCTGGGTGTACTCAAAGACAAGATCACTGTATGATACCAAATTAAGGAGTAAAATTTAAGCCTTGTGATACATTTTTTTTCTTTTCCCCAAACAATGATTTTGGAAATTATGTTAAACTATATATGACATTTCTCTATAAGGCAGCTCAAAACAAGACAATCTCCAATTTAGAAGACACTCTTTCCATGTTGAAATATTTCTCCTTGTAGAAATAGAGCTCTTAACATTGGCTGAAGGTGCAAATTAATCTTTTTTGCTCTGAAATTATTACAGAAAAGCAGAGATACACCAATCTGTCCTAATAACCTGCCTACAGAACCACCACATTCATGCAGTTCATTCCCTCTCCTTTTTTTTTTTTTGTTTTTTTTCTGGTGTGCTGAAATGTTTTCCTTAAATGTAGCTTTGAAGATTTCCAATTTGTTGGAGAAAGAAAGCTCCTGGTGATGGGAGCTTTGGAGATGGGACAGTGATCAATAGTCACACCTTGCCTGTGCCAAGCTGAGAGAGCTTCAGACAAGTGGGGAGAAGAAGAATGGCTCTGCAGAGGGCATGGGGGATTTTATTTCACAGAAATACAGCAGCAGAGCTGTATTTCCATCACCCAGCTCTGACCCCAGTGTGCCTCTCCCAGAGTCCCAGCACACCCACAACTCACTTGTATCCTTTCTCTGGCTCCATGAATTCCTTTCTGCTGAGTGGCACAGCTTGGACAGGATGGACAGAGAGCATCCTCACCCAAAGCAGAGCCCTGCTCATTGGCCAGAGAGCTGTCCTGGGAGGCAGGACTGGAGCCTGAGTCCCCTGGGGCAGAGGAAGAAGCTGAGCCCTGACCCCTGCACAGGGATCAGCAGCCATGGGTCCCCAGCATGTCCCATGTCATGCATTTCCCAGGGATGTGGTGGTTTTGGATGTCCAGCCTGCTGCTGACCCAGTCCTCCCAAAGAGCCCCTTTGCTTCTGCATCCAGCCTCACCCTCCTGGGTCCCTTCAGGCTGCTGAGAGCTGACATTCCTGGTGTCCCCTCTGGGCTCCTGCTTGCATTAATGAGCCTCCTTCCTGTCCTGCTGCTTCACTCCCACTGGCAGGAAAAGGAGGGAGCAAAACAGGCATTCTCCTTAAAACTGCTGTGCTTCAAGTGCTGAGTTAGGAAGAATAGAAGGTAGGTGAAGAATTTTTGATCTAGGGGTCTGAAGCTATATATCATGTTGCAAATTGTAGGATAGATCAGTGCAATGGGGGAGAAGGTAAGGGAGTAGAAGTCTATTTTTAGGCTGATGGGAATTTTTGAAGTTTATAATGAATTTTCATTCTCAGAAGGAAGTGAGGCTTTCTGTTCTTGGTCCTTCCACAGATCTTGGTCACTTTGCTGTTGGAGATGTTCTTTCCATGGCAAAGACAGAATTGAGTGCTTCTCCTGTGGGGGCGGGACACGGACTGGAAAACCATGGGAAGCTGGAATCCTACCCTGGTTGTATTGACAACAGGATGATTTAAAGACTCTCTGGCTACACATGAACATGAAAACAGGCTGGGACACCAAGTGGAGTGGAGCACAGCTATCTTCAGAGAACATTTCTCATGGTTTTATTTAAAGAAAAAAAAAAACAGAGAGCGAAGGAAAACCAGGAGAAATGTAAAGATTGGAGTGCAGAGAAAAGAAAGGCTGGGATTTGGATGACGATTCTCCTACCAAGTGGTCAGCAAACCAAAAAGAAACAAGGAATGTCAGTGGAAGTGGCTGACTAAGCAATGTTCATCCTCACTCCCTGTGCCTCCCCACAGGACAGGACAAACACATTTCTCATGGGCCAGATGTGCTTGCTCAGGAGGTTTGAAGGTGCTCAAGGAAGGTACAGGAGGTGATATGAGGAAGGACAAAGTAGTAGAAAGGGATTTTTTTGAGCCAGATGCAGTTGGAAAGAATTTCCCAGCTATGTAATTTCGAAGAATTTGGAAAGAATAACCACCCAAAGACATTCCATCCCCGGGACCTTTCACAACTAGATAGTGATCAAGCATTCTGCAGAGAACAATCCTGCACTGGCATGAATGTGCTTAGATGACCTCAGGAGTCCTTTGCTCCTTTAATTGCAAAAACTTGTTACAATAAAAAAGACAACAATGTTGTGCATGATAAAAGGGGCATTTGCAACTAAAAGGAGTATTTCCACAGTAAGAAACTGGTTGGGTATCCAAGGACAGTTAATATTTAAAACTGCACTACTGTGAGAAAGAGCAAAGATAGTGGGGAAAAAAAAACAAAAAGGAAGGAGAAGCAAGTTTTCGAAGGCAAAGTTCTCATCTGTGTGTGAGCTTGCAGGTGTGAAAAGACAGGGATGGAGCCGTCACACCTTTTAACATTGCCAGGCACTAATGAACTGCTTTGCAGACTTGGTACTGAAATTCATGCCTAGCCATCAGAATGAGAGAAAATGCTTGAAATTAATTTAAATCCAGTGGCTATTTGTTCAGATTGGCTCTATTTGCTAGGACAGCTTAGAGCATTGGGTCCAAGCTCTAAACACAGTAAATGTTTCCATTTATAATAGAAAAAAGAGAAGTTTGTATTACTGAGCAGTTCTGATCTCCACAGTGAAAGCACCTTGTTTTTCTGCCTTAGAAAAACAAGCCAACCCCATTTACATAAAATAAAAAAATCTGAACTTAAGTGCAAGCAAGATGTATGTGAAGCACTTGGGCAGCAACTCCAGCAGTGCAGGAACTGCAGATTAATGTTACATTCTGCTGTATTAGACCATTGATCTGCATTTCCACCTCTATGGAATGTTGCAGAATAAATTCCCATTCAGATTTCCCTCAGAGGCTCTGGGAGTTGTGCAGTTCAACACTGAAAAAAAAGGACTGCAAAATCAAATTCAGCTCAAAAGGCAGAACTGTGCAAACCAGAGGAAATTCTTCTGTTTCTCGTAAGCCCAGCCACTGCATTTAGCATCTAATTTCAAAAGCTGTGGAGATATGCTTTGGACTTTTCCAAAATGCCACAGAAAAGGTTTTTTTTTCCTTTTTGAAAACCCTGCTTTTGCTCTTTGCTTGTGTCTGGTCATTTCTTTGACATATGAAGACCAGGTCCATGAACTCAAGCAGCATAAGCAGCTGTTTAAAGTTAAGCACAAAGCTATGAATATTTATTTTGAAGTACTATTCTGCAACATAATGAAATCAACGTCCCCCAAACCCAGTAGCAGGCAACTGACTGTCTTCCAGTTCTGTCAAAAATATCAACATTTTGTGATTTGGGATAAAACAAAATTGTGAAAAAGCATATTTTCTTTCAGCTTGCTTTGTCCGATGAAATGTTTTTCCAGCCATATCCCATCCATTAGGTAAATTCCTGAGTCTGGGATTTCTCAAGCTCCAAATAAAAAATGGCAGCACAGAGAGGGAAACCCTCAACTTTGCCTTGGTCAGGGTTTGCTCCTGTCCTGTGGGGAGGCACGGGGAGTGAGGATGAACATTGCTTAGTCAGCCACTTCCACTGACATTCCTTGTTTCTTTTGAGTTTGCTGACCACTTGGTAGGAGAATCATCATCCAAATCCCAGCCTTTCCTTTCTCTGCACTCCAAGCTTTCTGTTTTAAAAAGAAAGAAATTATTGTTTCTCTCTCTCTACTTCTCTGGCTGGGCAGAGGATCCAGCAATGTTTTTACATTTGCCTGAAGACTGCTCAGCTGAAGGCATTATTTTGGCCATTTCTGCCATATCTCACTTTTCCCTGATTCAGTTTTCCACACAGCTCCATCAAAAGGAATCCAGCAAACAATTCTTAAGTGATAATTGTTCAACCACTACGTCTGCCAGCTGCGTTGTCACAGTCCAAGAGAAACCCCATTTCTACCTAACAGCAGTTAGTTTAAAAATTATTAAATAATGCCTCATATTAGCAGGTAGCAGGACAAATCCCAATTGCCTGTTTGTAATCAATGCATGCAATAAATTTAATTAATAAATGTGTGATTTTGATTGGTCATGGATGTCACACAGATAGAGAATAGATATTCTCCAGGCTATTTATCTGAAAGTGATTTTGAAAACCGAGACATATCTTGCCCAAGGTTAAACACAAGGTGTGAGGAAAACAAATAAAGCAGCAGAAGCCTCTGGTCCTGCATTCCATGGATTTCTGTTATTCTACTGGAATCCACTGGTGATCTGACAGGGGCCAGAAAGGTGATAATAATTTTCCTAGCATTTGGGGCAGAGTTTCTTTGCATTTCTAACCATAACTTGCTGAGGAATGCTCCCTCTTGCAAATATTCTGTTTTCTGGTTTGCTCATGTCCTTGAAAATTTGGCCCCTAACATTTTATTTCAACGAGAAATGGGGGGGGTTGCAGGTGGTTTGTAATCCAAGATTTAGGAAAAAAAATCATGGTTCTGTCAAGCAATAAGATAATAATGGCGAGGGTGTGGCAGAGGTGTGTTGCTCAACTATTCAAAAATCTGGGATACTGAAGTACTCCAGGGAAAATCCATGGCACAAATAAGATCAGTGTACATTTTCCAAAAGGTCTGCAGATGAAATAAAGGCACTGCTTGAAGGTGAAATTAAAATCAGAACATTCACTAACAGAACAATATGGCAGCTGTCACTTTGACAGTGACAGAATATCATCTCTGATGGCCTCACTTAATTTGAAACAAGTGACTTTCAAGGAAAAAAAAAACCCAAAGGAAATGTAGGAGAGATAAACTTCCTTTAGGTCAGTCTGACGTTGTCCTTCTTGTGAGAAAACATTCCCAGCAAGGAATGGACTTTCTAGTCTTGTGAAGGTTCATAGTCAGAATAAACAGAGAAGAAACTGTGGATAATGGACAACCATGAGCACTCTTGTCTGTCCTACAGGAAGTTTTTAACTTTCATCCAATCATTTTATACACAAAAAGATGTATAAAAAGGCATTACCTTTGCTAATGCAGCCAGGTTCTTCCAAGGAATACAAACACAAATTTAGAAGGCTGTTTTATCAGCTGTCTTCAAAGGGCTGGCATTATACTTAGCCTGACCTGAGAGGTTTCAGGAGGTGGTTCTCAAGACCACAGAATGATTTATCACACTGAGACCAGGAAAATTTATAGTTAGCACCATATTTTGAAGCTTGTTTTTACCAAGACCCACACACTGTAAAGTGTAAAAGGTATGATCAGGGGCTAGAATGACTCAAAAGCAAGCACTGGGCTCTGCTGACAATGTCAGTGGAAATTAAACAGAGAAAGGGACTAAATGCTCCATCCCTAAACACTGTAGCCGGGCAGAAAAGGAGACACTGGCATTGCAGAGGAGGCCGAGTTTATGAGTAACACACCTGATTAGCGTCTCTCAGCTCCACCACAAAGATCTTTTCTCGCACTGCTGGCGTCCCTCGGAGGATGCGATGAGACACCCTTGGCGGTGTGACACCGGGGACAGCCAGAAACAGCCCTGCCACGCAGATTTAATATGGAAATTGGCGGCTGCGGTGTCCACATGGATACATCTCATTAGGAGAGGTAAAGGGTCATGGGGATTACCCTTTTTTAAAATGCAAATTAAACGTGGCCGCAGACTCCCTTGCAAAGGGTGGGTGCGCTCCCCTCTCCGTTTGGCGGAGTTCAAAGAGATGCTCGGCTGTGTGACCCCAGTACGAGGCATTCCCAAACACTTCAGGCACACATTCGAGGCACAAGACTTCCTTGTGAGGCAAGAAGAGGGCAATTTACACTTCACCCTAGAAAAAGTTCCGATCCTACTTCTCCCCCTCCACCACCGCCGACCTCACAGGCTCCCACTGAAACCTGCAGGGAAGTGTTAACGAAACAAATGGAATCCATTGTGACTTGGGGCTGCCCAGCAGGAGCAACCCATGGATCCCATAGAGAGGAATTTCCTCTTTCCTCGAGGCTTCTGGAGCTTATGCATGCCTGCGAGAATAGGAACGAAAACTTTCCGAGTGATGCAGAACACTTGGTTTGTGCGCTTCCAAGTCACAAACATGTGAAGCAATCTTGATATTCTCTAATATTTGATATTCTCTAATATCTTCCAAGATTCCCTGGAAGGAGGTGAAAACATAACCCCAAATTCAGCGCTGTTGAACACTTGGTTTGTGCATTTCCAGTCACAAACCTGTGAAGCAATTTTGATATTCTCCAATGGTGCCAAGAGTCCCTGGAAGGAATCTTGGTGAAACATGATCTTGGTGAAAACATAACCCCAAATTCAGTGCTGTTTAGCACTTGTTTTGTGCTTTTCCAAGTCACAAACCTGTGGAGCAATTTTGATATTCTCTAATATTTGATATTCTCTATATCTTCCAAGATTCCCTGGAAGGAGGTGATAACATAACCCCAAATTCATTGCTGTTGAACACTTGGCTTGTGCGCTTCAAAGTCAAAAACATGTGAAGAAATTTTGATATTTTCCAATGGTACCAAGTTTCCCTGGAAAGAGGTGAAAACATAACCCCAGATTCAGCACTGTTGAACACTTGGTTTGTGCATTTCCAAGTCAAAAGCACTTGAAGCAATTTTGATATTCTCCAATGGTGCCAAGATTCCCTGGAAGGAAGTGAAAACATAACCCCAAATTCAGTGCTGTTGAACACTTGGTTTGTGCACTTCCAAGTCACAGATAGGTGAAGCAATTTGGATATTCTCCAATATTTGATATTCTCTAATATCTTCCAAGATTCCCTGGAAGGAGGTGAAAACATAACCCCAAATTCAGTGCTGCTGAACACTTGATTTGTGCACTTCCAAGTCACAAACACGTGGAGCAATTTTGATACTCTTCAATGATACCAAGATTCCCTGGAAAGAGGTGAAAACATAACCCCAAATTCAGCACTGTGAAAGAGAGAGGTGGACCAGATATTTGCACTTGTTCAAAGTGCTTGCGTATCCGTGGATGACAGACCTTCAGTTTTAGTTATTTTTGGCCTCCCCTGTAACCTTTTTGCCTTTCCCAGGTACTTCCCAGCACCTTGTAGCTATTAGGCAAGCAAAGGAAAAAAAAAAAAAAAACAAAAAAAAAAGGACAACAATCTAATCCTTTGCAGCGCATGTATCTGTCTCATTAAAGCATTCTCCTGGAGCGGTGTAATGATACATCAAATGGAATCCATTTCAAGGTAAAATGAGTGCTGCTGATGGCTAACACACTGCTCCCCAGGCCTGGCTAACACCCCAGCCCTAGTGCAGCGTAGCACTGAAGTAGATTAAATATCAACTCAGGTCACGTTCTCATGGCCCAGGCACAAGTGCCAACATTCTTCCAATTATTCAAGGCCAAAGAAAGAGCAACCTGCCTGACAGAGCTGTGACACAGCTTGATTAGATTTAGCTTAGAAGCCTGCCGAAAAGGATACTGTGGTATTTAACTTAGATGGAGAAAGGAATGGCCTCTCTGTTTAAATTAACTGAGGAGGGGGGAGGAAGAAAAGAAAAAACAGTAAAAAAAAGGAAAAAAAAAAGAATATATTTCTGTAATGAGGGAGAGCATGTTTTAAATTTAAAATTATTGTTTCTTCATAACACAGCCAGCATGTTCCCCATATAAAAAACAGCTTAATTATAAAAGGTGGCTTTGTACACCCTGTATTTAAATAATAGCTGTTTGCGGTCTGCACAGAAATCTTTCAGACCAAATAATTTTATCTTCCAGTTAGAGTAAATCACCTTGGATAAAAAGGGCTCTAGCTGGCAAACAGGAAAGAAAAGCACAGACAGAAACTGAGTAAACACTGACATTTCAAACAGAAATAGTAACAGCAGTTTGGGTAGGAGAACACACAACTCCAAAGATCAAAATATCCAAGTGATTTGGCTTTGACCTTAAACCCAGGGAAAAAGGCAATGCATGTTCTGTGACTGAGTCCTGGGTTTCACATCTAATCTGACTGACAGGAATTCCAGGAGCCCAGTAAGGCACTGGGGCTGGGATGCTGATCTGAGCCAGAAGAATGCTGCTGCTCCATCTCCTGACATTCCTCAGAGGCCTGCTATCCAAGCATTAGGCAGAGCTCAAAAGGGTCTTTATTAGGGCAAACTGACACATTTTTCCATCAAAAATTAATCTAAGTTCTCTTTAAAAATAATCTAATTTCTCTTTAAACCTTCTCTTTAAAAAAAGAGAAGAAGGTAGTTGAACATAAAAATCACACAAGCAAATTGTTTTGAAGGAGAAAGTATCTTTTTTTTCCCCACCAAAACCCATTCACCTACCACATTCCCTTGTGTCTCTTCTGCAGAATTTAGGAAACACTTTTCACCCTGGGTATTTTATGAGGTATTGCTGTATTCCAGAATAGGATTAGTGGGCTCATTGTGGAGATTTGTGCAGGGCATGATTATTTTTAGGTGCCTACTGCTGTTGGACAAGAAGCAGAATGTGGACAATTCAATAAAAATACCAAGAGGCTGCTTGTAATCACTTACACACATTCTTTGCAGAGATCCTGGCTGAGGAGGCAATAACTCCTGCAGCTGATAGACAACACCAAGTTTTAAGTGGCTTCAGTATTTAGGACTCTCCATACACCTAATTTGCACTAAAATTTAACTATATTGGTGTAGTTGCCTTATCCTGTCCAGAAAGAGAAAAGTTAAAATGTGTTTTGTACAACTGGAATTCATTAGCAATCACAGAAATATCAACCTCATGACTCTGGTTAGAGGAAAAACAAAAAATATTGCAGAGATCCAAAATTATTACACCAAGGTATACCCTATACAGGGACCAGAGGAAATAAAATAATATGTATCTATTGGTGTAAACCCCAGTCTCTAAATTCCTATATCTACATTCCAGAATGCTGCCCAATCAATTGAATGCTGGCATGAGAAAAGTATCTGTGTAACAAGAAATTAATGAAATTTTCAGTCAAGTGCCTTTTAAATTATGTATGAATCTTTACAGCCAAAAGGATTAAAGTTTCGTGTTGAACACTTTTTCAAATATTGGTTTTATTTGGAAAATAGAAATTATTTCTCTCACAGTTTATCAAGACAAGATACTTCAAATTTTTATTTTGCATAAAAGTTTCACTTGGATCTTCAGTTACATTCTATTAAAAAAAATAAAATGGAGTCTTCCAAATGAGATGTCTCGTTAGGTCTGAAATGCATTTCCCCTCCCATTTCTTGCTTGTAAGCTGATTTCATTCTTCTTTCCCCACTTTTGGTTCTTACAGAAAATGTATTTGCACAGCTGTGCTCATAATGCACATATATTTAGATTTTATTAACATTATGCTGGCACAAAAATTCTACTAAAAGTTGCTTTTTAAGTTTTGGGTTATTCTAAACAGGTATTTAACCACCAGCAAAGGGGGCAGAAACCACACCAGGTGCTTGTGAAGTAAATGTTCATGTATTCTCTTCCTAGTTGCTAAATGGTTTGATCAGCTTGGGTACTTGGGTGAGAGAGTTTATCACCCTCTACCAACCCTGTCCCACATCAGCTTATGGAAGGGGCCGTTCCGTGATGAATTTACCACATCTCTCTATGCCTAAAGGCTCCTATGTGCTTTTCAAAAGTATTCTGAATTTTGGCTTTTTAATGTTCTCTCTCTCTCTTTTTGACACCACAAATTTCCCCCCATTCCCCCCCCCACCCCAATCCCATGTTTTACCTGGCTCAGTTAACTTTCATAATTCATTTACGTTTTGGGGTTTGGGCTTTTTTGGTTGGTTCTTTTGGTCTGGAAATAGGAAAAGAAAGTTCATCCTCAGCATTCTGTATCAGTCTCTTAATTTTGAGAGGGTTACCGTGACCCATGTTGGTTTTAATCTCCACTTTGCCTTTCCAGGCTTTTAAGGAGAAGCTAATTTTGGCCCTCTGACTGCAGGATTTTTTTTTTTTTTTTTACACAAGAGTCCTGTGCAATGTGACATTAACTGAGCACCCACTTGGGAGAAGCAAACACCTTGCAGCTCCAGTGCAGCGAAAGGAAGGAAGCAGAGGGGCACCCACTGGTGGAGCACAGGTTTGTTCTGGTGCAGCAGCCCCACTGACACAGCCCATTTTCTCCTCTTCATTCAAGCAGGAGAGCCACAAGTCTTGACATTCTGTCCTTGGGAACATAAAATCCCCTCCCTGCCTCTGCCCTGTCCCAGGGCCACTGGAATAATTTTTTAACAAAATTAATGTTTCTAAAATGTCACAGAAAGAGCATCTTGTTCTTCCATCTCTACTCCTGTTAGCAGGTGGCACTCTGGTGGAAACAAATCCACATAGAACTTGCATGTCGTGTTATGAACAGGCAGAAATTATCAATTGCCTTAGAAATATCACCCCATTTCCACAAGTAGTGTTTTATCTATTAATTGAGAGATAAAAAGCAGGTCCAACAAACACAAATGATCCATTCTGACCAAATGAGATCATTCATCTGAAAATGGGCAGCATGATCAAGGCCTTCATTTTCCATGTGGCATCCTGATACATATTTCAACTTGTCAAACAAACTGGAAAAACCACAGTGGAACCTTGGACATCTTGGGTGCAGTATCAGCTCCACCATCAATCAGGTATCATGTATAGCCCAGAAATAAAAGTTATTTCACGTCCACTACTGCCCCTGGCAGTATCAGTTCTATAAACAATTTTTTTCAGATAGCTTTGTTTTAATTTAGTGCTGTAGCACAGAGATTATCTAAACCCTCAACTTTCTTTCTGGTCTCCAAAGGTGCAGCCAACTGCATTTGAAAGATGAGGTACTCAAGAAGGAATTGGTAGGGATGGATATAAACCTACATCTGATTGATGTACAGTGTAACTCAGGCTTCCAAAAAATCTACTCATATTCTTCAGAGGGAAAAAAAATGCATCTGAAGTTCTTATCTGGTTGCAATTTTAGCAGAAATTTAAATTTCTAGTTTGAAATGCAAACTTTCCTGAATGCTGTATGACTACAGACTATCGCTGTTTTGGGCCCTTTCCTAGTTTAAATAATTTCTTGAGGTACCCAGGGAAACAAGAATGACAAAAAAAAATTAGACAAGACACCTGACACAGCTTCTGGCAAGTAGTTGAAACACTTGTAAAATTATAACAAAAATGTGAGAAATCAAACCAGCCAAAACTGCTAGAGAATGTCACAGCTCCAGTGGCAGGAGTTGCAAGCAGGTTGGGATCCATCCCCCCAGCTCCCATTACCCTGGAGCAACAGCCAGTTTTCTGGAGTTTTCTGTTCTTCCACTTCACATCCACCTCATTCCCAACTACTTTAAGCCCACCAAGAGTCTCTTCAAGCTGGCTTTAAACTGGAAAAAAAAATTGGGGCATAAAATACATCAGATGGAAGAAAACTGAGCTGCTGAAGCTGTAGGGATGGAAAGCTGCCAACAGGGATGCAGTCCTGGAAGGATGCATTGGTGGCCATGGTGGCAGCTGGTGACAGCCCTTTGAATCCTGGAATTTGCCTCAATGCAGGAGAAATCTGAGTGGAATGTTTGCAATACAGAAAATGTTTAAAGGAACCCTCAGACCAAGAAGCTGGCTCGTTTTAATGGCTTTGCTGTAGACATGCAGGGAAATGACTTGAAGAGAGCATGTGCTCTGCTGCCATGTGTCTCCTGCTCACATTTACTGGGACCTGTCCTCATGATCAGGGGCTGGATCTTTGGATTTTAACTTCTGAAAATCCTGACATAAAATTCACAGGAAAATGTTTGCAAGAGCTAATGTAACACTATTTGCTTCTGTGCCACACCGCTGCTCCAAAATCAAAGACAGTTAAAAGTTCTTAAAATTAACAATTTGCCCAAGCAGTGTTGAATTGGGTGAATTTAAATCCCCATGAGTTAAGACTTTTGCAGTAGAAGTCCTTCTTTCAGCCCCTACTTCTTACCTATTTAAAACAGAATTAAAGTAGTGCTATAAATTAGTCTTTGAAAGAGTAAATTATCTTTACAATTACAAGAATATTATTATTTATATTAAAATAGAAATAACATTTATAGGAATAATATTTACAGGGATAAATAATAATAATAAAAAATAATATTTACAGGAAAAGAATAATAATAACAATAACAATAATAATAATAATAAATAGTAATAGTAATAATAACACAATAACAACAATAATAAAAAATAAGGTCCAGATCGTGAGGATCTTACATCTCTGAGGAAAATTCAGAATCAGATTTCTAAAGTCAATGCAACTACATCTGCTAAAAGAAAGTCTCCTCCAATGACAGGAATGTTATTATTTATATTAAAATTATAAATAATATTTATAGGAATAATATTTACAGGAATAAATGATAATAATTTAAAATAATATTTACAGGAATATTATTATTTATATTGAAATATAAGATATTTAATAATAATAATAATGGTAATAAATAGTAATAGTAATTGTAATAATAATACAATAACAACAATAATAATAATAAAAACAAAGTCCAGATCATGAGGATCTTACCTCTCTGAGGAAAATTCAGAATCAGATTTCTAAAGTCAATGCAACTACATCTGCTGAAAGAGAGTCTCCAAGGGAAAAGGAGTTGGAAGTCTGGCCTGAAACTATCCTAGTGATAGAAGTAGTGCTACAGTACCACAGCCCACTGCCGTACCCTCTCTTACCTTTTGGTGATGCTTTACCCATGAGGATCCTGATAACTTCAGTTCTATGGAATAAAGTCCCACAGAATAAGGTGATCCAGGTCTCCCCCAGTGCTGGCAGTGAGGTGAAGAACTGGATATTTGACAGAAATGTCCCCATGGAACTGTCCTACGCAGAATCACTGAGTCCTTAGGGTTGGGAGGGACCTCTGGAGATTATCCAGGCCAACCTTTCTGTCGAGGCAAGTTACACAGGAACACATCCAGGTGTGTTTGGAATATCTGCAGAAAGGCCATGCGGCCCAGCACTGTCACCTACAAGAAGCCCCTCTGTCCTTCCCCATCTGCTCATTCCTTCTCCTGAGCTGCATTTCTTCATCCTGGCACAAGCCAGTGCAAAGGTAAAACAGATTAGGAAACTTGATCTGACTGAAAACAAACCTGGCAGGAAAAAAAAGTCAAAAAAATGTCCATTTTCAGCCAAATTGATTCTCTGAATTATTTCACTGTGTAGTCACTGAAGCAGTCATGCTCTGCCAGCTTAAGAGATGAAGTGCTATCAGGTGAGAGCAGCCCAAGGGACAGGAAAGGATGACAAAATTCCTATGGTGTGGTGATGAAGAGTTCCTTTTCCCCTTCTGCGGAGTTCTCACTTACACCCCCAGGGCACTGCCAGTGTTCCAGAGACTGAGATTCCTCAGGACATGGCAAAAGTAATCTCTGCTGCTGATGGTGATGGGAGAGGAGAGTGTAAATCAGATTAGGAAATTCTGCCAACCTCAGTCATCTTTGTTGCTTTCAGATGCAACATTCTGTGATATAAATTATAAATATAAACACTTCTTCAGAAATTTCTGCAGGATTTCCTACAGTTTTCTGTGGCCGGAGTGGTGTCACAGTTCCCTTCAAATCTTTACAGTACAACCTATTTCCCTTTGAATTCTGCCACTACCATTTCTCATGCCTGTCCTGCAGAATTTCAGTGTATTCACCACCTGGGTCTCTTACACTCATTTCAGAGCTGCTAAGCAGCAGTGGAATTCCCTAGAAGGGATTTGAGCTGGAGAAATGCCAAGAGCCGTGGCAATAAAATAAAAGTAACAACAAAAACAACAGGGTATTATAGATGTTCAACACTATTCAGAATCAGAATCTTGGTGTGTGAACTGTGGCAAGTTTGGGAGCTGCCTGCACAGTCTAAAGCAACCCTACAAAAACTGTGTGTAATGCAATAAAATGGTTATTATTATTAGCTGATGTAACAGCATAGGGATCTCTGCCAAGAGCTATGGACCTTACATGTGGTCCTTTGATAAATATCTTTGTATGTACTTGGTATGAACAAAAGCATTACCATCTGTTTACCTTGCACTAATATACATCACATTTTTTGCACAAATCCTGGCTTGCATTGCCTGAGCCAAAGCTAGGCACTGTATCCATCAGAATGGGTGACAAAGGTTTAAATCAAGCAGGCCCTGTTTCAGCACATTATTCACAAAACTAGGTCATGGGATAAATGTACTGCTGGAACACAGCTTCATACTAATTTTCCCAGTAAGATGCATCATAAATAATAACTGTCCTGAACAGATACACACAGGCTCATGGCCTTGGCTCCGGGCCCTTTGCATGGAAGCCGGGGAATGAGCCCTGACTTAAGGTAGTGAGAATGTGAGGAACTCTGGATTATCATCAGGAGCAGAGCCTTTGCTCCCTGCAGTTTTTCCAGCTGAGCAGTAACACGGCAGCTGAGCACCATAGAGTCTGGTCCCTCAACACCTCCCTGGTGGGAGCAGCATTTTTTGGGTGGCCCAGGACTCACCCTCATGTGCTCCCCACAAACTCACACAAACTTGTGCCTCTTATTCTCGGTGATTATGTGGCCTCAGGGCCCCCCCCAACACTCCCCATTGATGTCCCATTATCTCCCAGCACAGCTTCCAGCATGCCCATGGTACAGGAGCCGGTACCCCTGCACACGGCGAGGCTGCAGCACTGCAGGAACTCCCAGAAACAAAAGTGTAGCAATACCAAATTATTTACAGCAGGGATAAAAAGGAGGAGGTTAAGATTATTTGTGATCATGGGTACGCATGCTTCTTTCCATTCTCATGGTATTTCCTGCCTGAGTGAAAGGAGGAAGAACCAGAAATCCACTGAGAATGTCTGTCTCAAAATGGTTTATTTTTTTTCAGCCTCAAGAATTATAGCCAATAATAACAGTATTCAGAGTGCTTTTCCCTGATAATTTTCAGTGTGCCTCACAAAGAGGGATAAGAATAATGATCCTTATTTTATAGACTATAACACGAGCAACAAAAAAGCCAAAAAAGGAACCCAGATAGCTTGCCCTTTCCTCTGGGCTTTGCTATTGTTTAAGGATTAGGACCCACATTCAGGATAACACCTCAACCACATGCCTGACTTCAAGCATTTGCTTAAGTCCCATTGATTTAAGCACATGCTTAAAATTAGGCATATTCTTAAATATGTTCCCTAACAGGGGCTTAAATAACCATCCAGTCTTCTGGGTGCATACTCAGATAAGACCAGATTTTATTAAAGTCAGGAAGAGGAGGAAGAACAGACTGGGTGCAGCTGTTTTGCCCCGAAGTTATCCTGGTAGAGATCCCCATATTGCAGTTAAAAACCATGTAGTGTTCTCAGTTATTGCCAAGAAAGTAAGAAAAGTTATCTCACCAGAAGGGAAAAAACATGATGCCAAATGTCACCCAAATTGACTGAACTTTCAAAATCCACAGCATTTCCCAATGTTGCTTTTCCAGATTTCCCTGTGAGAATTAGAAAACCTTGCTGCTGAAAGAAGAGAGGCAGCAAAGGAAATCTCAGCACAGGGCCAACTCCACCTGTGCCTCTGTGGAGCAGAGAAACCTCTTGCCTAGTCCAGTAACAAGTGTATTGTTCTTATCCCACTGTGACAATATTTATCTAAAGTAGCATAACAAATTCTTTATATTTACCTACACTTAATATTTCTCCTCTTCTGTTGCCTAATTTTGCTCTAAACATTACATGCTTTATTTTCTACTGATCTAACAGCCAGATATTTCTACATCTATCTTGATGAAGTACTTACAGAGGGTTTTTATTGAGGATGGGTGAAATGTCTGAATATAAAACTTCCAAAACCATTTCACAAGGGAAAATCCTTCTGCCCATTTACTGTCCTGGAATTTTTGGCCTGGAACACTCCAGTTGAAGGAAGTGATGACCCTGACCAAGACACTGCTTTACACTCGGCCCATGTGGAAAGAAAAGAATGTTTCACATTAGGGGTCCTTCTTTCTCAGCTAGCAGCCCAAATGTACTGGAGTTGTAATTTAATACATCCAAAATTAGACAAGGTCAGGGCCAAATTAATAAAATATGGCCCTGAAAGTAGGACGATGATATGGCATATAGCAAACATGCATATATGTTTATAAATTATATTATGTATGACTCTTATTGTCTAGTCTGAGATATTAATAATATGCAAATATAAGAAAACAAAGTTAGAAAAAGATACTGTCCCCATAAAAGCAGAGACCCTCCATCCTCAGGAAGTTTCTCATTGTTCACCGCCACTTCCATGAGATTTTCTGACTCATGTGGGATATTTTTCTGGTCTCTCAGATAGTGACTTCTCTGGGCTTTTTATAATCAATATATTGTGCTCTTTAAAGGTCACCACTTTTGTTTTTTTGAGACCCAAACATTCTGACAGTGTTTTACTGGTGAAGAGAAAGACTTACAGCTTTGAGGCCAAGCTAAATTTATAGTGAAAAGTTTGCTTGGCTCTTAACTGACCACAGAAGCAATAAAAGGTTAAATACTCTGTCTCATTTGGAAGATTTAAAACTGATGTGAAAGGAGGAACATTTAATTTATCAGCTGCAGAATGAGTAATAATTTGGAGTGCTCTATTAAAGACAAATCGAGGTTTTCAAACCTGATTTTTTTCTTGGTCAAAATATCTCTTTCAGCTGATATGCATGACTTGGCCATCCAGACAGATTTTACAAATATTGCCAGTGTGAATGCAGAAAATAATGGTCTCAAAACTATCTCTGTTGTAATAATGCAACAAGGTGGAGGTAATGTGGTCATTTTATGGTGGTATCTGCGGTGTGTTAGCCCCCTAACATGAGGAAGTTCCATTTTTTCCCTCTTCTCTGCACATAGGCAAACAGTGTGAAGCAAGACATAATGGAAGGTCATACATTGGGCACCTAAATGAGTGTTGAGATATTTCCTGTTTTTATTAAGTGAGAAAAAATCCAGTTATCAAGACCTTTTTGTAGAGACTTTGGATCAGTCCTTACATATGGCAGTGCCTCCTTGGATAGTACAGCTGAAATCATGGGAAATATTCACCATTTGAAAATTAGATCCAGAAAATTAAATCTTCTGCTGCCTTTGTAAAGAAATGTTGCTGGGAAATGTTTTGTCAATAGTAAACTCAGATTAGGATGGTCCAACCAAATAAGTGGGCAGGAATATATTAGCCCATGGCAAGAAATGTCAGAAAGTTTTTAGCCAGATCCAAAGCTTGAGAAATTCCAATACCTGTAATAGAGCCACGCTGATTTCCACCAATTAAAGAGCTGGTCCTTTATTTTCTTTTTGATATGTTTTCCCCTAACACATATACAATATTTTCCCAAAGGTAAAACTTGCTTCAAAGCATTTTTAGGGAAACATTAAAGAAAAGGAAGTTGTAACACTGCCTGCCATTATTTTATCTAGGACTTTACCGCAATTAAAAAGAATATAAAATGCACTTGCTGCCCTGGACAGTTACTTTTGGATTTTTAGCCTTGGAAAAACACAGGGTACAACTCCTTGTGTCAGACCTAGGGCCTCCACATATTCTCTCTGCATTAGGCTTTTTGATCCTGTTAAAAAGTGTTACCCTGTGCAGCTCCACGCATCAAAGAAACGCTTGTACACACTGGGATCTGTTTCAGCCCTTAGGCAACAAGACCAAAAGACCCTTCTCATAAATTCTAATTCAAAAGTTTTTAGTTATCAAGAGGAAGTTTCCAATTGCTCTCTCACATGTGGGAAAATATGTAAGCTACTGAGAGGACCTTTTGTCTGCGAATTTAATGGGGGCAATTTGCAAGGGGGAGTGCAAGGGTTCTAATATGCAGTGTGCACAGACAGTAAGCAGGCACATACTTGGTATTTAATGAAGTTCCATGAATCATTAGCCATACAATAACCATTGGGTTCTATAAATCACCTGCAAAAAAGGTGGTTTTTTTAAAATTTTATTTTTAAGGCCAATAAGTTGAGCAGCAGAGTGAAGCACCTCCAGGAGACCAGGATGCAGGAAGAGGAAGGAAAAGAAAAAGATAAAAGGGGGCAACATGATGTGTTATCTCTTAGCTGGTCTGCCAACCCAAAATTAAATCTTGTTGGTTTAACTTGTTGACTTTACAGGAAAACAAGGCAATAAAATAAAACTTCTCCTAATAAAACCCACTATGATTTGCAAGAGGAAAATGTAGCTGGAAGATCACATGTATTTTAGACATCTGAACTGGAAAATATGCATGAGGAATTGTTCAATTTTTTTATTATTATTTTTTATTTTGTCTCTTTCTTTATTAATTCACTCTCCTGATGAAACATCCCCTCAGGAATTGCTTTCCTTTAAAAACATCAAACCCTACTGGTACAGCTAAATAAAAGCTTAATTTTTTGCAATTAGCAAAAAAAAGTAAATTTCATTTACAAGGCAGACTCCCATAAGTGGAATTTTTTATACTGCAGAACATTCTGCATATAGCTCTGTATATAAGCTGAAAAGATCAATTTTGGCTGTAATTATGCAGGACACAAACTTCATACCATGTGATTAAAAGGCAGAATGACCACAATCCTCTGCTGAAAAATGCAAAATTCATTTCAGCAGCCCAGGAGGGCAGACAGCAGATTCTCTCAGTTGCTCAAGGAACAACTGAGAGAAATCTAAATCTCCCTAAAGCAGAGCAGTGACATCTCACTCCTTCTGAACTCATATATATTCTGAGGTGCCACACAGCAAAAAGTCCCTAGGTTAATTTATTTTTATTTTCAGAAAGACATGGAAAGAGCTCACACCAGAGCTGGCAATGCCATGTATTAGGACAAAGAAAAAAAAAGTAATATTTGTGACTGATGCTGTGTCTTGTTCACCTCAGAGTACTTTAAAACTAGGAGCCAATTCCCACCCAGTGGACGGAGAGTGGAAATAGCATTTTACTCTGTCCCTTTCCTTTGCTCATCAGTGAAAATCAGAGCCTAAGCCACTCAGCCTAACACACCCCAGCCCTCCCCAGCTAACAGGAGGAATTAAAAACCAGGGACAACTCCGCAGCTACAGCTGAACTCCCACATTTTGGCTGCTTTTTCCCTCTCACTCCCACTTGGAGATGGGTTATAAAATGCAAATGGCAGCAATCAGTCCCGGAGGTGGCATCCTGCCTGCCTGTGCCGGTGGCTGTGATAAAAGGAGGTGGCAGCGCGCTGTTAATGCATTTACCTTTAATACCACTCCTACCCCCAGTACATCCAAGGGTTTCCAGCCAGCCCCTAATGATCATTTGTCCCCACTGCCATAAAAGCACCACACAGGACACTGGCCTGGCCCTGACCAAGAGAGGCCCCAGCACTAAAACAGCAGGGAGGTTGCAGGTAAAGAATCCAAATAAATTTGCGGAGCGGTTTTTCCAGAGTACCTGGGCCCTGCCACGATCTAGACTTTGCTCCAGCTTCCCATCCAATCCATCATGTCAGGAACCAGAGGAGGGCTAGAGCAGGGAAAGATGGGAACTGGAAGACAAAGCAGAGTAGGGAGGCTAAAAGAGAGATGCTGCCATAACCATCTCAAGACACACCACAAGACATAAAAGAGCCTTTTACTCTGACCCTTTCTCCATCCTGAAAGTGATATGGCCAGCAATAAAACAACAAACTCACCAGTGTGATTCCTGAGCTAAGAGCAATGTAAAAATCTTGGTTTGAAAGAATAATTACCCAATTTTAATTCACACAAGATATTTCAAGTTAAAATGTAAAAATAGCATAACAACGCCTGCAAACACTTTTTATGTTGCAGCTGCAAAGAACTGACTGCTATGCAAACTCAATTTTTTTGCAGCTTTAAATAGCTATAATTCATCAACACAATTGCTATTTTTCCATCTTTAAATTTATTCCCTGAAAATGATGCCCATTGAGAAAAGAAAGCTCTCTTCTTGGGCAGGTTTAAAGTTGATATTCAAAGCTGAACTTTAACCTGAGGGAAAGAACTATTTCATTGACTCTGGGACAGTGGGGAGGGAAGGAAGGTCTGAAAGGAGGGGAAATATTTTAGTGGAACAACATCACACAAATTGAAAGTTCACAGTATTTTCACATGAATTTTGATGGAGAATATTCAGCAGCTTTACCCAGTCCTAGTTCTGTCCACAATTTAGTCAGTCTTGTCCTGTGATAATCCTTTCTCCTTTCATTGAAAGAAGAGGCACTTAATCACTTAGTGCAGATAGATTGCCAGAAGGTTTAATTAAAAAAACTTATTTTAAGTGATCATAAACAAGAGGTAAATGTATTTATTGTTCTAACATTTGGAGTGGGACAGGGGAGAAAGGAGGAATAACAACCTCTTGGTACACGGTATCAGGTTGCTCCTTTTATGAGCCATGCGGTAGTGATTAGGAAGCTTAGTCCGTAAAAGTTTGCAGTCCTGCTCTGAAGCACACTGTTGGGATTGTTTTCCCATGCTTCCAAGGCTCTGCTCCCCAACACCAATGAAGAAGGAAGCAGTGGGTTAGTGTGGAAATGGTGATGGCCAAAGATATTGGCAGGGCAATGGCAGCTCTGTGCTTCCTCATCCTTCTCTCCCAGAGGAAGGTGTGTGGGCTCTTCCATGGCTTTCTCGGCTCATGACCTGAGATAATATTCTCATATCCAAACACTTCCAGCTGCCAAGGGGATTCTGATCCTTCTCCAAACGTCTTCAGTCATTTTTCACAACCTGCAAGCAAGTGTAGAACAGAACAGGATGTTTTTTTCTGTTAAAACACAGAAAAGCAGAGCTCGCAAGTCCAACTAGCAGCAGCCATGCCTATATATATCCACTATATATAGTGGATTTATTTTATACATATAAAAGTGGATTTCCCCCATGTTTCCAGGCTAAGAAGTCATGATTTCTTAACATTCATCTATTTATTGAAAGTATTTCTGTGCTGTGCCTTGGATGTTTAAGGGGTGTATTACTGTCGGGAAATGAATAAAAGAATATACACAGCTTCCTCCTTGGGAGAACTTCAGCTGGGATGGCTGGATGAAATACAGGCCTCAAACCAGCCACTTGAAAGGCTCCTACCAATTTCACTGGGTTTTGCCTTGTTAACTCATCTGGATGCTTCACTTATTGCCAGCTCTACTGTGATAATCCTTGCAGATGAAGGGAGGAACTCCAGTTTGTAGCATTTAATAGCACAGCAACACAGTAGCTGGAGCTAGATTCAGTGTGTGAGTCAGTTAAACCTTAATTTAAACACTTCACCACTGTGTATTTTGAGTGTGGGCCAAGTCTTGTTCATGCTGAAATTATATGACACATGCTGAGATGTCAGCTCAAGCTCCGCACCAGAATGCGGCAGGGCGTAAAGGGAGCCTGGGTTTGTGCTGCTCCTCAGGAAAGCTCAGCTTTGTGCCTGCTTGGGGACATCATTCCCTGTGGCCAGCACTGGACAAACATGCCATCAGTTGGGTCAGTAGGTCAGCAGGGCAGGGACAGCCAGGCTGGTGCCACAGCCATGCTCCCCGAGCACAGAGCCTGCTGTGCCCCACCAAGGTGCCTGTCCCAGGTGTTCCCCAGCCTAACCCTTCCTTTCCTAGCTCCCTGTGAGATCCATGAGCTGAAAACAGCTGTGGAGGGACAAACCACAGCAGGGGCCAAGGGCAGAGTCCCCTGGCCAGGTGGCAACCTGGTGCCATCCCCAGGAGACCCGAGCGGGGACACCAGCTTTAAGCAATCTCCCACTTACTGCTGGTTTTGCTTGAATCCAAGATAAAAGGGGCACTTGAGACCTGGGAGAAGTTAAAGGTTTGTATTAAAAATTGACTGTCTGGCCTGAAAATTATGGAGCTTGACAGATGGAGGATGAAAGGCTGCAACAGAAGAAAAACATAGGCCACCACCCTTGACACCGCTGACCACCCCGCTGCTGACAGCTTCTTCTCACATCCCCATTCTCTAAAGCACTTCCCACTTTAAGGAAATGTATCAGAACACAGGAGTTTATCTGCCCTGACCTCTACCCCCAAAGTGAACCCTCTTTCATGTTAATTCCCTTCACAAAACCCACCGCATGTAAGGTCCCTGCAGTGCTCTGGTTTATTTGGTTCTCATTATTTGGTGGTGCTGGTGCTGGTTGTTGCTGTTATCCTACAGCAGTTAAGCTCTGATCAAGAAATTCTGAAGGCACATGAAATATGATGTCAGGCTTGCTGTTTTCCATGGGTTTAAGGTGGGGAGCACAAGCCAAGTGCTGTTATTAGGGAAGCTTTTAAGAAATAAGAACAGAGGAGAATTTTTTTATCCAAACATTTTAAATCAAGACAAAAGAACAAACTTCTATGACAGGAAGAATTACAAGATTCCCCTCTTATATTTGGGTGGGACCTTTCCACAGTTATAGCTTAATAGTTCAGAAACAAAGAACTTCAGGGTCTGATCCTCTGACACAAACATCACAAATCACAACCTGCCTATTCAGCTTAGGTTCCCCAAAACAGGGCAGGCATTAGAAAAATGAGCTGAAATGAGGGAAATATTATATTCACACAGATAGTTATAGCTGGGATCATTTTTTCCAGCAGACCACAAGGACTCTGATGATGAAATATTTTAACCCCCTTCCATGCTTTGGCTGAACAAAATAATGTTTTGAACAAGACCCCGAACCTTTACAATGCAACTTAAAAAGGATGCTCCAATATTCATCTAGCAGTTCTCCTAACAGTATAAAGTGAGGTCACAGCACAGCTGAAGAAAACTCATTCTTAAATATGAATGAATGAATGAATGAATGAATGAATGAATGAATGAATGAATGAATGAATGAATGAATGAATGAATGAATGCCTATAAGAGCTTTTTTAATCTCTTTTTCCCCAGAGCTGAATTTCTGCAGATGATTTTCCTCTGTTGCTGACACTTAGAAGAAACACACTAATATGGGAGAGGAGGGGAGGGACCCTCACACTGAACAGGAAGAACTGAAATAATAATTAAGAAGGCAGACTGTAACACAGGGAAGGAGAATGTCACTGCTGGCTTTGCCCTGGTTTTCTGTGTGACCTGGAGCTACTCCTCAAAGGGGCTGGGAGCAGTAGCTGGCACTGTGGGAAGAAGCCACAAGCAGGGTGACCTGCACAGAGCCTGGGCTGAATTAAACATCTCAATGTTCTTGAAATAGCCTGGGGGCCACTGGCAATTGTGATGTGCTGGACAGGGAAGCATTTTAAATCCAAATTTTGAGGGGGTTGGGGGGTCTAGAAATCCCTGTCCAAGCTGTTCTGAACAGATGTCAGACCAGGATGTTTGCCCAAAACCCTCTCCCAAATATATACAGCTACATTTCTTCCTATCAAAAACCAAAACAAACAAAGCATAAAGCAAGCAATAACAGAAAACAGAGCAGAATTTACTCTCACAGTCCAGACAGATGATATGGCTGAGCTAATCTAAAGCATCCCTACTGCCAGGAGGGGACAATTCTCCTTTTACTGCTTCCCCCTTATTTCCTCTTGCTCCAGTCTCTCCCCTCAGCTCTAAAGCTTATTTGGCTGGATAGTGAGAACCTCTAATCACGAACCCAATGAAAAACTGATCCATCATCAAAATACCGTTTTCCACAAGATTAGTGGGTTAAATTGCCTCAGCATGTAGTCAGAGGAAAGCAGGACCTGCATGAGGCAGGAGCTGGAGAGGGAGGGGACACTTGGCTGTTGGGGAAGGTAACCTTTGCCTCTGATACAGGAGATGCATGCCAGATTTTATTCCCACCTTTAATTCATGTTTTTTAGACCCAGGAATACATAGATGTGAGCAAGACTCCTGTGCTTTTATTTTTACTGCATTTTCTTGCAGTCCCAGTGTCAACACACCCCTGTCACTCTCCAACCTCCCTGTGCCAGCCAAGGGAGAAGCTGTCACACTGCATATGGGAACATCAGCAATATTAAGTGCAGGAGATAATAAAAAAGAGACACCAGTTGCAGAAGTGGCTGTTACTGACACTGAGCTGGGAGCCCAGTCCCTCCTCATGACACAGTGCCATGGTTTCTATTTCTCACAGCAGCTGATTGTGGTAGGTAGGGACAGGCGAACGGAAAATCATGCAATGTGATGAAAGCAGCAGAACTCCTTTCCCCCTAATCCCCTGAGATAAGAGATCACCCAGGGAAGGTAACCCCCCTAACCCTAGTAACTTTCCACTCCTTACTAACCATAGATGGTACTGTAAGACCCCTCCTGACGTAATGAAGTCCCCTAAACTATATAACCCCACGAGATGAGACAATAAAGGCCTTTGACCGTCCACCACATTGGTGTCAGCGTCCGTCTTTGGCCCGAGCGACCCTGGAGAGTTTGGGTCGCCGTGCTGCTCCTTGAAACCAGGTCGCCTTGCCTTTTAACAGAAGGCAACACTGATAGAGAGGCTGAGGACTTCACCTTTCCCATCACAGATGTGTCCAAGCTGATGAACAAAATTACGCCTTGAATCTCTCTCACTCTCTGCTGGGATGGAGAGAGAACTTCTTCCTGCTATCTAATCTTTTCCAGCCCTTGGTGCAGGGACTGGAGCTCCAGTGCCTGCCCTCTCTCCTTCCCCCTCCCTAATAAATGCCACCACTACAAAGTTACACATCCAACTCTGGTTTGAAATACATCTACGTCCCAAATTACAGATCAGCTCAGTGGGCTATGGGCTGAAGGGACCTAAACTCTCTAAGCACTTTAAGCCTGTCTGCAGATAAAGAGGGATTTTGAGAACCTAAGGTGGAGGGGACAGAGCCTTTAGGCACCTGGGCTGCCCACTCTGACAATCCCCCACTTTGTTAGACAACAGAGGAGGAATCTGACTCTTTTGTTTCTCAGAGCAATTATTGTCAGTGTGATTTTACACCCTAGAAGGACACAGTGCTTCAGGAACAATGATTGCACGTGCAACAGGGTGTTTTTTCTTTAAAGAAGCAGCATAAAAAAAAGTATTGCTCTTCAGCACAATGTGGCCTTTGGACACGGGACCACCAGGGGGATGGGGATGTTTTGCCTCTCCATTCATCCATTTTTAAATCCATAAGTTGCTATAAAATGAACAGATGCTATTAACACTTCAGTGGATTTGTGTGGAAACTGTGATTCATCCTCAGCAGCAAGTTAATATAAACACATGAGATTGCCTTCAATCTGTTTCCCAAGCCCTGAGAGGGCTCACGAGTCAAAAAAGAGATTTCTGCAGAAGATTCTTCTGGTTGCACACACAGAATAATTGTCTAATTTAATAATGGATGCCAGTTGCCTGTAGCCAAATGCCAAATGTGGCTTATGCTGTGGTATTTGCAGTGAAATAGATGTGAAAATAGATGTGAAATAATTGTACCAGGTAGGAATGAAGGTAGAATCCTTCAATCACTGAAGCCTGGAAGAGGTAGATGATTTTATATCTATATTCAGAGAAATAACTGAGGGATAAGCTCAGCCTGTGCCAGTGAAAGACTGACACAAATGACCAGAAATCTCCTGAATCCCAAACACAGGACAATTTTATCACCAGTATTTTCTAAACTGTAGAAACCATAGGAAATAAAAAAAAAAGTAGAAGCTGTTATTTAACTGGGCACTGGAACAAAAGGATCTTTTCTAAACTATTTCAACTTTTGTAATCATTCTAATGCCTAATTTATGCTCTGTAAAGGTGTACTTAGAGAACACCTTTATTTGTGGTCAAAGCCTGGGACATCTCATCAGTTCAGTTTAATCCTGGCACTGCAAAATCTCCTGCATGGCCTTGGTGAAATGCAACATTATGGTTCAGCCTCCTGCCCCTGAAAATGAGCTTAATAACATCATTTACTCTCTCCATTGTGCCATTCAAATTATTCATGAATTTTTCAGGGTAAGAAAACATCAGCCATATGGCAGCAAATACCAAAGAGCCCTGCCTTTAACTGCAGGCTCTGGGCTTTTCTATGGCACAGATAACACTGACTTAGAATAGCAGTTTTGGAGCAGGGATAATTGTTCTGCCACAGCGAATTACCAGAAGTGGAGACAACTGGTCCAAAAATGCAGATTACTGAAAAGCCATTTTTTGGTATGTTTGAGAAGGTGCTGTTTGGAAAAGTCATTTTTAAGAGATCTGATAGGTGCTGGGGCTGAAACTAAAAGAAAAAGTTTCTAAAATAGGTGACAGCCTGGTGGCTGAGGCATTCCTCTGTAATGGTGGAAAACAACAGAGGGAAACTTGAGTCTGGATCACCCATTCCCTAAGTAACTGGTCCAACAAGCACCAGATCATTTTTCAACACCCTTTTTTGCCTTTTTCAGTGAAAAAAATCCAAGCCATCTTGATTCTGTCCTGCTAAAGAAAGGAATACTTTCTGAAGCTTTAAAACTTTGGCAGGACAGAAAAAACCACCTTGTCTCCTCTCTTAATTACAACTACAACTCCCTAACACAGTCCAAGCTGAAAATCCCTTGTTTTTGTGCCTGGCCACTGGAAATATCACAGGTATGAAAAAATGTCATGCAATTATATGATTAGAGGCACTTCCCAGACTTTTGCTCTTTTCTCTTAATTGTCAGGTTCTGTTCAAATACATGAAGTCTGTAGCTCTTTCCTTTGTGTGAATAGCTTTCTCAATCCCTATACAACTTAATATTCTGTTGCCCTATTAAGCTAGCCATGCAGAAAACGGTTTCTAGCCAAATAATAGGAATAGAAAACGTATGAACTCTATACCTCAATGAGGTGTTAACTTCAAAGCCTTGTTATTTGGGAATTGGGGCCATTTAAATGCTGACATTATTAGGCAAGGAAGTCTAAGAAACAAGCACTCAGTGGGAGTCAAAGATCTTTTTAAAAAGCATTTTCTTTATGCTCATCACACCCCAATTCATTTAGGATGGGCTCCTGTTCTATGCCTACACGTTTCCTAATTAAGACTTCTTTCCTTGCCACAATGTTTAGGTTGGAAGGAATCTGAGGCTCTCCGTGTACCCCCTTCATGATTGGCATAGTTTTTTTCTTTCCCCTCTCCCATCTCCCTCGTTGTAATTACATTACAGTGGCTTATCTCTCCATCAAAGGATGGGTAAGTGGTCCCTTTATAAACCTGCTCGGAGCAGCTGTTGGCCAGTCAGGGAACACTGAGGCCTGACCAGAGCTACACTTTCCCCAAAGCGCTTATCTATATTGTGCGCTTATCTATATTGTGCTGCACTGAATACCATGTGAATCGGTGTAGACAAGAACAAATAGCATTCAGCACATGTCAGCTAAGTGCAGTTTTAGCCTGGCCTCATCAGTGTTTAATCATGATTAGCTGACACGCACAGTTTATTGTGGTCTTCACCAGCCAACATATTGTGACCAGTATTACTCAGTTCCTCAAAATTGCATCCAGACATGATTAAATCCTTTCATTCCTATGGCTTTGTGAACACGAATTTGGCTCTTTGGGACCTGGGCAGCCCAGGCTCACATCTAGATTTGGGCCAGCTCTTGCTCAGAATGATGCAAAGCCTCTGGACCATCCCCTCAGTGACAGCAAGGCACAGCTGCAACACAGGCAGGGATCTCAGACTGGCTGCAAGCTTGGCCTAAGTGCTCAAAGCAATGAGGTCAGAGCACCACTGGCTTCAGCTGGCAAAGAGACAAATAATTGCTCCTGCTTTCAGGTAGGGAATGCCATTTGTGTCTCACCCAAAGCCCAAGGTATTGCAGATTTCCTGCTGCAAAAGCCACATTGGCTCTGCAGAGCATCCTGCAATGCCACACCTGACTGCAGCTTGGGAGGATGGTGCTAACTAAGGCACTGCCAGAAACTCAGTCCTACTGGGAGAAAAATGGAATTGATATTCTAAATATTATGAAATAATACTCCTTTATTCCTCAGATTCTTGCATTGCTAGCATTTAAATGAGTTTTGTGCAGATGCACTGAAGGAGCCCCACATTTGCTGCAGCAGCAGCAGTTCCACACAGGCTCCTCCTCAGGTCTCATTGGAGCTGCCCATTCATATGCACGAGATCAGCTCCGTGTTTACCCCATTCAAGCCTAATTCCAGCTTCAGTTCCAAAAGCAATACACCCTTGGCAAGACACCCTGCTGATACTAATGGCCTCAGAAATTTTCAGTATGCTCGGCATCTTGCTATAACTCCATATCCACATCCAACTCATCAACAATTGCCTTTTAAATTTTTTTTTAACTTCTTTGAATTCTTTCTAGAAATCATGCAGATGTATGGCACCAGGTGAATGGCAGAAATCATAATATGTGTTTTTTCTGGTCCAAATCACTTGCAGGGATTTCACACAAGAATGGCAGGCAGTCAATACTTATTCAGCTGGAGTCCCCATTTTACTTTTGCACCCAACAAAGACACAGCCAATGTATGTATTATCCTTTTTTAAAAAAAATAAATTTCCAGAAATGAAAATGTCTTATGGGCCCTTCTGCTAAGCTTGCACGTTGTGGGGTCAGGATCACATCTTCTAATGGTTCCCACTCCTGCTAGTGCAGAGACACCAGGTTTGGGAACAAAAGGCATTATTCAGCTGCTGGGAGCAGAACACTGGCATCTATGTTTTATGGACTATTTGAAGCCTGAGATTTTTAGGGGTCAGCAGCCTCCCCAACCCCTGTGCTCGTTTTGCTGGCACTCCTTGGCCAGGACAGCTACAACAAGAGTCTTTCTGAAACCTAGGGATCCTCAGGCTCCCAGAACTGGCAGCTACTGTGTGCAGGGAAATTCTGAGCTGTGTACTGCTGAGGCCACATCTGGTGTGAAATGTATTTACCATAAGCACCCCGACCACACTGAGGCAATGTTTAAAACCTCCAATGTTTTCAACTAAATCACCATGAATCAGTCATCTGCTCTCTACATTTTTTCCTTCCTAACACAGCAGATTGCTGAAATATTCATGCATACATTTTCTTTCCTAATCTTCTTCCTCCCAGCCTGAATCTGAGGAGCAAAGAAGTGTAACATGCAAACCCAGAAATATTTGTTATATTTGGATGTCTGGTCGTAGCTCCCAGTTGTGGTATGATTCCAGGCAAAGAGAAGCAAGCTTTGCTCACCAAAGTTAAAATCTGGCACCAATTCTGCTTTTGATTATTTTGGTATAAAGCAGGAATTTCTCCTCTTTAGTCAGTACCATGAGGGTAAATTAGAGGGGAGACAACTCAGCATGTAATAAACAGGAGTGAGAAAAGAGAACCCGGCAGGAGGTGAATCTGAATTGGGTAATTTGAGAAAAATCAAATAATCTAAGGGGATAAACTGAAGTTACTTTGCTAAAAAAAAAAAAAAAAAAAAAAAAAAGACCAAAACTGCCCTTACTCAGTCTAGGACTATGAGGTTTAAAGCCTGATGAATCCTACAAACTTTTGAACTACTAGGTAAGCAGCCTAACAAGATTTTCCTGCCAATGTGATGAGCAGCTTCATCCACCTCTGCCATTGCCATTTCTGTGCCTGACCCAGGCAGGATTCCTAGAACCTGTGCATGGATAAGGTGCCAGTTGTACCAACAGTTCTGGAGAGCAGAGGTTTGGAAAAGATCCACGAGATGAACTGAAAAGTAACAAAATCAGGAAAGTGCACTATCAACCTAACAAGGAGAAGGTTAGGGGAAAATAATGTGGGAAACAGAAAAAGCAACAGGCAGATCATCAATGTAACCTCCATAGGTATTCCTGGAACTGGAAATGAAACACCACTAGACTAAAAAGCCTACATTTCAATTATTAAGTATTAGGTCCTGTCTCCTTATGTCAGTATTGACACCTGGGATATTATAATAATTATATTATATTAATTATATTAATTATATTATGTTGTGGCACAGGGTGCCACTTTTAGATCAGGGTTATGGTCATTATTGCTTTAGATATTGTCAGTATCTCAACTGTTCAAGCAGAAATGCTAAAATCAGTAAAATACATTGCTCCTAAATATTTCTGACAGGAGCTAATCCAAGGAAGCTCTGCAGCTTGCACTAGCAAGTGGGTAGCAAAGGTGAGCCCTAAGTGTCATGTCATGAAGGATTTCTGGATTTATAAACCGTGGTTTGATTATTCCCATTTTATAGAGGAGTCACTGAGGCAAAGGGAGTGGTTTTGTCCCATGGCTGCAAATGGAGGCTCCAAGAAATCCTTGTTAAGCACATGGAAACTCTGCTAATCCTCAGCTCAGGCTTCCTCCCTGAAGTGTTTAAGCAGCCCCTTGGGGTCTGCTTAAAAACGTGGAAGGGTTTAAGCAGCCCCTTGGGATCTTACTGCACTCATTTGAGCTGTGTTTTGAAAGGTGCCTCTCCCCCTGTCTGTGCCACCATGGACACATGGACACCACTATGGTTATTCACTCCAGGACTGATTTTAATAGTTAATTCTAATAGTTACCTTTCCATAGTTACAACTGCACCCAAACCATGAGCTGTGGTAGCCAGGCTTACTGGGACAGTCAAGTAAGTGGGGGAAAAAAAATAAAAATTAAGGAAATTAAGGATATGCTTGGCCTTAGTCTCAGGGGCTGTCTCATCCTGGTTTCACCTGATTTTTCCCCCTGCAGAGTCCCATCCCCAACAGTGCCTCCTGTCATCAAGGGCTGCATTGGACTGTACTATCAGCAAATCTCCAACCCTTCCAAAGGAAAAAGAGAACATGAATTAGCTGAAATAAAAGACCTTGGCCAGATCGCTTGGTTGGATAAAGCACCTTTGTTGTAAGAATGTGGGAAAGGAGAGTCCAACCACAGCTCATCCAGATTCCTTAGGCACACACACCCAGTGATATGTATTTGTGAATATTTTCCACATTTATGTTTGCTAACCAAACTAACCAGTTTTTACTTGTTTAATTACTGCCAAAGAAAGAGGAACTGTCAGTGCTTTAAGAGTTATGCCAAAGCACAGGGTGGGTTCTCTCTGATTCATATGCTACATGTCTACAGAAACCAAGACCCAGCATCAGGAATGCCAAGCACTTAAAAAAGCAGCAGTCCAGCTCTATCGTGTATTTTTTAATCTAACTCCCTCATTAAATTAATGTTATTCCTAACTTTCCCAGCAATTTAGCAGCCTATCAGCCATTTTATCAAAACACAAGGAAACACAAAGACCTCTGGGGGGTAAAAGTATGGGACCTAACAGAGTGTGCTATGTTAATGAAGTTTTATTCCTCTTATTTGCCAAGTGAATGAAAGTCATCCCAGCTCTGACTCTCTCTTTAGCTTCATTGGTACATGACATTACCACAGGAAGTAGATGAAATAAATACTTTTTTTTTTTTTTTTTTTACCAAAGTGGAAAAGATCTCTGGAGCTTTGCACACAGAAAGACATGGAAGTGACCTATGTGATGCCTTTCTGAAAATCATCACCACCATTAAAAACCCAAAATCCTCATAGTCCAGAAAATCTTCAAGAAACTTGGCAGATTTTGGTCTTTCCATTCCCAGTGAAGATAGAAGTTAGTGGAAGTGTAAGGTGAGGATGCCAGCCACCTCCTCTATATCCAAAAACTGGTCCTAAATCTCACAGGAAGAGAGGGACATGATACACAGCCAGAAAGAAAATTTGGGGTAATATTCCAAGGACATTGGAGTGGGTTAGAATCAGGATGGAAAATGTGCTCTAATAAAGCCCTGTAACATTATTACCATGATGACATCTGCACATGGCTTTGTGAGGATTTATTTCAGGTTATAAGGAGACACAGAGGGAAGCAGATACCTCTGGATGCACAGGAATGCAGTGTTCAGCCTGGAGGTAAATTTGCAAGGTGAGCCTGAAATTTCTGCCCATCCATATTGTTCCCATGCTTCTTATCTCTGTCTGTTATTAAACTACAGGATTTGACCTCCCTGCTCAGTCTTTTCATCTGCAAATTGCAAAAAGCAATATTTACCTTTCCTGCAGAAAAGGATTTTAGAATTAGAGAGGTGAGGGTGCTGCCTCTCACCAGGGAAAAACCCCAGACAAATGCACAAAAACAGTCAAGGTTTTGATGTAGGATGGCCACTACTCCATGCACCGTGGAATGAAGGAATGGTGGGCAGGAAAAGGTAGACACTCCTCCTGGGACCTACAAAAGTAGCTGTCTGAACCTGGAGATTTCACATCTAGAACCACACATGTGATACCCCTTTATAAGCCCTCCTGCAATTTACTCGTCACAGTGTCCACGACAGGTAAATTAACTTAATTACAACCATCACACATTTGAGAAAACTGGGACACAGCAAAGAAGAAGCTCATTGTCACAACTGGCACTACAGCCCAGACCTTTCTGATGGGTAAATCACTTGTCAGAAAACACCAACTCAAGCTTTCATTTCCTAACATAGGATTCAACCCAACACCCTGAGATTAGCCAAGCGTCCCTGAGGTTATTCAGAGGCAAACCAGGGTTTGTTTTATTTGTTTTGAGTGAAATTACACTACTGAAATGGTGTTGAAGAGAGAAGGGTTTTAGTTCTACAAATCTTGTACCTTGCAAGTTCAAGTAGCCTGTCCAGACAGCATATTTTATGCTGTGCTGACATATATATAGAGGAACAGTTGAAGCAAGAAGCCTCACTTCCATGATTTTAGCAGGAACAAGAAGGATTCTGTTCAGGTATGTTTGTTATACCCTCAGATATGCTGCTGGTGGTGTCAATATGAGTTTCCCAGGGCCAGGTTCTAAATTCCTAAATGAAAAGTGACTGCCCTAGACTCAATTAGCCCAGGTCTCCCCTTTCAGTGTCCAATTGGAGACCAAAGGATCTTGTCACACTTGTGTTCACAGCCAGTGAGTGGCTGTGTCCAGCACAATGTCATTCATTGCCATGGTAAATGCAGTTTTTGGGGAGAAATTTGGGGCTGAAATTTTGGGAGAATTTTGGGGCTGTATCACCTGCTGTGTAGGAGACAAGTGATAAATTCACAGTCAGGAAATATACAGTAACAAGTGAAGGCACAGACAAACCAACGTAAGAGAAGCAAAACACGTTTTGAAACTTGACTTTTGCTTAACAACAGCTCCCAACCAATAGAAAAACTGCACTGTCAGTGGTAGGGAGAGATTAGGGAACACTTGCATCACCAGAAAGGTTGTCCCAGAGAAAATTGCTGTCTAGAGAACTGCAAAGGAGAATCCAGTCCTTTTCCTGCCCTGTGTAGATCAGGTTTTGAGGATTTTGTGCAAGACTTGAAGCTATTTCCAATGCTAAATGTTAACAAGGCTTTCAGATAGTCCTGGGATGTTGGGATGCAAAGGCCAAATGAGATCCATTTACACAAGCAAAATGGATATTTAAATAGAAAGCAGCCACAATGAAAAATGTTTTTAAAAATGCTGGTTTGGTTAATGCAACATGCTGTACTTCTGCCAACAAAGGCAGTTTCTGATCAGGACATGCCGTGCTTCCCTCTGGAGATTTTGCAGGCAGGGTGGTCTTCCATGAGGGAGGGGAAAGAGCTTAGTTAACATTACACATACTTCATATATGCAGGCTGGTAAATGTAAGGCATTGCAGCTGTGCAGTTTGTCACCACAAAACAAGCTGAAAGGAGCCTACATGCAGGAGACTGAAGGGAAAATGACCCAGTCACTCTCAACACCTTTGATTCTCCCCCTTCAAAACAAAGCAACTTCTCCCCCATTTGTGCAGCCTTGGTCTTTAGAGAGAATGGTCAGATGGGAAAGACAGGGGAAAAAAAGGGACAGTTAAAAATACCCTAATAAGTGATTTATTATTTTCACATAGACTATGAAAGAAGCCCTGCAGTCCCTTTATGCTGCATTAAGTTTATTTTGATAGGAAAAGGCTTTGGCACTGGAAGAAGACTGCACTTTGTACCACAGAGATCTAAATCCATTCTGGAGGCATGAGCTGCTCTAAAGACCTCAGCTTCTCCTGCCATTACAGATGCCTGTAGAAATCACCTCTGTGCAAAGGAGGGATGCAGCTGGAAAATCAAGTGCATTTCAGTGGGATAACATATTGCTTCCATTTAAGAAAGCATCCTCAACCAGTGCATGTTTAAACCCAGTGAGACCTGAGCACAGCTAAGACTAAACATGTGCGGAAGTCTTCTTGTGAAACAGACACGTGTGAGGAAATCAGTTGGAATATGGGATTCATTCTCTGGTTCATCCCCTCTTTTCCCCCTAGAATTTCCAGAGTTTGAAATGTGAAGAATCCATCTAAGTTAATAGGGAGATGTTTATGTAATATGTGTCTAGCAGGTGCAAAGAACTCATTTTAATATCATAAACATGGTGGTCACTTTCCAGGCTAAACAATTTACTAAGATAATTTCTTTTTATATTGGCAGATCTTTAAAAAAAACTTCAAGTTGGAAATTTTGTGTCTCTCTTTGAGAGGTGAAGCGAAGTTATCAAGCCATACTATCTGACAAGTACTAATTCCAAGAAAATAGATATTACACCAATAATCCATATCATTAATGTTGCTATCATTATTATTAGCAGTGTTTTCCATCCTGTGCAAAGCAAGCATTTGAAACAGGGCATGAATAAAGAATTATTATACCATTAGAACCATTCTCCTTTACCTCTGTGATTAAGATTAGAAAGACTTGGGAAACCTGTTCATCAGATTTCTTAAATTCCAAAGGTTTTAGCTGTAAAAATTCAGCTCTGGCAAAAAGGAATAATTGAGGAAAAGATGCCATATTTTTTTCTAATCTCAGCCAAAACTTATTCTGAAAGAATTTCAACTGAAATAGATGGGGTTGTTCACAAAGTCGAGCCTCTCAGCACACATACAGGAGAAGGAATCCTGCGTGCAATTTTGAGTCATTTTTCCTACTCCCTTATTCCCATGTTACAATTTAGTCAAGATGGCCACTTCAGCTTCCAGGCTCACAGCTTGGAGTGCTGCTCCAAAAGTGTATTCCCAGCTGAGATGGGGTCACCAATGAATGGGACCAGCAAATGGCTGAGAGGTGCAAAAGTGGACGCACAGCCCAGGCCATGGCTGATTCCATCTGGGAGTTTGTGACCCATCACATTCCTGCAGAGATTGTGCCACCATCCCTCTGCCCTCCTACTTCCTCGGATTTGCCATCTCTTTTGGCAGAGCCTCCTTCCAGCTGCAGGTTTTAGGGCATGAGTGAAGTGGTTGGGGTGGATCAGCAGAACATCTGCCCATGCACAGAACCAGTGCCAGAAATCTCCTGTGCGGGATCCAGCTGAGGGCACCTTCAAAGCTGCTTTTCCCATATGTTTGCAGCTATGAGGAGGAGGAATACACAGCCCCATTCCAAGCTAGGATGATCCCATTTAAGGCTGAGGCATCCCTGCAATGTAGTCACAAATATACAGAGAGAGTAAGGATTTATAGTTTTCACCCAACAGCAGGACCATCAGTAGGGTTATAAACCAAGTGCTCATCAGTAACACCATGATTTAATTCAACCTAATTCAGCCTTTGAGACATGATGAAATTTTATTTTCTATCTCCCATTCACCCAAACTCCATGAGATATATACCAGGCTCATGCTGCAATGACCTCCACAATCACACTTGGTTCTTTGCACCTAAGGCTGCAAATCTTTCAAATCTGTCAGGTGTATATTCTGCACACAGGACAGAAAAGCCCCAAGTCTTGTCACTGCACAAGAATAACCTGCATCTAGATCTTTATCAGGCACATACTTATACCAGATGGCCTACTTAATAACACAAACCATGAAAGTCTATCTTGAATTTCTTTATAAAACACCTAAATTGCTGGGGTTTGTACCAAGCAATCAGTCCCAAAATTCTGAAATTAAACAATTGCAAAATCTGTGTTACAAAAATAACATGTGGTAATACCAGTTTTGGAAGATTAGAGAAATAGGGCACAGCTACAACCTACTCACCTTGAGCAGTCTGGATGAAGCACTCATATAAACAAAAGGACACTCAAAATGAACATGTTCATTGCAATTTCCTGGAGGAAAATTCTCAGACTACTACAGAAAACACCAAGATTTTAGAATATTCATCCAAAACATGAGATAGAGGATATGAAGAGATGTTACAGTGCAGAAAAGTTGTGCTTGGAAATCCTTGGTATTTTACAAGCCCCAACCAGGTATTCCCAAAAACAGAGGAGGAGCTTGAAGGAAGAAGAAAGTCATGCTTAACAACAGGTCCTTGGTACTTAATAAACCATTAGATTTTGAGATATACGCATCTCATGTACACATTCACATATTTCATGAGCCATACAGGGATTTCCTCTTTGGTTTTTTTTCCCCCACATACTAATATTTCAGAAAACTAAATTTAAAAAAATAAAAATAGAATTTTCCCCTCTGAGGGGAAAATTGCATTCTTTATATACATTCTTTTCAATGTATATTGAAATATATATCTCATCAATATACATTCTTTTCAATATATATTGAAAAGAACAAAAGAACTAAGCGGTCTGACTCTCCAACTTTCTGAGACTACTGTCATTACTAAATGAATGAAGTAATTTTGTGATGAAAATCATTCTTAGAAGAAAAATATCCAAATATTAATATCTCCCTACCTTTTAGTAGGAATGGGTAATGTTAAATTTCTGCTGCACTAACTGCTCTGAAATACCAATGTAAATTGATAAAACCAACCCAAACTGATCTGGTTTGGTTCCCCCATTTTTTTTACTAGAGAGTGGAAATTATTTTTTGCTTTTTTCCTGACTTGTGAAAGACACCAGGCAGTGATGTGAATGATGTGGTGAAAGCTCAGAAGAAAAAAAATCTACTTAAGTCAAGGAATAGGGGAAGTGGTCACTCTGCGAGGTCATTTTCCTGTGAGACTCTGTGACAGCTGGAGAAAATTAACCAAAATATCTGCATTCCAGAGAGGTATAAAAAGAAGAAAGAAAGGGAGGGGAGGGGTCAAATATCTTGTGGAAACCTGAAGGAATGGCAGTAGCATTTTCTATATGGGCTCGCTCAATCTGGTTTCCTGACAAAATTCTACAGAAATAAGAGGAGATTTTTTAAGTCTCAGAGGGTATTCAGGCAGTCAGCTCCCTTAAAAGTCAGCAGGACATTCATTAAACTTGAACAGATTAGCTTCATTGGATCTTTTCTCTGATGCTGGCACAGGGCCACACAGAAATCTTATTCCCAACACTTTATTACCACTTAAAGCCTTACAGATCAGTCACACTTCCAGAGTGGAAGAGCTTGGAAGACAGCAATAACACCAAGGTATCAGATGGGTTCTTTTGTTCCCATGTTTATATTTCAAGGAAATAGCCAGTGAATGCCAAATTTGTTCCTACACGATCTCTGAATCCCCAGCATTGCTTTTTTTCATGGTAAAGTGAAACCAAAATTTTTTCAAACATTTAAAAAATTGATTCATATTCTTTTAAAAAATCCCACAGGTTTTCATGCCATATTTTTCCCAGGCCAAACCAAAAATTGTACTTTAAAGCCTGAATCCTGTCAAAATTAGTGCATTTTTGTGAAACATTTTGACTCTGCCACAGTTGAATATTAATTGAAACCATACCTTCCTACCTTCAGAGCACTTCCAACCCTGGATGGATCCTCTGGTGACTTCAGATTACTCTGCAAAGAAAAAGAAAGAAAACAAAGTTTCTTTGAGATGAAGCAGCTCACTGTTGTAATTTCCAGCAATGAAATCAATTCATGCAGGAGGGATTCTGAGGTAACAAAACTCTGCCCAAGACCCTCTGCAGACCCAGGCTCAGGCACTCCCTCAGTGGGAGCAAGACAGACAGAAGGACACAGGCAGAACTCAGGAGATGAGCTCCACAAGTAGAGGTGAATTAAAGGGACTCAAAAGCAGAATTAAGATATTTTTTCAGACTTCCAGGCATTACTGTTGAGGTGAGGATTTCAAAGCAACACAGCTCCCATTTGAGTAACTAAATTTTACAGACCACTCTGTATCTGTGACCTCCCTCTGCAAGATCTCCACATTTCTCTCTGAAAATTCATCTGCCTCTTAAGGTTTTTTTTCAGGAAGCTGAGCCTTTCCAAAAGCCCTGTGCTAAAATCACAAAACTGCTGAAAGGAGGCAGAAAGACAAATACTACAGAGAACTTTGAGACCTCTCAACCCATACCAGATTATCTACAAGTGGAGAAGTAACTACTCCACATCTGCAGCAAGGCTGTGTTTTGTGGTGAGAACTGGACATTCCTGCTCACTGCGGGTTTCATATTCATTACACCCAGGGTATAATAGCATGACTGTTAGTCAGCAAAAGCAGAATCTGCAGAGAAAGCTGCAGAAGGATTTCACGTGGTCTCCAAAACCTAACTCAGCAACTCTGTATTCTCTCCATTGCACACCACCACCAGTGTCTTTTCCTCATAGCTTGACCACTTTGTTTGAAGTCCCTGTCCAGTTCTCACAATGTCACTGCTCTTCACTTAACCTGATTTTCTCAGGCAGTTTATCTGTTTTGTGGAGCGAGAAGAAAACAGTGTCTGATTAGGGAAGACAGATTAGTTTGGTTTTGTTTTCTCAAAATTTATTTTGATTTGCCCATTCTCTCTTTTCCCTTTATCCTTCAGATGATAAATAGCTGTGAAGGAAATAAGAGAGCTACAAAAGGAGAAAAAATAATAAAAGGATGTGGAAGTTTGCATTACTAACTACACTTAATGCTAACCTCATGTTGTGTTTGGAATCTGATATAGGTATTGTCCAGGTAGCTACAAAAATTTCCCTGACTATTTACAGAACAGACAATGGTTAAAAATATGCATTAAATGGCCCAAAATCTGAACTTAACCAATTCAAAACTCAGGTAACACTAAACCACGTTGAATTCACTTATTTTTTAAGGAAGTATTTAATTTGTGCACTTCTCGTTTAATTTTCAAATGGACCAGAAGCAGAAGTTCAAAATGTCACATTAAGCCTTGCTTTAATAAGATTGCTGCTTGAGCTTTACCTCAGTCAGATTCAGAAAACTCCAGATAAACTGTTCAGCTTGTTATCTGAACCAAAATGCTGATCATTTGAGGATTACTCAGCTCCCTATCTTTACCAAACACCTTTTTTTACCCATTAGTGCCTCTAAGTCACCATAAAACCTCTCCCCATACAGGGGGCTTCCCTGACCTGGTCATGGCTGTGTTTATTCCTGCCATGGAAGTGGCAAGTTTGCCAAAACAGCTTTCCTGGCTGCTCTAACTACTTATTGCTGTTCATAAGGAAGGAGAAGGGAAGTAGTTCATGAGAACCTTACTGGTACTTGTTATTTTTCTCTCTCACAGTGCTTTTCTGCAGTTAATTTGATTAATTTTTAAAATGTAAATATTGAAATACATTCATTGACATCCCATTATCTGTGGTTGTTTACAGATAGAGGACAAATCCTCTCCTCCTCTCGAAGCCAAAATAAACAGATCTTGTACAGGCAAGTTCCAAACTGTCTGGGGGTGTTGGATTTATCACCACAGGCTGCAGAGCTGTTTGATGCCTGTTCCTGCACCCCAGGTATGCCTTTTTGCAAAGTTGATGCGTTTCCTGGAGAATCTTCAGGCACAGTTAGTAGCTTTCAGCCTTGACTGAAGCTTAATGTCAACTTAGCAACCTTTTATTTTTACATTCTTAATTAATAAAGAGAAGACATGACAATGTCAAAAGAAGGTCTTTGGTCTATTTACCTACCTTGACTGTGAGCCTGAAAAGCACTGTAAAAGGCTGAGTGATCTGACTTCTTAACCTGATTTTCAAATTAGCTAATTTTAATGGGAGAATGAAGCATGCAAAAGCCCTTCACACCTTTCTACTAAGGTGTGCAATATCTTCATAACAGACAATTGCAAGGACAAAAGGATACTAAATTCTTTTTTAAAAAGTCACAGAATATTTCACTAACCAGTCTCCTAATTCTTCACTGAATTCTGTGTTTGAAAAACTAGCAAATCTTCCTCAAACAAAAAGAATTTGTAGTGAATTAGCTATCAATATATGTACCAAATAATAGTGTCTTATTCAGGAAAAACCCACCACTTTTATGCTTCAAATTATTATATTTATAACCAAATATATCAATCTGAAAACACGTATTTTATAGAAGCATGGAGAGTAATGTTGAACTCATAATAATCTGTGAATCTGTCTGCAGGAGAGCTGAAAACCAAAATAAACATACAATTAAATGTTAACAGCACTTATCCTACAGGGTGATGTTCTAGCATTTGCTTTCAGGTAAGAACATTCCCCATCAAAAACTTATTTCCCCTGGATTACCATTTTTAAAGGAGATAAGAAGCTTTTGAATTATTTCCTGCTACTAGGAAGGTGAGTAGGTTATAACTGTTTTTGTTCCAGGGATCAATCTCCATTGCTTTGCATACAGGGTAGACTTAAAATATTACCATTAACAATTTACACCCATTTGCTGGCCATAAATGACTTTCCAGGTCCAAGGCAGTGGATTGTAAAACTGCTGACTTCACTGCAGAAGAGAAGAAACTGGAGGAGACAGAGCAAGTCCTAAATGCCTTCCATAATTAACAAACATGGCAAGACAAGTTATGAAAAACAAAAGCAGACTAGACAGATTTATGCTTGAAGTCTGGTACTTTTGAAGGACTGTTCAACTACAAAAGCCTCTTTTGATCTACATTAATTGAAAGCAGTTAAAATTCAATCACACCTTTACAGCCACAGGTTTAAAAACTACTCCTAATCTTGCATGGATCTGTAACTTACTGGCCAAACAGGAATGTCTTCCTTCTCAGAGGATACAGGTCTAATGGCAGCTGTCCTCAGTTCCAGCTGGATTTTCACAGCTGTGGCCTCAGAATTCCCTGATCTCAATCCTGAGTGCATACACAATGAGGATCATCATCACTCATGGAAGTGACGGGGCCTCTGCGGATAAAGCCATTGCTTCCTGGGTTGGTTACATCAGGTAATAAGAGAAGAGGATTCAGCTGGGTCTGACACACTGCTTCCTGAGCTGGCCTGAGATAGAGAGCAGCATCTCCCTTCTTTTTTCGGGAGGCAGGAGATGGAGCTTGCACTGGCACTGGTGAGCAGAGTGAAACCACCTTGAGCATGCCTGTAGGGAGATGCAGCCAGCCTCACCTTTGACCAGCTAAAGCAAGGAATAAGGAATCAAGAAACCACATTTATTCCCAAGGTTGCTTTTAGATTAAAACCAGCAGGGCAAACCTGAAATGCCACCAGACAACAGGACTCCATCTCACATGACAGGGACAGATCAGAGAACCGAATCTGATCAGATTCAGATCTGATCTCAGATCCAGTAATTTGCACCAACACTGACTGCAGGAGCAACACTCAAGCCCAGCTCTGAATCTCCTCACAGGCCAAGCCACTTTTGTATGTTATGTTCAGGATTCATGAACCCCTACCCTTCCAGATCCCCCCCAAAACCACTGAGAGGTAAACAAATTCTGCTTGAATATTTCATTACGTTATGTATGAGGAGTGCTCTGCTAAAAAGCTTGCACTATTGTGCTGTCTTGACTAATACTTTGTGTGACATGCATAAGGAAGACCAGATATTTGCAAATTTAAGGATTTTTTTTGCCCTAGGACAGCTTGTAAAACCCATTAACATGAATTGTGTCTGAGCTGATGAAGAAAAAAGAAAACACTGAATCCAGACCTTCAATATTTTATTGGTGTTTCTGAACTTTTATTAGCTGTATTTTCTTCCATAAAATCAATTTAATAAGGGCAGCAGTGTTTTGGAAATGTATCAAAAGTAGTTCTTCTCTTCAAAGGGCATCTTTTTCACTCAATCTCTCCTCTAAAGACAGTGACATTAGTTTTGTAAATTAATAAACAGGCCAGCATCTGAGGACTGCATGAAGCTTCTATCACCCCTTATTGTGCTTTCTCTTCTGACCCCACTTTCCAGTGCAGGGCCCTCATCTCAACAACAATACCCTGAAAGCCTGTGTGGCACTCTGGGATCACACTTGAAAAGGCCTTTGGCTGAAGCTGGCTTTCAAGGAGAGGGGACAATTGGCAAGAGGCCTGTGGCTATTCATGCAGAACAGGCAGTGAAAAATGCCTGAAGTCAGATTCAGGGGTGGGCAATGCCCAAAAAAGAAAGCCCACATAACTTGAATGGCTGCTGCTAGGAGACTAAAACCAAAGGCATGCCTCTAGCAGGCCTCCATGTGCCGACATCAATGGGTTCATCCTATCCCTATTAGGGGCCTAAAATGATGGAGAAACATGAGAAGTGACTACAAGCAAGAAAGGAAAATAATACCAAAGTACACAACGGTCAATGCTTATATTGTTATACTAAACACTCAGGAGAAGGAAATCATATTTTCAATGTTCAGCACCTTTTCTGCTGGCAGGGGTTGCATGGGTCGCAAAATCTGATGAGCAAAGGAGCCATGGCACATTTTCTTGGAGGAAGAAAGCCATGCACTTTGGTAATTAGTTATTTCTCATGCCCATAATTAAGTGTGATTATAAAAACATATTGGAAAAGCCAGGCCTGAGTTAGAATGGCTCCAGACCAGGTGCTGGAGCAGCTCCAGTTCCCTGGCTGTGCACACACAAGTCCAGGTTGGTTCCAAACCCAGCCGTGCTGGTCAGAGGGGAACAGGAGGTCTACATGTTCATTAAAGGAAACCACTTTAATGCACCACAAAAGCATTTCAGCAGCATACAAATGACTCAAACCTCAACTGTGCTCAGGGTTAGGGAGGCTGAGAGGTGCTGTCTGCAGTGCCAAAGGCCTCCTGTCCAAAAAAAGAAGAATTTAAGTTGCTTTAATTCACCAGGTATCTCTGGTTTTTCCTGTTATAAAATACAGCTAACCCCTCATATTTACATCCTCACATTTCACACTGGAAAGCACAGACTGATGATCTCTTTTGAAACAAAGGAGGCTGTGCACACCTTCATTAATTTCAGCATAACTCTGAAAATGACACAACAGTTTCTGTAGGAACAACCCATCCTCTCTAAAATCCTTTCCACTTCAGCACTGATGTTGGCTCTTGGCTAGCAAAAACCTTGAAAAAAAGAATTACAATGTCTAGTCATGTTTGGACCAATTTCTAGGCATTATCCCAGCTATTAAAAAATGATCATATTATTTAGTTTATGAGTAATAATGTCTGACTAAAAAAGATAGAAAATACAATGTGATACTATAATCAAGTGATTTCTTTCAAAGGGTGACATTTATTATTTGGTGTGGAAGAAACCTCCCCATCTTTTTTTTTCAACTGTCTATTCCTGCAATCTGAATTTCCAACCCTTTCTAAGTTTGTTAACAATCTTTTTCCCTCCTGCACTCGTGGTACAGCTGCTGGAAGGAGAGCAAGACCCTCATAATTGCTGTACTCTGCCCTACACAAGGGGTTGGAAGAAAATAGCAGCTCCCAGCCAAAAGAGGGGAGAGCAGCGGGATTTCCCTCATTTGGTTGCTGGTTTGGGTCTATAACTGGGTGGGCAAGTGGTGAATCTGATGCTCCTCTGGAGGCAATGAAGTAATCTGCTGTCCTGCAGTGGGAGTCTGCATGCTGCAGCAGCAGAGCTGCCGTGATCTACTGAGACATCAGGGAAGGTTCTAAAGCAACAATTTAGTGCTGTTTGTCTGCCCATTTGGATAAAACTTTCTGCACCCATGATGGAATCAATCTTAGCCCCAAGTGTGATCTCTTCTGTGTGTTTCTCTTGTATTTAAAATTGCTCCTGTAAATGACTACTTTTAACTCGTGTAAATTTCTACTCCCAGCAGAAAATCTGTGCCCATTTTATATCTTCTCCTGTATTGACAAGCAACAATGTCTGACTGCTTTAATGTTTGAAAAAGCCTCAAGAACACCAAAAGCCTCATATAGAGAGACTTTACAGATTAAATATATATATATAGGTCTTATAGATTGAACAAATGGACGTGAGTGAGGCTAAATGCAGCTACACTGCTACTCTGCCAGAGGAACTCTATCTCTTGGGTGGTTGTGATTACCGTGGCCTCTCAAGGTTGGGTATTTGGGACTTGGTATTCAATCTGTTCAGGGGAGCAAGTAGAGGTGTTTATGATGTGTGGCCAAGCCCAATCCTGTAATCCAAGAAATTGAAAGCTCTGTCATAGTTTTCCCATAGTTTGAGGCCATTGCTTCTCTTCCTCTCTTCTTCATGGATAAGCAAATAATTTCCCCCCCTAACAATAAGGTGAATCATTACAGGAATTTGTAAAGCACAGAATGAAAAACATTTGTAAAGCACAGAATTGTATTTGAGAGATTTAAGTTTACTTTTGGATATGAATCATCACGTGAAATAAAAGAAGAGTCAAGACCTGTAAGATCCAGTCTTGCCTCCTTTAGTGAATAGTTTATCGACATTTCTAAGGTGGAAATTTAAAAATCCTGTTCATATCTCATGATGGGCAATTACAGGGGTTTTCTGTGAATTTAATGTAGACATATCTATATATCTATATCCATATATTTATCTACATACATATACATATATATATATATATATATATATGTCCCCATCAATCCTATGGCAGGACTAACTAACTCTCTGGATATGTCTTTCTCTCTCCAGGAATTAAAGTTGTATTAGGTACCATAGGTAAGTTCCTAACATTCTATAGACAAAAAGTTAGGCTGAATCTCTTCCTCCCCAAACAACAGGAATTTTACTATCTTGGATTTCAGTTTATCTTGCATAGCTCTTTGAATATCCTTGCCAGTTGCAAAGGGCATTTTTACAGTTTCCTTTATCTAGTTATATGGGCAAAAACAAAGTAATATAGTCAGCACACATCATATTTGACAAGAAAAAATACTTGAATGTTTCAGGTTTTTCAGGATTCCTCAATGGATTTTGGATATAATTTGTGTCAATCGATGGAGGACCTTCCTAGCTTTGGGAGTTGCGAAAACAACCTTCCAAAGCCTGAAGAAATATATCTTTTTAAAATTTGTGAGATCTGAAAGAAGAAGGGTGGGTGGTCTGAGCCCTTCAGAAGGTCTCTGCTCCTTTGACCCATTAGACCATTAGTTCACCTAACCCAACCAACAGCTATTCGAGTCTAAGGGTATAAAGAAAGGTGGCAATAAAAATAAATTACTAAACAAAAGGAATAAAAATAAGCAGTTCAAGGGGTTTTTTTTCTCCTGTGAAATCTGAAAAGTTTATAGGTGGTTCCATTCTATCTATTCAGTTAGGATACCTACTTGATCTTGCCAAGAAAATGTAAGATTAAACTATCATGGGTGCCCAACTACAGCAACAGGGTAAGTTACTGACATTAGGTCTTGAGCTGTGTGTGCTGCTCCTCAGTTTGATGTTTACCCACTGCTTCCTGCCCAGACCAAGGGGTTTTGCATACACAAGCATCAAATCCTACTTAATAATCACTGAACAGCACACACCAAGACTGTTGGGACAGAGCAGAAGTCGCACATGGATGCCCACACATGGGTGGACTACAGGAGCAGCCCATATACACATCTCCCAGCTCCAGCCCCTCACAGAACAAATTGTAGCACTCAGACTTTTGGCCAAGGGGCTCTAAAAAGTCAGGATCTCATGTAACTTGTTGCTTCCTTATGATTGAAAACATTGAGGAAAAGCCATACATCGCACTGGGTCTTACTTACCAGGTTTAGCCCCCTGTGATGTTTTTTCTTCCTTTTTTTTATTTATTTCAAAGAACACTCTCTAAACATGTCATCACAGCAAGCAGAACCAGACAGCATGTGGAAAACAAGAATACCCTTCTAATACAAAACTATTAGGCAGCACTTGCTCTCTATTTAAAAACCAGAAATCAGATGATTTTTCAGTGAAATAGCAAACATCCACAGTGGAGACTTTCCTGGGGTTTTGAGGCTGGGGAAAGACTCCCAAGTCTGATTATAAATAAAGCATAGATGCTAAGGAAAAAATATAATGGCAGAAGCATTGGACTGGAGATTCTGCCTGTGTTTTCAGATGTTCTTCAAGCTTTTGGGTAGCTCTCTTAATCTCTCTGCTAAACGCTTAGTTCCTCAGTGCAGAATGGATACCATAATCGTCTTTGTTTGCCTTCTAAGCACCCAGTGAGGGAATATGTCTTAATATGTGTTTGTAAAGCACTTTGCACAAGAAACTACAAAAAAACACAGTGTGAGTATTGCACATTCTCACCAACACTGATTTCCTCCACTTTCAATTCATCATTTTTAGTCGTTTGTGTCATTTTCCCAGTTTCTAGATAGGAGGTTGATCTCTGGGATCTTTGTGTGAGCAACTGAATTAATGCCAGTGCTGCCCATGAACAGGGAGCCTTCAGCAGTGTCTCCACAGGGATGGCACAAACAGACAGAGCCCTGTGCCTGCCACCAGCTCAGCCATGGAAAAGATGCAGGAGGAACACCCAAGGATGGTGTTGGCTCTGGTGATGTTAGCAATGGGCTACATTTCACCTACCCTGGCACTAAAGAACATTTCCAAATTGCCTTCATCTCTAATTTATAGCCACAGCCACACAGTGGCTTCATTTAGAAGATGGAGACGTGAAATATGAACCTCTGCTCCCCTTTGGATCCAGCATGGATCCAAGCACCACAGCATATTTCCCTGAGTGTAGCCATAGGACTCCCCACATTTCCTAGGTTGTCTGGTCATTTTTTGGAGAGTCTCATTGCTATAATTCTTTTTTACAGCTGGATACAGGCCTGGAAAAAAAGCCCTGAGCTTCACGCCAAGATAAAATTTTACAAAAAATAAACTGAGTGTTGCCTGCCCACTGAATCTATTCCAGTGGCCCTTTACTTAATAAAATGGGCTTAATTGGTGTCAGTGGATATTATCTCAGCAATGAAGGCAGGACTGGGCTTACATAGTCAATAATTGCTTAAAACCTCATTCTTGATAAATAATAATCAGTGGTATGAGGACTGAGATTCCAAAGGCATGGAAAAAATTTTATCACCTGAGTAAGAGATTGCGGTAAAAGCGTGAAGAAAACTGGATTATAGGACATACTTGGAGAGGACTTGATAAACAGACATACAGAAACATTCTGGATACAGTGGAAGCAAACTTAGATAGGGGTAAAACTTGAGATGCAGTACTGCTAACTATTGCTAAGCACCAGTACCACTGTTTCCCAAAGCAGACATTCTTAACAGTTCTCTTATCCAGGGATTCCTTTAGTGAAGTGTGAAGGTAACCAAGCACATCTAAGCATTTAACTGAAGCAACAAAGTCAACTGCACTGTCCACAAGCTTGAAAATAATTATTCTGAAATAACATTGGGAACCCTGAGCCCAGGACAGGAGAAGATGAGGTCAGTTCTTCCTCCTTTTCTCTCCAGATACAGCAGGGGGTTCCCTGCCCATCCTTTCCCTGGATAAGTTGCAGTCCCTACACTGACAAGGAGAGGCACAACCCATCCAATCCCTTCCCAGTTTGATTTCATGGCAAACTAGTGGAAAACTACATAGGGGATTCCATAACAACAGAAATATTGAAAAATAAAATCTTCTCACGACTTGTCTCATTGCAGTTGTTCATTTTTCCTTTGTGTAATTTTGAGGGCTGGTAAAATTCTGCTTTTGTATCTACAGTAAGTGGCTGTGATACCAGAGCAATGGCAGGTTTTTATTAGCTGAGCTGACATCTGAAGTTAGGAAGAATTCACATTCCCTTTCTCTAAAGAGGAAGCTCTCATTCACCTACTTTTAAAAGACTTTTATTACATCTTACAATAAATCTACTGAATACCTACACTGGGTTTATCTGCTTCTTGTAACACGAAAAACTTACCTAGTGCATTCAAAATCTAAAATCTGACATTTTTTAATCATCTGTATGGAACAGAGTCCCCCTTATTTTTCCAGACTCAAGACATCTAAAGCTGATCATGAAACCTTGCTGGAGATCAGTCCAGTGAAGGTTGCAGATTTCAACTGCTATTTTTAATTTAAGCATTTTAATATATTAAAATCTTCCAAAGAACAGATAATGTATGTATTATAATGCCTTTCATTTATGACCTTTTTTAAAATTTATTTTTATCCCTGATAAGATTAAGATTAAACACATCAGATGCCAAAATCAACTGAATCCAAATGTTAAAGTCACAACACAACAGTTTGCCTTCTCAGCATTGCTATCTTCTTCAAATAAAACTGATCACACCTATCTTCCTGTGGTTATAGACCAAAAAATAGTGTGTTGAGGCAGGCTTTGACTAATCCATGCCCTGGTCATTAGGAAGGACTGATTGTTCCTAAACACCCACAGAGATGGCACATTTCTGCACCTGGAGGCTTGTTTATCTTCAACCTCAGTGATTACAAAAGTATTGCCCCTGGTTAACTCTGAAGCCTCTGTCAGTAACTCTGACTACATCATAATTCACTTTATTCAGTCTGACCCTCTCCTTAGTTTAAGTTGTTCTCTGGGGTATTTCTAGTTCTGCTGTTGCTGGGTAAACAGCTGCAGTGAGGGGGAAAAAATGGGGTTTGCATATTTAATTTCATGCCTTTGCTTCAAATTTGTGTACATATCCCATTTATGATGGGGCAGGAGGAACAGTTCAAGTGTATAGCACCAGTTCAACAGCCATGACTGCTGCAAGAGGTGAAATGTGCAGGCAGGGACTGATGTTCTCCACATCACAGCAGGTGGAGAACATTCTTTTCTGACATGGAATTTGAATTCAATATATTTGAATATTTATTTGAAATATGTATTCAATTGATTTGAATATATTTGAATATTTGAATTCAATATTTGAGACATTCAAATTCAATATTTGAGATATTCATTGCTCGATCATGGAAGACCAAAAGGAGGGACCTGGGAGGCTGAAGGGGGGTTCTGGTACTTTGTCCCCCAGGTGTCTGCAGCCAAACTGGTACCCAAACTTTCCTTTTTAAAATGGTGTTGTGTTTAGTTTTTGGAAAAAGCAAATAACACACTAGAAATTATTGCTTTACGTGAACCCATACCTTGGGAAAATCATATAAGGTTATAACTAATAAACCAACAAAATGCTTGAAATTATTGTAACAGACTTCTGTGTGCTGCAAGAGAACAGTTCACTGGGTGAAAAGCAAACAGCACCTCTTTTTTGGGGGGGGCGGGAGAAATTGTCTTTAACTACCCAAAGGTGTTCCAGACAGCACTCTCAAAGGACACCTGTGTGTCAAATGTGAAAATGTGGTCACTGGAGGACAGACCAGTCAAGAAGTAGAAAAACAGATTTAGGGAAAAAAACCCAAACAAACAAAAAAATTGGAAATCGAGAGAAGCATTTGCATTTTTAGTTGACATCATCCTCAAAAAGTAAGCGTTACAGGATGTGGTTATTTTTTCCTCTTTTCTGTTTTAATTAAAAATATCACAAGCTGAGCATGTCTGTGTTGGGTTGTTTGGGAATTTGGTGGCCCTCCCTCTCTGGCCCCAGATAAATTTGATTTGCCTGTAGCAGATCTGGGACAAATTTTGTTCTGATGTAACACTTCATGTCAGGCGACTCAGTTTATGTCAGATCCTTTCTTACTGCAAACTGGGAGACTCCAGAATCAAGGAGGCACTGGGCAAGGCAAGGTGGGTGAGGGCCAAGGTATCCCAGGAGAGCTCTGAGGCCAAGCAGGGGACAGACAGACACTCGGGGCAGTGGCAGGCTGTGCACAGCCACATTCCCAGGCTATGGAAAGCAAAACAAACACAGCCCAAATGCTGTGGAACAATCCTGGGCCCGTAAGTCCAGGCTGAATGAAACAGACCTCAGTGCAAACACAGTCCAAAGGCAGTGGAAAGCAAACTTAGGCAAATAAACTCAAAGCTCTGTGAAACAGAGCACAGATAGATACACTCCAAGCACAAGTAGGAAAGCAAACAGAGACAAATATAGTCTAAACTTAATGAAGCAGATACATGAAACAGTAGCTGTCTCACTCTCCAAGCAAAATCCAAGCAACTTAGTCCAAAATCACTAAGCTGAAACATTTGTGGCTCTCTTACAGGCAAGCTGGAGTGTTAACCTTCCCTCCTCATATCCTTCGTGCCTTCCACTCACATTCAGTGTGGGAGGCTTATTCTCCATCCCTCAGTGGTCCACAGTAGCTGCTGTGGATCAAAAGCTTTCCAATTTTTTCATTCCTCCAGCAAAATGTGAGGACTTGCAGTGTTTCAATGCAATATTCAAATGGGGCAAGGACAACTTACTCAAATACATATATATTTACATATATATACATATATATATTTATGCATATATATACACACATACATATATGTATATATATGTGTGTGTATGTATATATATACACACACGCGTATATGTATATGTATATGTATATGTATATGTATATGTATATGTATATGTATATGTATATGTATATGTATATGTATACGTATACGTATACGTATATGTATATGTATATGTACACGTATATGTATACGTATATGTATACATATATGAATATGAATATGTATATATGTGTGTGTGTACAGTTTCTTTTGGATATTTATAATGTAGCTTCCAAAGGAATGAAATAATGAAATAAAGGAAACAGAGATTGGATACCAATCAACACATATATTTTTAAAAAATGAAAACCAGAGAGAAAAAGGGAAGCCAAGTGCATCAGAGACATGTCTTTACCTGAGAGAAATGGGACTAACATGAATAAAAAATTCTGAAATGTTTCAGAAACTGAGAAAGCATCCAATGGTTAATTTTTTTTAAAACAGAAGATAACATGGTTAGTGATGGAGAGGAGGTAAACACTTGGTAAATACTGGAATAAAAAAAGCTAAAGTACTTTTCTCACTTGAGGATGGCAAAGTACTTCCCAGTCAGATAGTAACTGTAAAGGATGGTAAAAAACATCAATTACTGATAAGTACTTTAAACCTGGCAGCCATAGATTTTGTCCCAAACAGTCCAAAAGACCTGTCTGAAGAAAATCCCTGGCACATTTTTGATGTCTCTTGGAAGACCAGGGAGATTCCCATGAAACAGAAGAGCACTATGTTTAAAAAGGGCAGGCAGGATGACACAGGCAGCACCAGGTCAGTGAGGCTGACCTAGGTCTTGGAGGAAAGAATGATTCACTTGCTGCAGGAGTCAGCTAATAAAGAGAGGAAAGAGAATTCTTGTCATTCAGTGTGTTTAACAGGAAACAGGTTGTGTCAGACAGACCTAATTTCATCCTCAATGTAGATTGCTATAATTCTGCAGATGTGATGTACAGTACAACACTGTGGTTAAAAATAGTGTCACTTGATGACAATAAAGGACATGTTAAAAGCATTAAGAATGAGATGAATGCCTTTTTTAAAAAACCCATCAGTGGGGAATCACAATTGGCTTGATGGCATTTTAGGGGATTGCCCCAAATCAAAGCTTGTCAGTGTTTTTATCAATGGGTTTAAATAATGTTAACGTTTGTTAAAATCAAAACAAAGCAAATGCAGCCACCTTATATCACCAATAAAGGCTAACAGAATAAAATGAAGGTCATTTGCACTGAAAAACTCCAGGGCAAGAGTTAATTGTGTTCTTTTGATCCATTAAAATATTACGTCTGTATGATTCTATAGTAGGCAAACCAGTGACCTTTAGTAAGGAAAGCAGGGAAGGAAAAGAGAATAAATGGCTGGGACATGAACCCCACTCATGTTCCTGTCTGGGCCAGCCCTTCCAGGAATCAGAGCCATTGGTGGAACCCCTTGCACGGTGGCACAAGTACTGTGCCGCTAAACACACCCACTGTTTTACATGCAACTCAATTACCAGCTTCATCTGCTCTCAGGAGTCTCCTCCCATGCTCACTTTGCCAGTTTCCACTGGATTCAGAATGCTTTGGTTGCTCAGAAGTAGCAGAGTAAATGCAATCTATCCTAAGGGATCTATTCTGCCTTTCACCTACTAGAGCAAAAGAAATCCAAAGCCAAAGCGACTAAAAACCATCAATGTTCCCAAGTAATGATGACAATGGTGATAATAACAACAACAACATTTTAGTGCCTTCTAATATTTTCTAAGTAAACTAAATACCATTTTCCTTATTCCAGGAAGTGTTTGAGCAGAAACTTTGAAGGAAATTTATTTCCTACTTCAACTTTTATTACCTGCAGGCTCTTTTTGCATGCAGTTCCTGGCCACTCCTTTTTTCTTTGTAAGTGCTCTGCTCATATATTGCATTCAAGTTATGTGGCAAACTGAAAAAAAAAAAAAAGAAAAAGTTTTGTTCAGTTAAAGTTATAATTATAATGCAAGTCTTATGTTACTTGATAATGTGTGATAAGCCAGGTCCTCAGCTGATAGAAATTAGGACAGCTTCACTCTTGAGCTGTGTCATTTATATGCATTGAAAGATGGACCCATCATTGAAAATTCAAAGGCAGTGCTGCTTGTTTTATATTAATAATCAGCTAGCTTTGGTTTCCTCTTAAAATAATCATTAGCTAGCACACAATTTTGTTTCCTCTACATGAGAAAATACAATAGAAAAAGAAATCTGGTAGCTGGTAGCAGAGCTTCTAACACAGATATAAAACTCAGGGTTTGTTGACTGAGTATCTTTACATTCACTGATTAATCTTCCCTTTTCATCTCCCTGCATAAATACAGGATGGCTGAATGATCTAAATAATGGAAAATACATTTCATAATCTCTCATAAAAAGTGTGGAAAATATATTCCCTTTTGTATAATCCAAAAGCCTGGGTTTTATTGAAAACAGAGAAAAAGGATTGCTAACTTCCTCCTTATGGCAAAAGGCATCTTAGACATTAATCTTCAAGTTAGGGAAAAATCAATGCAATGGATGCCCCAGTGAATTTTCCAGGTGAGTTCCTGCCTATCAGTCAATTGTCTCATACAAACAATATTCACAAACAATTGTCAAACACAAACAATGTTCACAAACAATTGTCACATACAAACAATAATCAACTGAGGCACATATTGCTCCCAGCCTTGTATTCTCAAAAAACAACAATGAAGGAAAAAAATTTCACAACTTCTCCATGCTAACTTGTCTCACACATTTTGTATTTGATCTTAACTTCATATTTATGAACTATAACGATAAATAATCCTTTTATGGACACATTGGAGTTTCATTAGAAAGGGGAGAATAACTAGAAGAATTACCTCTTACGTGTTACAAACAGACTTCAGGGCTCAAACTTGTTAAGCACAAATACAGAATTGGAAAGAGCAAAGGTAAAAGATGGTAAGGATGAGGTAAAAGGTAAAAGATGAGGTAAAGGTAAAAGATGAGCTCTTTCATGGCCTTTCTTGTTGCAGGGGCCACCTACCAAGTTTTGTGTGTCAAAACTCTAGAGCTTTCTATTGAGACTATTTCATGAGGCCAAAATATGGAGACAGAGTCTCCTGCCCAGGATTAGGGCACTGCCCAAGAGAAAAGTGGCCTATAATTCAGTGAATTCCCATCCAACAGCTATTCAGTATGAGCTGTGGGAACCAGTGCAGGAGCAGGAGCCTGTGTTGGTGTTGACCACTGACAATGCAGGACTCACTTTCACCACTGGCATGCCTTCTCTTGACTTGTCTAGCCCAGAAAATTCATCAGGCTTTTCTGCAGAGCAAAATGGCTTCAACAGAAGGGATAAAAACTGCTCCAGGTATGGTTTAGTGGTTAGGGGATCCTCAGAGCACTTCGGCCATATGGGCCTGAAATCCAGCAAAGAGAGCAAGGAATGTCCTGTTCATATTCCTGGGTTGTGAACATGGCCTGAAAGGGTTTGGCAGCACTTTCTTGGCTACACTTTAAAAGAAAGGAATGATCTCCATGGTAGTTGCCAAGAAAATGACATAAGTACCTTATTCCCGGAAAGGTTTCAGGGAAATACCTCGCTGCAACTCCCAGTCAAGCACTTAAATGCAGGAGAAGGAGCTGCAGAGTTGAAGTCATTTCCTGCTGACCAGCAAAGGAGTCTCTCTGCTCAGGGATCTCACCACCATGAGGCCCAGGCTCAGGCAGCTTGCTTTCCTCACTCGTTTTACAAGGAGCAGGGATGCCTAATTCAAAGTCCTGAATCACACTCAAAATTAGATGCATAAAATCTGCCTAAAAATAGAATCAAATAAAGTAGCAAGCTCCAGAATCTGAAAGACCTGGCTCTGAGGAGGAAGACACCCAGATACAAACAAGGGAAATGCACCAGCAAAAGTGTGACTGAGTGCACAATTTGAGATTAACAAAGGGTGCTGGATTTTGGAGAGCTCAGAAATGCAAAGAACATGGGCAGAAATGTCAGAGCAAGTCTACACTCCATTCCCACGGGGCATATTATCACCATCTGGGAGATGACTGATATTTATTTGTCTAGCTTATGCACACACACAGGCACTGCATTTTAGATGGAGTCTCTCAAGTTAAATAGCAAAATGAACAGTAAGACAACCTGCTGACAACTCCAGCTCAGACTAAAAGAATCAGTCAGGAATCTCACAGCTTAGGAGTAACTCAAAACAGTTATTCCCCCATACATCTTTCACTCCAGTGATAAAATTGTGTGTTTCTCTGTTTATAAACTACTTAACTTGGTAGGGATATGGTGCACTTTCATTCTGAAGACTCCTAGTGCATCAGGCAAAGAGAAAGGCTCCATACATTATCTGGGAAAAGGAAGGGTCAGACTGAGCCCCTGTTTTGACCTTCATGTTTTTGGTCCCACTTAAACCAAAGGAGTTTGTCCCACAAAATTTTGCAGCAGCTGTGAGGTTCTGTAGTTAGTTTATATAAGCTTTGCTGAGTTTATGCTTGGAGAATGCTGAGTGGTTAGGGGGATACTACATACTAAACCCTGCCTCTTTAGGGAAAAAATGTATTAAGCTGTCATTTTTGTGTGCATAAATAGGAAATGTTGAATCAACTTCTGGCTTTCTAGACATCTAATTTGTTTTTCAGCTGTCTATTATTTTTTTCGGGTTTTTTTTTTGAGGTTCAAGAATTTTCTTGGGAACTTTGGACATTTGCAGGAAGCCACTGAAATGCCATTCTGCCCATTTGCTTGGGAGCAAATACAGATGGCACCCACATGTAAAGAAACTGGGAGACACACAGTTTTGTGGGAACCTACTCCTCTTCTGCTTGCCAAAAACAAGTAAAATGTTACTCATCAGAACTTGAACTGGAATTATTATATAAAATTATGTCTCTTGCCTGCTAACTTCTGCTTCCAAAAGTCACAAAACAAGAAACTATATCATGTTTTCTAATGCCTTGTTCATGTTTATTTCCACAGCTGCCTTTAGACCTGTCTCAATCCTGAATTCCAGATGCTGACCAGGAGAGACATGTTGGAAAGTACCTGGACTTCTCTGAGAAATCCTAGTCCATCTCCATCAGTAAATACCACTTTTAGACAACAGATTACCCTCCAGCAGCTCCAGCATCCAACAGAGATGGTGGGATGAGTTCTCTGCTGCCAACCACACTGAGGAGCCTTTTAAAGTACCATGAACATCTACCCAAATCCCACAATCCAAACCAGACACAGAGCTCTGTGCAGCTCTCTGGTGTGCTGCAAATGACTGAGCAGGGCACGAGGCAATGCAGACCTGTCTCAGAGGGCAAAATATTCCATTTTATGCTGGTGTAACTGCAGCTTTTCTCATCTGAGTTGCACTTGAATAATAAAGTCAGGCTAATGCAGTGGTGAGGCAGATCTGATACTTCTACTGTGCTTTGTATCTATAATTATAGCCTAAAAGATCTGCTTCAAGTGAAAAAGATGTTTTGATTACATATGCCAGCACAGGAAGCCACTATTTTTTTTCACATGGGTGGCAATTATTTCATTCTTGGAGGTTGCTGCTATGCACCTATCCAAATGAATATATAGCATTTAAATATCAGCAGTGACTCACGGACCACTAACAACTACAGAACCCCAGATGATGAAAAGTTGCAAACATATTTTTACAGATCCTTTTTGTGGTTGGTATCTTTAATAATGCCAAATGATTTACCAGTGTCTCTTAGTAAAACAGTAAAGACTCCCATCTGTTAGAGGGCTGATCCAGCTTGTTCTCAACTTTTTTGAGTCAGTTTATTATCATCTGGGAGTAGTTCTGCACCTACTTGTTCTTCTTTTCCTCTTTTTTTCTTGTTTTGGGAAGATAGCGCCAAAAAAAGTCTTAACTGGAATGGGGCCTAAGTGCTTGTGGATTTTTTTTTTCACATAGGAATAGTTCTTTCAAGAATGGTTAGGTCCTAAACAAAGTCTTCAGACACTTTCTTCTTTTTCTAGCTTAACTTTTTTCTCCCCTAAAATTTTAACAGCTTGGGAAAACTGGGAAAATTGGAAATCTGTATGTAGAAGATTTAAACTAAATCAAAATCTAGCCTTTCTTGCCCAATCATTCACGTTCCACTTTTGTTTTCACAAGGCCATACAATTTTGGCTTCCCAAACATACAAAGCAAGCAACTTTGTCAAATTCCACCAGGTAGCATGACTGATCCCCAAGAGGGCTTCATTTTAGCCTTGGAAAATGGAAATCTACTTTCCCACCACCATCAGCAGGTTGCTTTTTCCTGAGACAAACTGCCCCAGCAGCTCAACCCAATGCCACCAATGCCTGCAAAGTTGGGATTATTTTCACAGGAGCAGATCTGGGATAGAAAGTAGGTAAAGGAGAATGAAGAGATGAAAGGGTTGAGTAGGGAAGGCAAATGGGAGAATGTGAAAGAATTTTATGAGGTTGATAGAGGGCTCTCAGCAGTGAGAAGAAATGGGAGATGAGTCTGGCCAACGGATTTTTGAACCAAAAAAAAGTAATTTGCATAGACTAAGTTTATTGAATTCTTCAATAATAGTTTTGAACAGCACTGGTGAGGAATTTCTGAATAAACATGTAACTGTTTCTTAAAAAACATCAACCTGTTCATTCCTCTATTCTTTATCTCTGAATTCTCATCAGCTGCATCCTTCCTTCACATTTGCCATTTCAAAGTTACAGTGGGTTCAAACAAGCGTCCTGCCCTGTTAGACTGCTAAATATCCAACTGCAGAGAGCAAAGCCTTCCTGAGCCTGAGAGCCAAGGCAGGTACATGGATGTCTCAGCCATGGCTCTGGTTCATGGCCAGCCAGCTGTTTCAACTGACAGAGAATCAAGCTATCATTTCCCAAACCACAAACGTACTACATCTTATTCAGAGTGAAATGAGAGATGTGTTTCCTTTTGACAGTTTGGGCAACAGGTGGAGAAAATTACAGTGTCACACTAAGCATTTTCCTTTGGGCTGTTACACACTGCCTATGCTTTTGCAGCTTTTGTGAACACTATCAACATGGAATTTCTCTTATTAACTATGAAGAACACAAGCTTCACATGCAAAACCAGAAACCTTGACTCTCCTTGTGTGGAGCAATTGCACATGCTATCTTAGTACCAATTCCAGATTTTACCCGTTTTCCATTTTCCAGCTCCTGGGGTACTTTGGAGATGAAAGACTGAAAAACACTGCAGACTTAGATGATGGAGAATATCATAGCCTGGCCTTAAAGCAGGTAGGCAGCAAACTGCATCCTGCTGACAGAAGAATATCTGTGTGCAACTGGCAAGAATTTCTGTCTTGTTCCAAAGTTTACTTCCTTTCTGAAAAAAAAAAAAGTGCAGTTTGAAGAAAACACCAGAAACCACAAAACTTCCTTGATATGGGCCAGGCTATAGTACAGGGTGAGAATCTAGCCAACAAAATGATCAACTTAATCAAGTATTCTCTCATTATTAAAATGATGCTGTGTCACTGTTACTGCTCCAGTTCCTTCTGTTCTCATCAAAATCTCACAACATATTTCCACAAGAAAATGTAAAGCATGAAAGTACAGTGTAAAACATCACTGCTGCACCCAAAACAACCCTTAATTTCAAGATTTTAATCTTTCTTCCTACGGCATGGATTTTGCTCATCTTCCCAGTGCTCAGCCTGTGCCCTTTTCCCCTGTAAGCTCCAAGCCTCAATCCTCACCCCTAATTGCTTGGTGCTAAAAAGCCCACTCGGTGCCTTGCAGAAGGTGTGTTTGGTAGCTTGCCAGGTCAGCTCTTTACACTGCAGAGACCTTGGGGTTGGGGCCATATCTCCATTTCTGTTTGTGAATAATCCAACACATGTACAGCACTGCGGGTCTGATCCCGTATATCATAACATCACTGATGTGGGACCAGATGCTGTATGAACAAATGGGAATCTGTTGCATTCATGTAGTGCCTTTTTTTTTTTTCCCTTCTCTCCAAGGAACTCAAAGCACTTTACAATCTTTAAGCCTCACCACATGCCCGTGGGGTACAGCGGGGTAAGTAGGCCCTGTGGCATTCTTTACAGAGCCAAGTACATTTATTCAAATGTAGCTGAATAATAATAATGCAACCATGACCTCCCATGACACTTACGTTCCTCGGGAACAATGAAACTGTCAGCCACAAGGGTGATACTCATGAGTCTGGGTGACAAAACTTTTTCGGCAGCTGGCCCATGGCTGCAGGCCTCACTTCCGTAATAGATTAGGATGACCACCAGCTCCCCCGTGCAAAATGCAAAACTCTGCTTCTTCACACCCCTTTTCCCACCCCATCAACAAATACCAAAACAACCTCGCTGGAAAACAAGAAGCCCTCTATGGGGTTTTGTGAGCCGTGCTACTGATTCTAATAGACAATTGCTGCTCTGCTAATAGGTCTGCGTGCTTTGGGAATGACCCTCTCCTCAATAATTTAATCCTTTAATAGTTCCTGGAGATCATCGATGGATTTAAATGAAGCATGGTTATGTCCTTACATTTGCTTTTACAGAATTACTTTTGCAGGGGTGAAGAGGTGACGAAGAAAGAAATTAACTTTAATTTCATCAAAATAGGGTTTCTACACTGATATGAACCTGTGTATACTGAAAAGTATTGCACTTTTTTTCCAATTTCATTCCAATCCAATAAGGAAAGTAGAAGAGACATTTAACAAAGGCCATTCTCTTCAGAAAAATGAAAACAAATTAAAACCAATCTGCAGGAATTCTTTGGAAGTTAAGATCCCAGACTCCTCCTCTGGGAATAGAATGAACTTTGGAAATCTGTGAGTCAGAGGCACAATTACCTACGTAAAAAAAAAATAAAAATCTATGCAGTATTGATTAACCTTGGCACTTCAGACAGCAGTGTCACCTCATGCATTGGAATGACATGCCACAACGTGACAAACTTCAAACTGGCCATTTCTCAGAGATGGCTGCTAAAATAAAAACTGCATTTAATGTACCAATGCCTGTGTCATGTGCAGCACTTCGCTTTCTAACTGGTTTGCTGTCTTCCAGAAACAACCCAGAGTGTTAAACCGGGCAGAAAGCATTACTTTTAATCACACAAACCTCTTTGTCACCCACTCTGGTTTTGCTGAGATGCCATTTCCCCCCCTTGCTTCTCAGCCTCCTTCCTCTTTAGCGGGAGCTCCTCCATCCCCTTATGTTCCCCCTGTGCACCGAGTGAGGCTGGAGTTGCCACAGTCTCCTTAATGTCTAATCCTTTAACACTGGGAGAGCATTGTATTGCAGCCCTAATGCAAGGATGAATTCTGGAATGTGCAGCCTGGAGAGAGGCTTATAGAATAAGAAAGAAAGAAAAAGGGAAGAGGAAAAAGGAATTGAAAAGAGAAAGAAGTCAAAACCACACATGGGACAGAAGGAAAAAATGGGGATTAGGTGACAATATCCGACTGCACTGAAGGGTCAGGAGAATTAAGCTTCAGAGCAGCTTGCTCAATGTGTGCTGGGATAAAAAGACTCTGATATGAATGGAGGTGGTTCAAGTGCAGGCACATTGTGGAATGCAATAGGAGTCTGCTAGGGAACATTTAAGAGAGTTGTGCACCACTTTCATGTAGCAAATAATATATATTGTTTGCTGGGCAAAGATCTGAGCCTCCCTGTCACATTTACAAGGTTGTTACAGAGGAACGAGAAACACAAGAATGGAATGGAATTAAATGGAATAGCTTTACACTAAATGAAATTATAAATCAAATAATCTGAGCATGTGCTCCTAAGATTTATTATTGCATATGATGTTTATATTGAATATAAATGTAAAGCAATAGATCCTTGTCCAAAGAAAATCAGTGCATTTGACATCAATGGAGTTAGATCTGCTTTTAACAAATATTTCAGTCTGATTTTTAATACCTAGTTGTACTGCATACGCAACTGAGTGCATAACCTTTTCATCAGGCCAGCTCTGTGATCTTTCTAATCAATGTAGGTGCTGCATCTTGAAGGACACTGACCCATTATGATTTCATATATGCTGGGAGTACTTCTACACAGCTCAACAGTTTAACTGAAAATATTACAGATACTTTAAATTCCCATGCAGTTTATTTTCAATTTCCTATTCACTTCTTGCAGACAAAGAAAAAAAATTCCCTTCTTGCAGACATCCTCAAAGTGACAGTATGGTTACTTTATGAAAACCAGCTCTCTACTGGGAGAGAGAGAATTTTCTTACAAGAGAGGCACTGGGAGTTAAGCATAGCTGGAATCTGAGAAAATGCCCTATGTCATTCTGACACGCTTTTTTGCCCCAACATGGCTTCCTAATATAAGCTGAAATAACAGCCTGATCTCAATCTGGCATGACTGCCCATCTATGAAGCAGAGAGAAAACTGAGAAACATGAGAGATGGAAGAAACAAGTCATGAATAATAAAAGAAAGTGATTTTTAACTATGTAAAGAGAATTCATTCAAGTCAACCATCTGGCACAGGGCACATCCTGCAGAGAGAGCAGCCATGGAAAAATTACAAAGCCAGTTCAGTTAATATTTCCCAAGATGACACCACAGGAGACAAAGCTGGAGTAGAGTGCCACATCCAAGTGACTGATACTAAAACTATTTGATATTGGTTATGAAACACACCAATCCCTAGAGTCTGGTTCAGGAAGATCCAAAGAACTCAGGTATTCATAAAAAACCCCAAAATACCATTTGCTCATTTGTAATACTATTGCCTTTCCTCTGCTGCAGAGAGCTTCAGAAAAGCTGAAGGTGGCTGTGTATGTAACTCATATGCACTTTGCTTTGCTTTTAAAATAGAATAGAAAACACAACTCATTGCAAAAAAACCACCAGACCAACAAAAGAGAGGGAGAGGAGGGAAGGGAAAAAGGAAAAGGAAAAGGAAAAGGAAAAGGAAAAGGAAAAGGAAAAGGAAAAGGAAAAGGAAAAGGAAAAGGAAAAGGAAAAGGAAAAGGAAAAGGAAAAAAAAGGAGAAAAGCCCAAAACACTCCACTCCTACACAAAACTTGCTTGGATTGGAGTGAGGACACGTTTCCTTCCTCCTCCCCAGTGGTAACACCTGTGACCTGACCCAGGACTTGACCTGGAAGCTGAGAAAAGAAGAAAAAAAGACAGGGCTTTCAGGGTTCACAACAGCATCTTTAGAAAGCTGTGTGCCTGCACATGGGCATTTTGGAAGTACAGTGTCATTTATTCCCTAGGGACACAGATGTGAAAGCACTGTTGATGTATATTTTCAACTAATACTTTCCTGTGACAGAGGACAGAAGAATTGTTTCCAGTGAATTCAGCAACAATATTTTTACTGACTTCAGTGAACTGGAGCTTTACTCCAAGGTTCTAAATATATCACAAGAGTTCACAGCCATATTAGCAATTCCTCCACCATCATCCATATCCTTAAAAATACATATATGTCCTTTATTTCCTACATCCTCTGAGTTATCTGGGTTTGTTGTTGGTCCCTTTTCAGGCCAAGGCAGCTGAGAGCCAGGGCCCAGAGCCTTGAAATCAAAACAACAGCAACACATGAGGCAGTCTGCTGTCTGCAGGGTATGTCTGACTAAGCTGGAGTGATGTAGGAGCTGAAGAATCCACTCTCTCGTGCAAGCAGGCACCGTGGCTGGGCAAGGTCTCTGTGCTGCTATGTAATGTGCTCCCCTGATCTGTGTGCACACACACACAGACTATCCTGCCCAAACAGAGCCAAAACATTCATCTCGAATCCTACAAAAAGCCCCAAGAGAAACAAAGGCAGTGTTTACATGTGTTTTTTTAAAAGTTTTATTCTCACAAGCCCCTCCAAAAAAGATAGCTATCTTAGAGTTGGATTTTTTGCATCACACATTCTTCTACCCACATCCCTTCTCCTGCATCTTTTTCCTAAATAGCAAGAAGGGAGAAGAGAGGGAAGGAAAGAAAAAGGCTCTCTTTAAAGAAAAAAACCAAAAAAACCCAATAGAAATCAAGGGCACTATTACTCATACTCATTCAGAATCATGCTATAGGTAGAAGTTGGGAGGAAAGAACAGAAATCACTTTCTTTCCTACCTTTGGGCTTCCTAGACTGGCCTAGCACAAAATGTTAGGCTTTACAGCTGGGGTGGAAGAGGAACTGCTCCTCCAAACATTCCAGAAGCTTATCCTCAGAGAGGCTGGGCTGATCAGCACAGCTGGACCAAGGACTGTGAAGGGATGCAAGAGGTGTAAATCAGTCACCACAAGGGCAGGACCTCAGAAAGGAAATGTCTCTCCTCAGCAGCCATGTGCTAGCAGGGTGCAGCTCCTTTCCACCCTGTGTTTCTGGCCCGTGTCTGGAACAAACAATCAAGCCTTAAATAACTTGACTTGCCATTGAACTTGACCCAAATGAAACCTGGAAGAGTCCAAATAAAGTTCATCTAGGATTTTGCTCTTGTTTTTGGCATGTCACAATGCCAGATGGAGCCAAAGGTTATGGCTTCGTGAGAAGACTAATCTTATATCACTCTTATCAGGAGGAAGACACTATTGGAATCTCAAGAGACAGCTCATCATCAGCTACCTGAGCCCATTCTGCTGGTGAGAGGCTGCCTGGGCAGTGCAAATCACTTCTGACAATATCCACACTGTTGTGTTCGAGTCTGAGCCAGAGAAGAATCACATGTAGATCTTGTAAAATAATTTTCACCACAAAACCTTTTCCCTCACCAATGTAAATCGCTACCACTTCAAATTATTTTGAGATGTTACAAACCAAAACCTGGTTTTGCATGATCTTTTCCCAAGTGAATCATAACCCATCCCACGGAATCAAGCTTGTTTATCTGAGAAATGAAAGCATTGGGAAAGAGAGGAGCTGATCAAAACCTTGCCTGCTGTCAGGCAGAGGTGGGCAGAGATTATTTTTGCAGCAGAACCTTTGGGTGCTCTTGCCTGCAATGCTGAGCATCCGCTTGCCCCTGCATTTTTCCGAAGCAGCTATCTGCAATTCAGGCCTGTTAATCACAGCTGGCAAGGAGAGAAGGCAGCCTGGTGCTCAGGTGGTCTGTGGTGCAGCTACCAGCAAGCTGATTACATGTGTTTCCTCTACAGTGGAACCTGTCTATTCCTGTGACAATACTCAGGGTTTGGGGATTTTTTTTTGTTTTGAGTGCATGAAAGTGAGTGCAACGTGCACTTCCAGCACTTCAGATGAAATGAAGGCTATCATTTGAGAAGAGAACATGTCATCCTGACTGCTGAGTGTTAAGACTTATCTTGAAGATTTTTCCACCTCTGAATAATTTATTTCCTTGAAAACTCAGAGGATGAAATTTAGGACAGAGCTCTAACTGCAACATCACTTTCCTATCGGTTCCCAATTCACCGGTATTCCAGCCACTGGCAGCAGTACCTGTGAGAATCACAGGTCTGCACTCACTCCCCAGGCAGCCCCTGCCCAGGGGAATGCCTGGATTCAGACCAACTATTGTTTCCCTCACATTCATCACCACTGCTGAAGCATGAAGGAAACTCCCATCCTTGTCCTGCTCTCCTCACCCTCCTTGCCCTCCCCCTTGCCTCGCACACGGAGATGTGAGAAAGGAAGCAGATCAAATGAAAGCAGTGAGAAATGGGGTTTCTTCCTCCCACTTTGCACTGCCATCCATCTCCCAGCAGAGAGAGCCAGGCCAGGGTTTTCTCCTGAGAGCTGCTGCTCACCTGCCACAACCTCTTATCTATGCATGTTTTTCCACCTTTGAGCATCCAAGAGTCAGAGAAAAAGGAGAAAGTTGTAGTTGATAAATAATCTTGTATCAGCACCACCTTCAGAGTGCAGCACGTTTTCCAAAGGTGTTACAGGACTCAGCCTTTCAAACCTCTGACCACAAATGAATCTGAAGATCAAGAGTCACTATCACAGGGCAGGAAAAAAGGAGTAATATTTGCTATCAATATTTGCTATCAATTTGACCTGAGCTACACGTTGAAACCTTAACAAAAGATGTGCCACACAGATAAAAGTCTAAGTAGAAATACAGACAGAAAAAACCTGAAATTCCCAAAGAAACTTCCTGGTATCTTAAAGATACCAGGTATCCTTAAAAAAAAAATACAGTTCCTGGTATTTTAAGGATCTTAAAAACAACATTGGTTTTTGGAAAGTGCTGGCCCAATCAGAAGTTTGTTAGAATAACATTGCCTGTGAAGTATCCGTCACTTAATTGGAGTTAGAATAACATTGCCTGTGAAGTATCCATCACTTAATTGGAGTGCCTCACTACATGACAGCTGCACCCACATTAGAACAATTAAAATAAAAGTGGTTTAGAGGGAGAATCCTAATCTATGTGCCACAGAGCATCATGCAGACAGCCTTGAAAGGTGGCACAAATCAGTCATTTCCCAGAGCCTGGCTATCCTATAGGCTTCAGAATTCCTTCACCAAGGGCTCTGTGGTAGAGCCATAAAGAAGAGAAGGTAGAAAGTTGTGTTAGACTCGCAAAAACTGGAAAAGTCAGTGTCTTTTAAACAAAAGAACCAATCAACAGGACACTTAGACAAGATAAAAGAAAAGAACTCTTTACCATAGGAGTGGTCATACTCCAGAGCCCAGAAAGGCTGGCAGTTCTCCACCCTTGGAGAGGTTAAAAACTCCGTAAGTCCTTGGGCATCTCCTTGTGACTGGACCTGTTCTGAGAAGGAAGTGGGATAAGACAACAATGAGAGGTGTTTTCCCACAGCATCCTCTGTCCCTCTCAGACTCTGTCAGTGAAGGTTTTCATTGGCTCTGGTGCACTGACTGCACGTGAAATGTTGTTCTAGTTGCAAATGGTAAAGTAATGAATTAGTAATAAATGAATTAATGAATAATAATATGGACAATTAATAACTAATCTAGTTTATCGTACAAAATAAATAATAATTAATGTGCAATAAATTATTGGAGAGTTTGCAAATTACTAGTTTGCTTTCAACTCTTGCACATAATCATACTACTCATGTGCTTGGAACCTTGCTACTCAGGTTTTGCATGTTCCTAGAATCTACTGAGCTACCTGTTCATAAAATTCAATGTGAATGTTTTAGTCATTTTTATCTTTGTAACAGAGCAAGGTTTGTTTGGGGCTTGCTGTTTTTTTTTTTTCCACAGCATAACCCAAAATGAACCTCAGATCAAAGCCATCCTATTCCACCCTGAATGCTGTGCCCTTTGCTGCAGTGTCTCAGAGGCTCCCAGTGATATATTACAGAATGTGATTAGCAATTGTCATGTGTTGTTTGCTTCTCACCATCTCCCCAGGGATAAGCCCAGCCTAAGTGTCTCACTGGCAGGAGTTTATGCTTGGTTTTGTTTTGAAATACGTAAGAATGATCTGGCAAAGGAGTATTGCCAGGTCATTTTCATGAAGCACAAGATTGATCCTGAACACTCTTCCACCTTTCTGTTTCACAGGGAGATAAGGAGATAAAATACACGCTATTTAATATAAAATTTGAGGAAAAACTGCCATGGTGAGGTTTCACTGGCAGCTCACAAAGGAATCAAACCCATGATCCAATATGCCCAGAGGCATTGATACTGCAGTGTGTTGAGGATCTTTGGACTGGTTTTTTACTTATCCTCACCTCTTGCTGGCCCAAGAGGTGTCGAGGCCACTGCAGAGCAAATCATGATCTCCTAGGACTTGACTGACTTGGAGAATAGGTTGGAGTCAACAGGTGGACTTGGCTGGAAGATTTCCCCATGAATAAAAGACCCCTCCCCAAAAAGGTAACCACCACGAGCAAAACCTGCTAAATGCACTCACTTTGCTTATCAACACCATGCCAAAACAACAAGCAGCTCTCTCTGGACAGGAGATATGGTGAAAATAACTCCATGGCTTCAGCTCACAGACAGTTCAAGTCAGCACGGGTTATGTGAGCTCATCGAATCCCAGAGGAATCTTGGCAGAACAAATGAAAACATCAATTCAGGCATTTTCAGCACAACTTTAATGTATATTTTTCTCAGTCTTGTCAGATACCCCCTGTCACCTCCCTACCATACTCTCTATGTAGCCCCAAGGGCCATTAATCCAGTTTTGAAGGCAGCAATTTCTTTCACAACCTAAACAACTGCCTCAACTTGTCTAAATAAATAGTGCTTTCATTTTATCTTTATTTTCAAAGATGAATATTATATTCCACACTAGGTTAAATCTTTCATTCACATTATTTACATGAAACTTATCACTTATAAACCCCCAAAATCCAGGACTACAAAAGACTGGGAGCTCTCCTTGTTTCACACATGGGAAAAACAGGAGCTGATGCTAAAGGAGAGTCCTTCGATGTTAATGCAACAAGTCCTGACAGAAAATAACCAGGGCATGCATATCTGAATGCCTCAGGTGCTTCTGTACAGTGTGACTGAAAGGAAAACTCTCCTGGCTCAGCTAGCTCCTTTAAAATGTAGGACAAAATCTAAAAACAATAATCTGGAAGTTGCTCTGCTCTACTGAGGTAAATCTGACCCATGAAACCCATGGAGCTTTTATTAGCTTGTGCAGAGCAACTGGGCTTTGAGACTCCAGCCTGGCCCTGCAAGGCAAAAAAGATAATTCAGGGCAGGCTCAGTGTCAGGCCCAGGGTGTCCTGAACTATTTGAGTCACTGCCTAATACAAATCTGTGAAATAAAATCAACAACAGGACTGAGTGGAGCTTTACGTCTTCACATGAAACCCAGTTTCAAATGTAGAAATTCTGTTTTAAAGCTCATATTTAATCAGACTATGCACTCACCTTTCCTGCAGCTTTTACAGCAGATATCACTGATGAGAAAATCTGGGTTATGCTCTGGGAGAGCAAATGTACACAATTTTTTGCCTGATATTCTCATCTCAGATATACATCCTCCTCACTTCACCTCATCCAACTCCCAGACTTGAAAATTATGGGAAAAGATCCTGATGTTGAAAAACTGACTCTCTGATGTGCAGTTTGGGATGAGAACCAAATTATTCAAAGTACTAATAGTAGGATGAAAAGCCTTCTGTCACAACACAAATATTAAAGCCTTCATCCTGTCACGATACAAAGATAAATTTAGGAGTACATGAGGGACTCATTTGTAGTAAGGTGGCAACAGTTTGAAACAAACTCAGATTTTCGTTTTTCAATTGTATCAGAATTTTTTTTTACCAGATGAGTAAGAAACCAGTGTAACCATTTCATTCAATATTTTGTGCTCCAAACTACAAACTTACCTTAAACTTGAGTACATATGGCTCCAAGGATTTTTTCTGACTTTTTAAACAAATGCTTTTCAGATAATTTAATTTTTAATTTTTCTACAGTTCTCTGCATGGCTAACAAACTGTGTTTATACCCTAACAGGAATATTTGATGCTCTGTCAAAGCAAATCAATCTTCCCTCTCTCTTTTGATTCTAATGATGCCATCAATAAACGCCCTCATCAGAAATGAATGTTCTTCACAAAATGCTATGCATAATGGCATGACCCCTCAGGATGCGGGGCATGTCATTTTGAATTTACTCAATCTCTGGGAGCCCTGCACAGAGCTAACTTTTGAGTCTTTGGAGTCTCCAGCAAAACAAGATCATAGTGCCCCACACAGAGTCAGGAACAGAAGAGCTTGCACCTGCAGGAGCCTCTTCTTCACCCTGCTGTTGGAGGGGCTGCTTGTTTCAGTGTTTGCTCCCCACAGCCCTGCAGATCTCGGTTTGGGAGGTGAGCTGGGGATCAGCTCCATCCCTCTCTCCTCGTGCTGCCAAAACATGCAGAGCTGTGCTCCTCGTGCTCCCAAGACTAAGACAACATGTTCCACACATTGTTGGCTGAACAGGGACAGGCGAACGGAGGATCACAAGGATGTCACGGGACAGGGAGAATGCCCCTTCCCCCCAGCCTTCCAAGATAAGAATCACCCTAGGAATGTAACCCCCCTAGCCCTAGTAACTTTCCACTAACCCCAGTGATTTTCCACCCTATACTGACCATAGAAGGTACTGTAAGTCCCCCTCCTGACGCAGTGAAGCCCCCTAGACTATATAACCCCACGAGATGAGATAATAAAGGCCTTTTGACCGTCCACCACATTGGTGTCTGTGTTTGTCACTGGCCCGAGCGGACCTGAATCTAGGCCGCCGTGCTGATCTTCAGAACCAAGTCGCTTGCCTTGCAAAAGGCAACAACACATACCACAGGGTTTATATTTCATAAATCACTTAAATCCCACTAGGCTCCTTGCATTTTTCAATGCTGATCACCAGGGAACAGGAGAGGTTGGATTTCCATGGATGCTTTTACACTTGGGGGAACCCAAAGTGCTTTAGCATGGATTAATTCACATCTTGGCACACACAGTGACCAAGAAGTTAAACAGAATTATCTGCAGAAATGCAGCAGTGGTCAGTGACTCTCTTTTTAACCTGAACTACATGTTGAAGCCTTAACAAAAGATATTACACACAGGTAAAAGTCTAAGTAGAAAAAAACATACCTAAAAAACATATCTAACAGTCTAAGACAGAAAAAACATTTCCATGAAAGCAAAGAGAAGAAATGTCAGTTTGGAGAAGAAACAAACCCTCCAAGCCTCAAGGATTTGTTTGTTGGTTTGTTTAGGTTTTTTTTTCCTCCTTCTGGCCCAGAAGAATTTCATTCTTTGGTTACTTAGTTTTTCATGTAAAAGATGAAGCCATGCAGAGTTCACAACATTTTCTACAAAAAATGTCAGTAGTCAAAAACTTCATTATCCACTGAAAACCAATTCTGACCACCCTTTGTGTGATACTGGGGAATTCAAAGGAAGGTTTGGGCTCCTGGTACAGATTTGCATTCCAGATGAAGCAGCAAGAAAATACAAGAGAATGAGTGGGAAGAATCACTTTTATGATAAGCCAAGAGGGAAGAGTATCTCCAAGTCATGCAGGGTCTCCAAAGTAAAAGACTAGGTTGAAGGTAGAGCCTCTGAAGGGCTCAAAGGCAGTAGCTGTGGGCAGACTGGGGAGTTAGGCTTGTGCATACTACTGAGGGAACCAAAAAATTCAGCACTCAAAGATTAAAGAGAGAGCACGGGCAGATAATAGTTTTCATTTCAAGAGACATCTGTACAGAGAGGAGGGGGGAAAGATCAGTATTTTAGGTGCATTGTTTAATACCATCCTTGAATTCACTTTTTCCACAGTCAGAAGCAGGAAAAAAAGGAGTATTCTATTGAGGAAGCACAGGAACCACTTCAAAATGCCAGAGCTATCGAACACTGAATGTACCAATGAGGGTATAACAGAGCATTCTTCCTGCAATTAATTTCTGATGAGAGACCAGTGTATCAAAAATAATGTGGTAGGTACCCCAAAAGAGAAGAACAGAATGACTTTTTCAGTTCCAAAGAGACACGATGTAATATTATGAGAAATGTGCTTTTAAGAGAGATTTCCCACCATTTCAGTATCCTGGTGGTAAACTGAAGTTCACAAGTGCAGCGAGTGCCTCTAACCTCCAACCAGCCCAGCAGCAGGATCAGACCACAGGCATTTTCTGACTCCCAGCCACTCCAGTGGATATCAACAATTAACAGACCAAAACTCTCCAGCCTGGTGAGGCCTTTCTGCATCATGGGCGCTGTTTTCCAGGACCTGGCTCCCAGAGCACAACTACTGAGGGTTGAATTGCACAGGCATTTGCAAACACTGCTATTACACAGTGAAACATGGGGACAGTTATAAATAGCACAGAGGGAAATTCAGCTCACAGAAAGCTGGTGTCTCACAGGCTTCCACAGGCCTTCTCCTGGATGGAGAATTTGGCAACTGAACTAGTTCAGGGTCAAATGTTTCAGGTTGACCCCTGTAGCAATACCCCTTTTCGGACACTTTTTCTCCTGCCTGCTACAAAGGTTACAGAGTAGGAAAAGCCCATTATTGCTTGACCTAGTGTCACAGAGACATTTTAAGGCCCAAATGTGAGGTTATTTTTAGTTGTGCTGTTATTTCAAAGCCAGAACAAAATCAGCAAAACTTCACAAAGAGAAACAATACAAAATGGCAACCAGCATTATCTTCCCTTTCAGCTTGACAGGGACATTTGTCTTGATACTGAGCTGTGCTGGTGCTGTGCTTCCTCAAGGAATGTTGAACAACTTTCACTCACGTTACACAAGCGCCTGCCCCTGGATCACTTTCCTGTGTTGCCACTTGGCTGCAATGCCTGCAAAGGCTTTGTAATCCCCAGTTCTATTATTGTTTCCTAAGGATGCATCCTGCCTGGAAAACAGCAAAGGAAGGGAAACTGTATTTAACATTACTTCTCATTAAACTGTTTGCATCATTCAAAGCCTGTGATGAATTCCTTCCTTTTCTCTCCTTCCCCTCTTGTTTACTAAATTCAGGAGATACAAAAAGACAGCAGGAGAGAGACACAGTAAACCAGATCCTAATCTCCAGCACAAAAGGTATTGGAGCTTTTCCAGGTTTCTACCAACATCCTGAGGATCAAATTCTCTGACAACTTGCCACTGTAACCTTGCAGAGGACAATGTTCTGTGCTGATGTGTAAGCTTTGCCAGAAAAACTTAATTTCTGGAGTTACGTAACTGGAGATACGGGAAACCTATTTGTCGTGGTTGGGACAGTTTGGAATGTGGTTCAGCTCTGGATTCAATCTTTACCTATATATATATATATATATATATATATATATATATATATATATATATTTTCATGATTTTCCCCCAAATAATTTGTTTGTGCTTCTGTGTGGTGTTGACAGAGATGGGAACGAGCTCACACCCAGATCTGAATTCAGAACTGAGTTTCTCCAGGGTTCAGGTACATTTGATCCAGTGTCTACATTTGGGCTCATCTCCAATTAAACGGGTCACAGTCCTGATGAGCAACCATCCTTCTTGGCTTTCTAATCTGTCCTTCTCAGAATATGGGATTTCATATTTTCCAAATGAAAATATGATGAGCAATCATCCATCCCTCTCGGCTTTATCATCTGTGCCTCCCAGAATATGGGATTTCACGTTTTCCAAACACTCAAACAGCATTAACTACTGAACACTGACATGAACTCTGAATGATCAGCCACAAATGTAAAGACTACCACTCCCCAAATCAACAACAGCAATACTGAGAGGAAGAGGCATGAGACAAAACTCTGAGGTTGCAGAGCAGGGAAAAGCCTGGGACGCCTGACCTCTGACTCCTGACTGGGCAATCTCTCCAAAACAAACTAATGCAAAATCAAACCTCTCCACAGACTCCAGGTATATGCCCTTGTGAGTCAGAAGAGCAGCAAATTGGATGTATCAATCATACACAGAGGCACTTCTCCAAAAACTCAAGCCTTTGCCCCAGACTACTTCCAGAAATTAGAGCCTGCTTACAAGTTATATTGATGCATAATCGATTTATCAATTATTCCAGATAAATAGCAAGATAACCTTAGGAGCTACAGGGGAGGAAGATTGTTTCAACAGGCCACAGTGGCCCAACAGGAGCTCTGTTAACAATGAGCCACGTGAAACAGTGAAATTCTCTGTGTGGTCAGTGCCCAGATGTGGCACTGTAGTTAACATTCCTTCCCGCAAGGATGATTCACTAATGCAGGCAGCATTTCAAAGCAGGAATGTGCTGCAAGTTCCCACAGATCAGCAAACGATGCAGGTCACTAAAATTCACACTGGCAACCAGGTAAATGAGGTGAGTCAAAGGAAGGTGTTCAATCCTTGCCAGGCACCTTGGAGGACTCCCAGCCTCTCCTAATCCAGTGACCTCTCTAGGGGCCTCCTTCAGCCAGAATTGCCCTCCTAAGCTGCTCCTGATTCACCAGGCATTCATCCCTGCAAGCATCATTCACAACCCAAGTGGTGATTGCCTGAAGAAGGAAACAAAATACTGAGATGTCTCTACAGGGAGAGAGAGAGAGAGAGAGGCAAGAGGCCACAGTCAGCTACTGCTCTGGTTGTCCCTGGGTGTGAAATAGTCCAACCGTGCTCCTACAGCTACAGCCAGATTTGCAGCTGCATATTTTCCTTCTCTCTGGTGTACCTGCTGACTTGGAGCTCCTTACAACAATAAAACCAAGATGTGTTCCGGACAAACTGCTGTTCTATGAAGCACAAATAGCTCATCTGTGTGCATTTACACAGAACCACCACTGAAAATGGGTCACCTTTTCATCAGGGCCAAAAGCCACATGGCTGTGCAACTGCTGCTTTTATTAAGCTGTGTTTCAGACACCCCTCAGACCTATCAATGTGTAGGATGGGACAGAACTTGAAATTTCTGTAGTCTCAGTGCGTGGAAGTTGTTATTTCTGGGTAGAAGCCTTCTGGGAAGAAATGTGCGATTATATGAAATGATAAACTCTAAAATCTAATGGACTGTATTGCAAAGATGCACAGCCATGATTCTCACAAGGTTCACAACAGCATGGAAAAAAATATGTCTGTTTTTCCATATTCCAAGGATTCCCTGACAGCTTGGGAGTCTACAGCTGTTGTTTGCATTTCAAAAGAAGATCAAGTTTCTGTGCTGCAATACAAGCAAGCATTGGCATTGTCCCTGCATTCACCCGTGTGGGCATTTCAAAGGATCACCTATAAACCATTCCTTCTGCTCCAGTGAAGGTTGTTGAAAAAACACACACAGAGGTTTTGTCCATAAAAGACACTAAAATGGATGTAGAAGAGAGAAATCAGAAATGTAAAGAAGTCATTTAGTGCCCTAACGGAAAGGCAGAGTTGAACTAATAGAAATTATTAACTACAAACTCTCTTCCATAATGAAAAATACACGATTATTGGTATTCTCTTTACTATATTTAGGAGAAGTAACTTTCCACAGACTTGGCCAAAAGGCAGTGGTGTGGGAGATCTGTGTTATCCAGGTGCAATGTACCAACAAAATGCAAAACAAAGATCCTGATGACCACCAGAGGTTCAGAGATATTTTTGGTAAAGAAACCCTCACTGAGAGCTAAATAATGTTCACCTGATTACATTCTACATTTCCTTATGCATACATTGAGCATCATGTGCTGAACAAGGCTGCTGCATCTCTACAGAACAAATACATTTCTGTAATAGATCACTTCCGTGTCAGATCGTGTTGAAAAATATTGTCTTTGAAATATCTGAGTGTCTGTGTGGTTCCCAAAGGTTAGAATCATGTGGCCTCTTTCTCTGCTGAAAGTATGGCACCACTGCAATAATCAATTATCACCAAATCAGGGCAAGATCAGAAAATGGATACAATTAAAACAATGGGGGGAAATAAATAATCTGCGCAATGCTACTGAAAAATCTGCAAAAAGATGTCCAGAAAGCTGCCCTAAAGTAGCCTCTTCTCACAGACCCTCTCAGCAGACAGCTCCTCACATCTCGGGTGGGCACCTCCACACTGCCAGTCAGTGGCTGCAGGCAGGAACTGAGTCTGCACAAAGGCACGGAATCACCTGCAGTATCTGCGTGGAAACACTCACCCCGGAGCTTTACAAGCAGCTTCACACAGGAGTGGAGGAGCTGCCTTCCTCTGCCATCTGGAAGTGGTTTGTGTCCCGCTAGTGGTGTGCACATCACAGCCTGGAGAGACCTGCTTTGGACCAGCAGCCTTGCTCAGGGCTCCTCTGGCTGCTGTGGAGGCTCCTCAGCCTGCTCTGCACCCAGAGAGGATGAAGACCCTCCAGAGCAGCTGCATCACTGTCTGTGAAGCCTCATATCTCATGAGCAGCAATTTAAACCTGCCTTAAACTCCTCTGGCATGAAGGTTGATCTGGCTGATTTATATCTCGGTAAGAGAAAAGACAAACAGATTTTCCCAGCCTTTCTAGTCTCTTCTCAGGAAGGAAAATAATTTCCTCTGAGGCATGCTGAAGAAGAAATCCATTAGCAGTTACAAAGCAGGGCTGAATGTTATTGTTCCACCCAAATAGCTGTAACAGACTTTGATTCCACTCCTGTTACTTTGAGAGAGAAACATGGGATTTTATGTGCATGCAACCAGTGTCTCCTAATTGCTACCTCCCTACCACAATTCTATTACATTAGATTTTAAAACTAATAAAAGAGGCATTTGGTTTCTTTTTTTAATAACAATCACAAAGCAGTCCACTTGTATCAGTTTATCTGAAGTGCATCCATTTGCTGCCCACTCACAAACATAACATTGAGTATCAGGACAGTAATTTGGAGCAAATTCATTCCTTTTGGGATCACCTTGAGCGTAACCAGGGTGGGTAAAGAAGCACTTGAAGTATTTATGCTGAAGGGAGAACTACAGGAAACAGGTGATTCATGCAGGAAACTGCACTGTTGCCATGACTGCATGGCTTGGGCACACTGTGACACACCAGTATCAAGCAGGGGTCCTCGGGACAAATATTTGTCTGTCTGGGTATTTTTGAAGGAAAAATACATTAAAAACAAGTGTTTGTTCTTGCATTCAATTTCTATTGAATATTTCCTCTCATTTGGGATTTAGGATTTTTTTCCCCCCATTTCACATGTAAGTTTATCTACTCATTTTAGAGGAAGGCAAAAAAATGGATTAAGGGAGAGCTTTAGGGATTTCCATGGTCTGCAAAGTTATTAAAAAAAATTAACTAACAAATTTGCATTTGAAGACTGACCCATTAAAGAATTATATGCAAAGGTGAGAAGAGGAGGAAGAGAAAAGAATTCTTGTCAATCAGACAAAAAGTAATTTACTACCATTTCTCTTGCTGGCAAGGAAAAACACACACATACATGAAGCAAAAGGAAAAAAGGAAGGAGAACGAAATGAATTAAAGTTCATTAATCATGGACCTGCAGCTATAAAGATCTTAGAGAATGAGGAGGAATAGAGATTGGGTTATATTAAAATGAGCTGGAGCTCTGCATTAGTCACAGAATCTTTAGAAAGATTTTATTAAAAATATATATTTATAGCAAAGCATCAGGAAAGCAATCATGTGGCTTGTGAACAGAAATCTGTAGCTCATGACTGTAAATATAAACACTGGTTTTGAACATCTGCAACTATTATTAGACAAGGTCTGTTTGTTTACACGGCCTGCTCTAGCAGGTGAAGAAATGAAGAGGGTATTTTTAATGTCAGCAGGTTTTAAACTTGAGGACTTTGGGATTTAAGTGATTTTGATTACCCTGTTTAGTTACTGGGCTTTTTTGATGACGTGCATATGAGGATGGCACACTCAATTTTTAAACAGTTTCAGATTAGCTACAATAGGCATATTTTAATGTCTTATTATTTTGCAACTATTTATGATTATTTATGATATCTATTTATTTATGATTTATGATATCATCCCAGCTTCCAGCTCAGGTGTAAAAATCTTTGTTGCCCATATTCAAAACCATGAAAGTTATGTTGCATGGGAGAAAAGTCATGCAGGTATTTTGCATGAAGATTAATGATAATAATAATAATAAAAATAAAGAAACCTCTTCTTTTAAATAGATTTTTCAACTTGAAACAAGATTTTGGAAACCCTTGACTTTCTGCTCCTTTTTCTCCCCCTTTTGCAGTCTTGGGCAGGTCACTTCAATGTTTATTGCCCTTCATCTCTTTCAGAGAGATGTACAGAGACTGCCTGTTTTAGGGTTTTAACTCAATGGTAAGAAGAGTGACAGCAACAGTGCAAATGAAACAGTAAGGAAAGCAAAATAATTGCTGAGATTAAGAGTTTGAAGTGCCAAAACATCACCTTCTCAAGTCAACTTGAATTATATTTAATCCACAGAGTCATAACTTTATGTATTTGCTGTATGCACTTCCCTAGAATAATATTAACACAAGAAAAGTCCACCAAACCCAACAAAAAGCAAAGCATTTGGCTTTTTTTTTTTTTTTTTTTTTAGTCTATGGAAGTTTGGTATTTCTCATTGTGTCTTGCTCTGGGTTCTCTCTAGAAGGAGCAGTGCCAAGGCACTCTGAGAAAGGCTATTCTTGTTCCACTCTCAGCCCAGCAAGGAGCAGGAAGCTCCATAAATCTCACAAGAAAGTCTGTTTTGCCAGCAGGGCTGATTCTGAAGCTAACCCAAGTTGTGTCATAGCCTTCAACAAGGATCCAGCCAGGCTGAATTATTGCATGTACAGGAATCAAAGAGCTTCAGAAGGGTTTGGACAGAGATCAGGAAAGTATCTTAGCACCAAGCATCTAAGTAGGTCCCAAGATCAGATTCACCAAACAGTTGCACAACAGGGGCAAGAGAAGCACCAGCAACACTGAAATCCAGCTCCTGATCAAGGAAGGTGTCAGAGGCAAAGCACCAGGGATTACAGAGAGAAATGACACAAGCTGAATGTAGCCCTGAGCCTCATTTTCTGGTGGATTGGTTTAGATTTTTGGGTAGCTTTTTTCTTTGATGGATTTAAAAAAAAAAAAAAACAAACCTAAATCTCCCCTCCTGTAGAGATCAATTATGCCATATGCAAGATTGCCTAGCTGCATTTGCAGAGTTACACACGTTGTTCCCCACTCCATAGCTTGTTTCCCATGTGTTGGCCTACCAAGGACTGAATTAAAGAGCAATCAGGCCCTCAGTGGTGAAAGAAAGTTTTGTTTCTAGAAGGGTATGCTCCTTTTGGCCAAGGCAGCCTGCTCCTCGTGGCTCTGTTCTTATTACACATATTAACTGTGGTCCATTTGATGTGCTATGTGAGTGCATGGGCTTAGAAGGATATTCCCAGTCAATGTGATGAAAATTTCCACTATGTTAACACAGAAGGAACAATTGGGGTATCATTTACATGCTTCTGAATTCAGGATAAATGTAAATGAAAGAAAATCAATGCAGCCTTTGGCTGGAAATGAACATGAGGTCCCACTGGCAGGGCCTCGGGGTAAAAATAAGCAGCAAATTGTTCCTCTGCCCTTGAAAACATCATCAAAACCCCATTAAAGAAAAACTCCAGTAATCTCTTGATGCATTTTTTCCCAGAAAGAGAAAATTACCACCTCTGTCACATCTACCTCCAAACATCATAAAACAAGAAAAATAACCATACAGCAAGTGATTCCAAGGTTGGGTGTTATCCTAAACTGTAAGAGATTCAGGTTCAAGTAGCTACTTCCTGACCCTCCCTGAAATACAAAGCCCAGCAGTATTCCAGAAAGAGAATTATTTACCTATAGAAATCTAATGTTGCAAAATTTCTCCTGGATAAAACACTAGAACTGGAACATTCCCCCAACTCCACCAAAGACTGCTGGGTTAGCTGCCATTACATCACAGGATGTACACAATCCAGACCCTCCTAAACCACCCAGAGGTAGGAAAATGAAACACAGCAGATCCTAAAGATTCCCCCACATTCCCTGTGATGAGTTCTCAGGGAAAGCTAAACACCCTGCACGGGCCCTGTCTGCATTGATAAATGATAAGGAGCAGAGCACAAGCCTGGTCAGTGCTGCCCACACCCTTGTCAGCCTGCTCACAACATGGGTTTGGCTCTTGCCAGCTTCTCCTCTCTCAGATTTGTTTCAGCATGATCTGAGAGATAGCAAAGGTCAGTTGTTTCCACCAGGCAGCATGGCCAAGGTGTCCTGGCTCTTTGGGAGGGGAGGAGGGTGAGCTCAGCCCCATGGCTGAGTCATGCCATGCTCTTTGATCTCCAGGCCAAAGAAACATCCCTGACTCATTGTGTTCTGCTACAGACACAACCCTGACAGTCTGAGTTGAGAAGAAAACTGCCTGCTTCACTATCTCTCCATAAATCACTCAGGACTTCTCCAGAATATTTCTGGGGTGATTTGGGAGATCCCAGTTTGAAGAACACTGGAAGTAGCCCATTTTTCTTGAGTTAGAAAATGGTTCACCAAGAGTTCTTCTGTAAATCTAATTCAGGCAGTGAGACAGGGGGTTATTTCCACAACTCTGACCTTCAGTTTTGGATGAAAAAGCAATACATTGTCTTTGTATTGGACAGGACTTGTCCACAGGACTTGTAAACACTGGAGCCAGAGAACACCTCTGTGAGACAGTTTGGCCCATGCCATTATTCACTTTCTCTGGGGAGGAAAATTGGGTCACAGCTTTGGTGAAACACTTTTCCAGGTCTTTTTCAGCATGCAAGTGGCACTGCTGAAAACAGGATGCATGAGTCACAAACCCTGGGCTCCCGATTAATTCTGCAGGGAAGGGAAAGATGGTTATTTGGATTTTGGGTGGCAGCAGGTTGCAGCCACAGAAAGGGATGTGCTTCCTGGAGTCACCTGAGCTCCATATCATTAGTCACCTGAGCCAGGGGTGATAAATGGCACCATGGAGCCAGGCTGGAGAGCTGGCCCCACTCTGCCACAGCTGCAGCAGCACACCTGGGCCATAAACTCTACCTCTCAACACCAGGCAGCAGGGGGCTGAGAAGTCAGATCCTTCAGCACACAAGGTCACTAGGCCAAAGCCTTTTTATGGATTTAGCCCTCAAAACAGGATTTAATAGCACACGGTAAATAAGGCCTTGGGCCACACATGAAACAATGAAGATGAAACAAACTGCTGAATAGCTGCTCATTAAGAGGCCTCTGAACATCCTGTGCACAGAGGTGAGAGGTGTCTGTGGAAAAAATAGTATGGGATCAGATAATTAAAAAATGAATCATAATAAATTACGCAGGCAGCTTTAATTAGGGCATTTCCTAACTTTTCCGTGCTTTTCTCTGTGACATCAAAATGACCTTCCAACGCCATTTTTTTTGTGTGCACAGCATAGAGCTCTGTTCAGTTGTGCTCTGAAGGCCACAGCAACATTTATGTTGCAAAGGCACCTTAGGTTTTCCTCACAGGTATGTTATCTCCAAGTTCCTTGGATCTGTTCCCATCCACACCAGCTCTCAGTGGAGGAGACGCTGATACTTTTACAAAGAACTGCCCCAATAACTCAAGAGCAAGGACAGACTCAAGCCCTGTGTCTTTAAGAAGCGTCAGAAGGAAAAGACAGAGCAGTAGAAATACTCGTTGTACAACTCAGCTCTTCCAGCTACATCAGCTTATAACCATACCAGATTCCAGGGCATCCGTGGGAAAGTATTTATTTTACCTGTAGGTATAATTGTAAGCAATAAAAACAGCTCAGACCTTGCCAGAAAGGGTGTGAATTTTTAAAAAGAAGGAAAAACTCTGAATTCCAATACCTGAGCAAACAAGTTAGTATAACAGAAAAAAAAAAAGTAAATGAAACAGCGTTGCCAAAACAATGAGCTTATGGTTTGCCAACAGCTGGATTGCACTTTCACTTACAAATGCTACAAAAAAAGGCTCTGACTTCTTAGCACATTTTCTCTTGAATCCAATCATTTTGTTTCTGAGTACAAGATGCACACAGAAGGAAAAAGTAATATTAGCAGAAGCTTTGAAAACCAAAATAATCCCCCCGTATCTTTTTCTTTGGAAGAAATTTCACCAGTTTGCCAATAAAGAAAAAGCTTGTCTTGCCAGCTTAAAAAATATTGGCAACACAAATATTGCTGTGGCCTTCAGGAGGTAGGAAGAGAGAATGGAGCTCCACAAAATGCACATGCATAGAGTTAAAAATATGATCTGCAATGTTTTGATCCACCTTGCCAACTAAAAGCTCCACAGTTTGCTGTTAAACCAGGGCTGCAAAGGTTGAAAGGGTTGCTTGTCTCCCAGCCAGATGGTGACAATGCAGCCTGATTGCAATCTCCCCCTGTGTCATGCCCAGGTTGTCCTGTCACAGCTTCACCATCACAAAATGAATGAGGAGTTGGACTTGCCCAGCCCAGCACCTGAATTTGCATGGACACGCTTTTCTGAACAAACTTTCACCAGACAAAGGTTTCCACCGGCAAGCTCTTGTGCTTCCTCGTGCACCACAAAATTCCCATTGCCTTCCTGACAAGTCTCATTTCCAGCCCTGAGTGAAACCAGAACATTCATGAAAAGCAAACTAGGTGGGAGAACAAAGTTAATCAACTTCAGAAGCCCTTCCAGAAGCATGTTTTATAGGATGGCTTAAGACAGGAGTTATTTCAATTAAGCTTGTTGACTAAGCCCCAGTATCGTGTCTGGATAGGGAATTAGAATACCTAAAATTGTTACTAATTTTCACCTGCCAGATCTTTGGTCTTCAAGCTGATAACGACACTTCTTGATCAGGTCTTTACACCTCTGTACTCACCTCCACCTTCCTTTGGCTGCTCAACCCTGCAGAGTTTTTCACACAGAGTTGACTTCTCCTTTTTGGTCTCTGATAATCTGCTAAATCTCTTCTACTCCTTTTCAGAATCTAGTTTGCAGCTATTTTGCAGCTCTGCTTGGAGGGCTTTTTAGACAATATTGAAAATCCTACAGAAGCTGCACCTCTCCTAACCAGTCTCTGCATTGTTGTACATGCACCTGCTCCTTTCTGCTGTGCACCTAGACAAATGCAAGGTTTCTCTTTTATGCCAGTCAGGCCCTTATATATGAAGGCAGAAAAATGTGCTGTTTTAGCTCAGAAGGTCTTGCAATGGTGGAACTCACAATGGCAGCAACAATAACATCTGGCCAAAATGCTCCTTTTGCTAGATTTGGCAGAGTTGGCCATCTTTGAAAGGTATCATGCAGCAGTCTCTGTGTAAAATTCATCACATAAGGAAAAAAACCCCAGCTGAACCTTAAAAATGAGATGCATGTGTACTTGGCAACACTGGTTTTCTGATTGTTTTCTAATGGCAAAGACTAAACAAGATGGCTGTGGCAAAGCAAAGGAGACAACTGTAAATGAAGGCAAAAACAAAAAACCTATAGACAACTCCACAATAAAGACAATTTCCATGCAAAGTGCAACTGTTGAATTTCAGGCCTTTCAGCTGTCTGTCTACTTAAAAGCTTTTTCTTCAGCAAACAATTTACTTTGTAACAAACCTAGGTCTGGAAAATTTCTGCCCAAAACATGCTTCTTTCACAGAATCAGAAATTAGCTGATGACTTAATAGCAACACTTACTACTAAGCATTATAATAAGGAAGTATTTTATGTACTTGCCTTGCATTCTACCAAAGACAAAGATGAGAGACTCACACTGTTCTTGTACCACACATATTGTGGATCAAAAGTTTGCCAGTAAGGGTCCCAATGGTGGTGTTCTCTGGCTTTTGTGGAAGGCTGAAACATCCCAGAAAAACCAACCACCAAAACTGGTGGTCAGCACTTGTGATAAAATAACTAAAGGAAATTTGGCTTGGAAACTGATGCTTGTACATTCAGAGAAAGATAGTTGAAGAGATCTGTTTGGGGAGGAGTAGCAGAGCAATGTGTGGATAATAGCCAGTACAGCAAGTCCACAGTTCTTTACAGCATATTTGGGAACTTACTGCCACAGAAATAACAGATGGAAACAAAGGAAGATGCAGTCATTTCCATAATAATACTAGGAGGGTGGAAAACAGACTGAAGCCCTCTGAATTTCTGTTTCAAAAGTCTTGTTCCAATCATACTAAAATCCACAGCATTAATTCCCCAGATAGCATGAGGAAGATGATCTGAATGATGTCTGGACTGAATCTGGGACCTGAAAGTCTGACCAAGTAAGAAAAAAAACCCAAACCATCAACGTCTTGTATACCAAGTGTTAAAAAGTCTTGGCAAGACCTATCTATAGCAGATACAGGAGCTGCAGAATGGCCATCTGGCCCAGCATCCTGTCTTCAACAATGGCCATAAGCAAACCTCATGTCTAAGTTAAGAACAGGGGCAAATGTATACAAGCACTTTCTTTGAGCACATTCCCAGTCCTGGAATTATTTTATGCTCTAATGTTTCCTGAGCCTGGTGAGGCCTCTTGGGAACACCCAACAGAGCTGTCCCTTCCAGGTGTTTGCCTTGTCTCCCCTTAGAGCCATGCAGGCACTTTTTGCACCCAAAGCATCTGTTGGCAGGAAGTCTACTTCTAGAAGTTTGTTTTGAACATGATTTCTGCCAAGATAATTTGACCACCCTTATTTCTTGCACCCTAAGAGATAGCAACAGGCATCCACCCACCCATGCCACTAGAGGTTTGTAGACTTCTCTCAGATCCCGCCTTACTCCCTTATTTTCTGAACTGAAGCATCCCAGGAGGTGCAGTCACTCCGTGCTCAGACCTTTGGTCATTCTTTCTGCCCCTTCCAGGGCCTTTTGCAGTTTTGGGGTTTGTTTCTTTTGCAGCACTGCACATGGGTGGAGTATGGGCTGGCAGAATGACACGGTGGCAGCCCTCCAATACTCCAGGGCCACAGCCCACACAGTTTGGGACAACAAGTGAGGAGAAACCTCTTCAAGCTGCAGGAGAAAGGGAACAGTACAATTATTATGATGGTTGTGGCTGCAGAAGTATCTGTCTATCCATACTGCAAAGATCTAAACCTCAGATGGGCAACAGCCTGAATGTTTACCAGTTACCAATCTTATTTACCAATAATATTACAAAATACCTTTTGGAACTTGGTGAGCAAAACCAGATCTATTCAAAGGTATCATCTACTGACAGGTAGCACATTATTCAGCCCACTGAAAGTGACCATTTCTATATAAATATTTTGCATTACTTACACGTTTTTGTTACTTAAAAACATTCAGAAGCTGACTGGATTGACAATATGTGCACAGTTCTACCTGTCATGGCCATCCTTAGAAGGTTCTCTGAATTTCAGGTCAGGTTTCGTGCTTTTGCTGTCTTACACACAAAACTACCTAAAAATTGAAATTTCCCTTGACCTCTCTCACCCCCTGACTACAATTTAGTTTTCTGCTTGGAACTTTTTGGTTGAGGTGTTGTGGGGTTGATGGACTGACCAACAGCAAGCACAAAGAAGAACTCAGGAACAAGAATTAAGTTTGTGAATGGCTTTTTATGCACTTGAAAGCATCCCCCTACAGAGCCCATATTCCTGTGAGCTTTCTGCAGAATGGTTGCCTGCAATTATTTTTCTCATCTTTAAGTGCATTTATGTAAAGGCTGCAGCAACAATTGGCACATATGAACAGCAGATTGTCTGTGTTTTTCATTAGTGTGGCAGTAACATATCCTTTGTTTTTCAGTCCTGGGCTGAACGAAACATCTTCCACAGAGACAAATCTCCACGATGATTAATCATGAAGCATTCCATATGGGTACTGATATTCCACATGCTTTAAATGAGGCTGGGTGGGAAATCTGCTTCACTTACCTCTCAACCCAGAAAAATGCTAAAAGGTACCCACAGGTCCATTCCACTGTGATTTTTAACATCACCAAAGATTTGATTGAGACCAGGTTAACAGTGGGAGCCTTTGCTGTTACAGCACTGATCATTTAGTGGTGCCATTTTTTAGTTTAGTTTTTCCATAAGGACAAAAATAGGGTTATGCTCACACAAAATTAGTTGTTGCTGAAGTGACTTATTTCACTGACAGACCTGATGAAAAGCCACACCACTCAAAAGCATTTTCCAATAGCATTAAATTCAGTTTCACTGTGAGAACTGAGCATGGGACAGAAGGCTTTGGCTGCTCTGCCTGCTGCCCCATTTGGTGTTCCTGCAGTGTGGAACCTTCCTGGGATGCAACTGAACCACATGTGGGTTTATACTTCTAGTGTATTAATATATTTATACATTAATAGCTTCCCCACATACTGCAGAGCAGTAACCTAAGCACAGTGAAATTGTTCCATAATGCAATATATTCAGCACAATACTCCAGCCAAAATCAGCTCTAAAATAAATAGCCACAACTTAATTGACGTAATAGAGGTCTATTTGCTAACTTGGCACTTTTCACTTATTTGACTTCAACTCAGAAAGTGCATTAAGAGTCTAATGTCCATTTTCCAAGTGGAAACAGGAGCAACTTCTTCCTATCTACACACATAAATCAAAACACCAGAAGTACAGCACAGTATTCTTTACCTTATGAGTGTACCTCAATCTGAAGTACAGGTTCAGTCCTGAGTTAATTTTTCCTTCTCCCAGACTTATTTACTGTCCCACTTCCTCAGAATCCATTATTGATGACAGACTGCTTAATCAGCCAGTGGCTCTCACAACATTTCTTTCATCTTTGACCTGCAGTTGTTTCAGTGTTGTTCTATCAATGGGTCTCTGCCATCACAGCAGATGATAAAATCCCCAGGATCCTGAGCTACAGCAGGCAGAGAATACAAGCTACATCTTTAAAACACTTTGTACCCCTTCCTGAAGCCCCCTGGAAAAAAGCTGGCTCCTGGGATGGCTTCTTTTGCTGTTGTTTTCTGCCATTCAGATAGAGGTTCAACAAACAAAGGTCCAACAATTGGATAGCCAGACACAAATTTTGGTAAAAATGAACCCACACCTTAATGTCCCTCCAGAATCAGGGATAATTCACTCATAGTATCACAATGTTGACCTTTGCTATTCATAATCCAATCAGCTTCTGATACAGCAGTGCTTTCCAGGTGCCAGAATCACTAACAAACAAGAAAACCCTGAACCATAATCTTTTTCTTTCTTTTTAAGATTCCCATTGCAGCATGCTGTCCATCTGAAAAGCACAAAGGGCTTAGTAGGAAGGCAGGTAAGATTGTTTCAACAAAAAACTTTTGAAGGAGCAGCTCTTGCAGTGATTCATCTCTGAAGAAAAAGGCTCTTACCAACTCAAAGCAGCTTGAATAGAGGTGTATGCAAAATGAAACATATTTATGGTGATATTCAATTTTCATTTACAAATAAATATGTAGAAGATATAAAACTGCCAGCTTCAATCTTTAAAATTGATGAAGACATTTGAACCAGCATTCAGAAATGTTAATTTTTTCTAGGTATTTTTTAAAAAGATAACTGGCTTCCTACCTAGCTTGTGGGCTAGGTTTTAAGCTGCATGAGTATAATTCAAGAAACACCCTACTGAAGTGAAATATGTTGAATAAGAGGATGAGAAAAGCAGCAACGTGCATTAATATGTTATTCAGAGGCTTCACCGAGCTCCTGACATAAAGAATCAAAGCAGCTTGAATGAAGGTGTATGTAAAATGAAACATATTTATGCTGATATTCAATTTTCATTTACAAATAAATATATAGATGATCTAAAACTTCCAGCTTAATCTTTAAAACTGGTGAAGACATTTGAACCAGCATTCAGAAATGTTATTTTTTTCTAGTTATTTTTTAAAAAAAGATAACTAGTTTTCTACGTAGCTTGTGGGCTAGGTTTTAAGCTGCATGAGTATATTCAAGAAACACTCAACTGAACTGAAATATGTTAAATGAGAGGATGAGAAAAGCAGCAATGTGCATTAATACGATATTTAGAGGCTTCACAGAGCTCCTGATGTAAAGAATCAGTCAAACCCTCACCCAGCCAGGCCTCTGGAGAGCCAAGTGGCCTGCATTTCTTTATGCAGTGTTCTCCACGCCATCCCAATTATTAGTCTTGAGCTAATGGTGCTTTGCTATGAATAAATATGCAAAGTGGAGCCGATTGAATGAAATCCAAAAAGCCAAGACACAAAGCTCCTCTGCTGTGTGCCAGTACCTCGCAGCTGCTGAGGCATGACCTAGAAGACAGTTCTATTTCCCTGCTTCACTACAAGGCTCTGGTGTGGGCTCCATTATAAGCCAATATAAGATTAAAGAAAAGGGAAATCAAATCTTTCCATAAATCCATCCGAAAGCAAACACAGTGATGCTGCAGAGGCAGTGATTTAGACTAGTGTTCAATTTTAGGGACTGAAATGTCCCATCTGAGCAACAAACAAAAAATTAACCTATTGTTAACAATTTTCTCGTTCGTGATTTAAAACAGAAGCATTCACATAACTCAAAAGCGTATAAAACGTGCTATTTTTCTAATCACTGAGAACAGCAAAAATAGGACTTTTAACCATGCTGAAACCACAGCAGGGGCTTTACCACTGCTCATTAAAAACAACAGTCCAGCCCACACAGTAAAATTTTAACATATCTGTGATTTGTTTTGCATTTAACTGGAGCTCTGAAAAATTATACCAGTAAACAGCATTAAATCTTCTGTCTTACATTGAAGTCTGCTTGGATCAGTGGCTTTATTTTAGATTTATCACTCTCCTTTGGTCCACATTTGAACTCCCCTCTCTTCCTGGCCCCACAGTGTATCCCAGCAATTTTTCTGGAGCTGTGCAAAGGTAGCAGCTTCTGGCAGACAAAGGTCCATCTAAGACATGAATCAAAGTCACCACCAAGCATTTCAAAGTGAATGCTACTTTCATCTGAAGAGGAAACTGTGCCTTTTAATCTTAATTATTTTGCCATGGCTCTTCCCACTGTTTAAAGGCTAACAGGAAAAGTAAGAAGTCTTATAAATTATTAAGCAAACAGAATTTCTGAATCACTGCATTCCTTCAGACACCACAAGAATCCCAAGAAAGGTGACCTTCCCACTTCTGGACTTTCTGGTGTATAGCTGGAAGGCATCAGGCAATTTTGCCAGGGGAGTTCAAATCTAGAAATCTGATGAGCATTGAAGGGAAATTCCTAGCACAGTGGATCACTTAGGTACTCAACTGCAGTTGCTATCCTGGCACTCAAATTTTTGCCAGGACATTGACAAAAACTTGTCAGCCATGGTGCTCCTGGAGATCCATTTGCCACCACATCCTGACCCCCACATATTCTCAAAGCATGAGCTACATAGACCAGGCAGGTCTATGAAGGGTAAAGTGATGAAAGACCAGACCAGAAGGGTGATCTTTCATCCTGATATCCTATAAAAGAAAAATTGTAGACTTTATTCCACTTAATTTTGAAGTGTAAAGAATTGCTTTTCCCTAGGAAAGTATAATCAGGCCTTGTTTAAGTAGTAATCATATTATTATTTACTAATGCTACTTATCAGCCAACTGAAGGCAGCTTTAAATGTCTGCACCAACCAAAAATTCAGTTGATTTTACTTTCTTTCAAAACAACAACTTCACCTTCATATCACTAGAGCACAGGGGCCTTAGGACAGAACTGCAATTGCTGGAAGCACCACATCAGCAGAGATCAGGGCAGTGGATTTGGCAGCCTTTTGGGAGCTATCAGTTTCCATGCCTCCAGCACAGACCAGACCACCAAGGAAGTGTAGATAAACATGGCAGGAGACTGAGGACTGTGCTGGAAGCTTTGTATCCAAGTGTTCCAAATAAGACGTTGTTTAGGTACAGCAAGACACAGTTGTGCACAGAAAATACTCTTTGCAATGGCTGCAAACGGGATCTGAGAGCTTTCTGCTGCTGCAGGACAGCAAAATCCATTAAACACAAAGAGAGATCCCGTAGATCCTAGCAAATAAACCATGGTACAAATTCAGATGTACAGCTAACTTCAGATCTCACTGTGAGCTCATAAGGCTTCATGTAACCTTGCACTTAGAGTGGCACTTGCTGTAGGTTTGCTCCTTTGTTAAAACCACCACTGGCTGCAAAAGGCACTAGAAAATTTGCTCCAGCCAAATCATTGTAGAAGAATTCTTTCCCATTCCCTGTCCTTTCCCAGTTTCTCTCTGCCACCCCTCTTTTTCCTGATGTCCCTTAGGTACTTCCTGACATGGCCAGTCTGAATGTTTAGCTTCCCTGTTATGGATGTCATGAAAATCTTTTTGCATTTAATAGAATCAGAGATGGATTTAGGCAATTTTTGTAACAGTATATTGACATATTAAGTATATAAAATATACTCAATATGTCAATATACTTACACGTCTCAACAGCACAAATTGAAAAGGATGGGCAGATAGAGCAGGAAGCAACTGAGAAAACCACATGTTAATCAAGCTCTGTCCATTTGCTTAGATGATGCTGACCGCTCACAATTACCCTAAATACCCAGCTTGACCTGCTGTGAGTTTGTGACAGGAAAAAGAAAACAACAAAAACCCCTGACCTCTGAGCTTTGTAGCAGCCACAAACAACAAGGATGAGCCACAGCAAAATTTAATTTTGTCCAGATAATTATATATGTTCCTCTTCACATCAAGTCCTACCTTATTCTAGAAAGGAAAAATGCTTTTTATAATAGTATATATTTTATATATATATATATATAATATATATATAATATATATGTATATATATATATCGTTATTCTTGAAAGAAAAAGGAGGTCTGGTGGCTGCAATTTAAAGAGAAATGGAGCACCATTGACTGGGAGTTTCAGAGATCACTTTGCTGGAAATACAGAAATGCCATCAATGACACCATTCAAATGCCACTGACCCTTCCCTTCAGTGTACAGCTAAAAGCAGAAGAAAGAGAGAGAGACCAAAGAAAGCAAGGGTGTTGATAGCTGAATAAAATTTCTTGAGTGTTTACAGGTTTTTCATTATCTGAATCAAAGGTTCTGTCTTGTCAAGAGGTGATTCCAGGGAGAGAGAGTTTTATTACAGAAGTATGCCCACATGTGGGATTTTCTTCCTATTCTTCAAACTCACTCTCCTAAAAGTAATTTGCAAGACTAGCCAAGTCCCTTAACACAGAGTCCCCATAAACACTGGGTTTTCTCCTGCATTCCTGGAGGATATTTTCATGTTGCCCCCCAGATTTTGCACGAAAGGTAAAGTTGAGGGGAGGATCTGCAGAATCTTCCCCCCCTTTGGACTTCAGAGCCTGTAGATGAACAACTGTCCCAGATGGGAAGCACAAATGAAAACCAGGTATGGTATGGGAGAAGAACAAATCAAAAGACCTCCAGCCCAGGCAGGATCTGGCTGAAAGAAGACAAAGGGCCATGCTAAGAACTAGAGCCACTAAATTAATGTGAGAATTCAGCCATACCTAAGAAATATGAATATGTCTCCCTGGGAAAGGTATAATGCACAAAGAGGGGCCATCAGCCTCAGGGAACCCCACAATTCCCAGCACTCAAATGTTTGCTTTTAGCAAAGCCTGCAGAAGGAGCTGGGTACTGAGTGCTACCTACCTCTTGGCAAGGAGCTAGCCCACCACTGCCTCTCCCTCACTGGTGTGTTAAAAGGCAAATCTGTGTTCTCACACATCATAAGTCTATTTTTCCATTGGAACTGTCTTTAAAAATAATAGCGGGAAGAGTGGGAACAAACACCAACAAAAGGCAGGGAAAAGGATTTACTCCTCGTGGCATTAATTCCTTCACTAATAAACCACAACTGCAAATTCAGTTACTCTTAATAGCAAAATTAGGTTCTTACCTGTTACTTTTTGCCATTCACATGACCTTTAGTCATTGGAACTGGAACTGACTTGTGTGGGTGTAGTTTGGTATGAGAATTGAAGGCTCTCATAATTCTCAAACACACCTACATTGATGTAAGAGCTGCTTAGTGTTTCAATGGAAAAAAAGAAAAGATAAGTAAATCTTGATAATGTAAATAGTGTTCAAGCTTTAGAGATCATTTCCTGAATAAGCAGAGTAGGCTGGGTCAGGGGGTGGGAGGGAAGACTCAGAAGAGATTTGCTATCAGGATTTCACAAAGCAGTTGAAAAATATGAACAGATTGACAAAAATTGTTGTTTAATATAAACTGAGGATGAAAATGGGAATCAACTGATCCATCCTGTCATGACCTGTGACAGTGCTTGGAGCTGATCATGGAAACAATCCAACTCATGCTTTCTGTTTCAACACAATATAAACTGGATTATAATATTATATTCTTTCCGTGAACATTCTCAAAAGTCTCACCACCTCTGCTTACTCTCAAACCAACAAGATTTTGCATTTCTCATCAGAGACTGATTTTTTTTTAAGCTTTCCTCTGTGCGGCTGGTTTGTTATCACAGGCTGAGAGAGCATACTTAGATTGCTCCAAGGTTTCCCCAGCAGACCTGAGCTAGTACAGGAGCTCTGGAGCACTTCTCCATCCCTGTAACTTCCCCATTATGAGGGATAGTTTAATATGCGCCTTTAAATCAGGCTCAGAACAGCTTCTTGTTGTTGCTGTTGTTGGTTTTGGTTGGGGTTTTTTTGTTAAAACTAACCTCATTAAAGATAATGCTACATTAGTAGGCTCCACTGATGATAACTGCAATGAAGTGAACCTTACTAACTTTTCACATGTAACTTTTCTTAATATGTTTTGGGCTTTTTTGGCACTGAAATCTGAAAGGGAAAAAAAAAGTCAACAATCAACTTGATCTAAATCTCCTTTTCTTCCCGTTCCTGCTATTGAAATGAGAAAGGATCTCCCCACCCTACCCACATACAAACTTAAAACTGAAAATAAAAGGAACATATTTTTACTCTTCCCTTGAGCGCCCATGTATGATAAAGATTTTGGAGGTGACCTGGATGACCCTCAGAGCAGATGTCATTCATTCAGCAGGTGGCCAGTACATACTCAGGTCCTTCATCTGTGTGAGGGTTTGACTCCACACTTCCCACCTGAGCATCCAAAATTACATGAGCCACTTTTTTTCCTAGGAGAGTAAACCTGAAGGGCTCAAACTCCTGATCTGAATTTGAGTCTGTGGTCTACTCATTGCTTCATTCAGCCTAAGCTCTGGCTCAGAGCAAGACTCACAGGGAGGGATTAGAAAACCACAGCTGATTTCTTAATGAGATTTCATCTCCCTGATGCCATGGCTTGTTCTAATCCCACCAGTTCCCTAAACCTTCCAAAGAGTCTCCAGAAGAAAACAAGCTAGGACAAGGTAAAGAGGACAAATAATACCTTAGACATCTGAATAACTTGGGCATCTACATTTCATTTTCAAAAGCCAGTTGGACTGTGAGTGAAGTGAGCAGTACGAAAAAGGAACTTCTCAGACTGAAAAAAGAACTGTAGATGCCAGCAGGGAGGAGGACACCATGTGTCTAATGCTACCCCATGTTGATTCCTCTTTCCATAGCTCCTTTCCAGTCAATGGAGAGAGGATGACTTTTCCTAAGTTTCCCACTTTTCCCAATGCAGAGCACCTTGGTGAGGTGGTCAAAAGACTGCTTCTCTATTTTTGAAAAGTACTTCTTTTTTACTTTAAAACCTAAACCTCTTAAAAATGCTCACTAAATCACCCCAAATGTCTTCATTCATTGGCAAAATACACCTTTTTATTTATGCTTTGCTCATCCTCTTTAATGTTCAAGCATCCCCTTTAAGACTTTTACATCCAGTAACAAAAGTGTGAAGCAAAACACTGAAGGCTTTGAGTTTGGCCTGTGTAGACTTCAACTGCCCTCAGCTTTAAGGAGGAATCTGTCATAATAATGCACACAAGAGGCAAATAAAATTTATCAGCAATGATCAGATATTTCTGGAATGCTGTAATACTTCTCCATGTTAGAGTTCCTTCTAAGGTGCAGTATATTACCTACAGAGAGTCTACATAATCTCTTTGAGATGAGAAATGTGCTCACAAATCAGAGTGTTGGCTGCACTTCCTGCCACTGTCACCAGATTTTGAAAAAGAGATCTTGGTAACAGAGTAAATACACAGCAGTTTTCTCCAAGAGACTCAGGTTCAAGTTCTTACTTAACAACAAGGAAAACCAACTGTGACAGCCTCCATCCCAGTCAGCACAAGTTATTTATCATCACCCACCCATTACAGGCTCAGTGCAGCAGCCAGCACTGGTCTGGCAGGAAAACCTTTAGTCTGGAGTGACTGAAGACTTGCCTGTCAGCAAGAGAATCACAAACCCTGCCTGTTGCACCAGCACGGGCTCTTTTTCAGAGCATCAGTGCCATTGATTATATTAATAAAAGAATATGGAACTGGCAGAAGTTGAAATTATCAAAATAGAGCTGCCTGGAAAACAGGAAGAGTTGTTGATTTTTTTTTTCCCTCTTTTTTTCCATTACAGAAAACAATGCATTTTTACTCACAAAGAAAAACTGACATTTCAGACACTGTGGAAGTAGTCCTTAGAACAGAGGTCTGGGACAGATCTCCTGGCACACCTGGCCAGGGAGGATGATGCTGGGATCCAAGGAGCACTGTGTGTCTTTAGAAATGACACCTCCTGGGCAGTGTCACCCCTAAGGAGTAATAAGGTGAGACCCAGCAGAACCTTTAAATCTTTTACAGCACCTACAGTGCTTGAATGCAGGGCTTCCAACACTTCCATTTTCAGAATTCCTTCTTCAACAGAATTGAAAATGCATTTACCTTTGAAAAAAATTCCTTTCTCCAAAGCCTAACAAAAGAAACAGTTCCAACAACAAAAAAAGTTCACTTTGATTTAATTGCTTCACCAAAGATTGGTAGAGTTTCAAGTTCCATTTCAACCCTGTCACTGGTGCTGCAAAAGCACATCCCAAGGAGAAACACCTTTACAAATCAATATATATGATTTATATATGATTTCTCCTTGGAATCTGCTTTCATTTTTGGTGACATGCTGCCATGAGATTTATCCCCCAGCCTTATCTTGAATTGGTAACGTTTGACTGGCAACGCTACGAAAATAATTCTAGCTATTGTCCTCAGACAGGCATTCTCTTCTGGCAGCCACAAAATAAATTTAGCTTAACCATAAACTCCAGTAACTATCAGGAATATGCATTATCTCTGCTGAAAACGTACTGTTGCTCTGGAAGTCTTTTAATGAGCAGACATTTTCAATCCTAACTGTCCAGGCTTCAGAGAAGTGAAAGGGAGTTTATAGGCATAAAAAGCAGGAAAAAAACCAATCTGACTTAATCTGCTGGGCTTTTATCAAATGTATATAGCCAAAGAGCTGAAGAAAAGCTGGAAATTGCTGTTTTCACCTTCTTTGCTTGGATAGCTATCAAACATTTTTTATTTTTAGCATCAAAATAGCTGAAAGGGCATTGTTAAAAAGAATGGTCTTCCTCTCTTGGCTCATGCAATAAACTTCAGGGAGGGTGCTTAACTTCAGAGACTGCTTGAAAAAATGGGGTTTTTTAAATTCCCAATCTAGCTGAGCAAACGAAGTGTCGGTTTTGCTCCTCAAAGCTCATGGACATATTTACTTGTAGGACATGTTTCCATATCTATGATTTTGTTCCTGTGGGTGAAATCAGAGGAGGATAGTGACAGTATCTTCTAAGAACTATGTCAGACCAAAGCCATAAGCAGCCCCATATCCAGTTGTCATTGGAGGATGCTTGACCAAGGAGCATGTTATGGGTTGCTGTTGGTGTGGTGTTAGTGTACTCAGGAAAATATATTTTTCTCAAATGAATGTTGTGAGATGTGACTAGAAACACAGCAGGGCAGTCTTAAGCTTAGGAAAAAAGGAAAAAATATTATCAAGCTACACTATAATAAAAGGAACACGCAAAAATTAGAATGAAAACTTTCTAAAACACTCCTCCTCCCCCTACTTAATTTCTACTAAAGTACAGGAGAAATTCAAGTACAGAGACAAAAATTCTTGGAGAATTCTGAGAATCTTTGGATTCTCAGTCAAGTTACTACTTCTCAGATAGTCAATTTTTAGTTTATTAAGGGAGAAAGGAGTTTCTTTTGTATTATAGTTTACTACAGGAAATGCAGTTGAAACTTCTTATGTTTTTATGTTACACATCAAGAAAATCTGCCATTGTGACATCTTTTTTTTAATGTATAGTGTTCTTACTACTGTTTATGGAGTAAAATTGTTTATAGGGTTCTTTTTAAGGATGCTTTACTAAGTACTAAGAGACAACAGTTTCTCATTTTGGGACAACAGTCTCCCCCATTTTCATTTCCCCTGGGGCCAAGGGTCTTGAGAACAGAGATCTTTGAAGACAGAGGATACCACCACACCCTCATCATCTTCTTCTGTTCAGTAAAACAGTTTCACTACTGTGAGTTCAGCAGCTTTTCATTAGCAAGGCACAGAACGGCCAACAATCTCTTGTTCCAAGGTCTTTTAAGACTAAACTATCCAATTAGGAACTGACACCTAGATTATTTTCCCTTTTAACCCAATAACTGATCCCAAAGAACTGCAATGGGGACTTTTCTGCCCAATTACAAAATGCCACCCAAACCCATGAAGAAGAAGGAAGAAGCATGAAGAAGAAACCCAGGATGACACCCTGTGCCTTCCGTCTTGCTTCCATCCACAACATACTACAAATCCCAAAACCTCAATTTCCCACCAAGTGATACACCTACACTGCTCTCTATAATCTATTTCACACTTTTGTGGATTCTAGTCTATCTTGAAGTCTAGGAAACTTTCTCCATGGATGAGGGTCACAGTCAGTGGTCTCCTGGGGGTCAGAGCACCCCAGAGCAGACAGAGAAATATTCCCAGTGCCCTGGGTTTCCACAGGTACAGGATTTCTCTCTCTCTGAATGGGGCTGCCCAAGACATCTCAGTGTTTCTCCATCCTTGTGTCCTGCAGAGGCTGGCCCAGTTCCATTCCCTTCACCCCCTTTCTCTCTTCACTGACAGAAACAAAAAAGAGTTCCTCTGAGAGTTTTCTGCTTTTAACCTCCTGTGTTCTCAGAAGCATATCCACGTCTCCAGCAGTTCCACCAAGTGTCAATATTTAAATCTGACCACTAACTAGTTTAGACATAACTTCCAAAAAACTCACTTTCTTGTCAACCTATGACAAAGCACCAAAACCAGGGCATGGAGAAAGTGAGATTTTTTTATTTGCCCCCTGGTTTGCTCTCAGTTTCTGGAAATTAAAGATGCAGAGACTTCCTGACTCAGCTATTACTCTGGATTACTGTGCTCAATAGCTCTTTCATGGCATTGTGTTGCTGATAAGGAGGCTGTGATTGATGCTCATTTGGTACTCTGTGAGGCCTCTTTGGTCCTGCCCTTCTTGCCACCTCCAGCTCCTTCCTTGAATCCTAAATTGGCATCTGAGGCAATAAAGCAGCATTTTCCAGAGATATTGATCTGTGAAGGGCAGATCAACAGCCTGATTGTTACAAAGCTGCTTGCAGAAATCCATTACAAGTAATTTATTGTTTTACAGCACTGGCTAGAAATCACATATGCACAAACTTCTTAAGGCACTGAGTGATCTGGGCCGAGACCTTAAAACTGGGGGCAAAACTCAGGCTCTGCACTCTCTACATGAACTGGGCAGACCCTACAGAATTTTCTGCCCAAATAAATTCTTGCATCTGCCAGCACTGCAGTATAATGACTCAGGCCACTGTGGGCTGAAGTCATCTATTCCTTGTACCCCAGCACAGCCGTGCCTCTGGCATAGCCTCGTTTGTAACTGGTTTGGGAGAACTCTTCTGCCTTGGTTTGCCACAGGATTCCCTGTGATCAGCTGAAAGCAGGAAGGTGATGGTGCCTAGTGTCAGATGCACTTCTGTGTGTTGCCCTTCTCACAACCAACTCGTAATAAAAAAGAATAATCCAGCTTTGAGCTGTGATCAGCTTAAAGAAGGAAGGTGATGGTGCCTAGTGTCAGATGCACTTCTGTGTGTTGCCCTTCTCACAACCAACTCGTAATAAAAAAGAATAATCCAACTTTGAGCAAGTTTCGCAAACTTCAAACAAAAGGCAATATTGGAAGCTGAAGCCTCAATAGTACTTAGCAATTACATTGTTAATCTTCATATAATACAAACATTAATTATTTAATCTCAGTGGCTGAAACTCAGCCCCAATAAAACTGATGGCTTCTGTGGATGTTTGCCAGGGAGAAATTTAGCCTGCAATTTTTCTTGTCTCTCCTTCTGGAAATCCTGGGAGCATTCTGTAGTTCCCACGCTGTCAGTGGCACACCTTTTGGCAAGAGTAAACTCCGTGATGTTCCTGATGCTGCACTGCCCTTCACAGCAGCTGTGTAGCCCCAGTAATTTCCTGGGGACAACCAGTGGCACCTATCTGGGCCCTGACTGGGCAAATAAGAATAAACCTCTTCCAGCTTTCTCAGTTCTACCTCACAGTTTAGAAACTTCTGCAATTCCTAATTCACATTTCTCAAAGAGTGAAATACAAAGAACTATTTTGCCTCATTTCTTCCATTTCAGCAGCTCCCTCTTTTTAAATGTCACAGAATTAATGTCACTCATATAAGAAATTTTAAAGCAGAACTTAGAAAATGCTTTCTTTTAATGCCCAAACCTGCAGCAAATATAAACCTTTGTAAATGCAGCCTAATTTGCTAACATGCAGTGCTAATTTGATTACTCCAGATAAAGGTTTTAGTGGGACCAATTGGTGCTTGCTGCAGTGTGAAACTAGAAGGATAACTTGCTAAGAGAAAAGTGCAAGCTCTCTTTGGCACCCTGAAATGTGTTCGGTTGGTTTTGTGCTTTTGCATTTGAGTGAGTACTCCAGCACAAATTGGGTACAATTAGCAGCACATTTAAAAAAATACAGCTCAGTTCTGGCGCTAATTTGTCCCTGCAATAACACCAATTTCCCCTGTATTTACACTCAGTAAGCGTACAGAGGCTAACACAGAGGAAAGCTTTGGATAATTCCCATTTGTATAGCACAGAGCAAATAATTCTTTGTGCCCTATGTGAAATGAGTCGAATATCTCAGCCCACTTTCCAGAGAACATGTGTTTACATCACAAAATGTGCCACCACAAGTTGGCACTAATTGGCAGTCTCAGGAAAGTGGCAAAGGAATGAATGGCGCCTGGATACCGAACTAACATTTCTCCCCTACAGGTGGTCTTTTCAAGTCTTCAAGTCGGAATTGAGATGTACAGTGTTTGGGCAAGGTGAAGTTTGTACGGCTGGTACATGTTTTGTTGATTCATAGATGATTTCAGTGTATAGCGAGCGTTTTCATAAGCGTTACATTCACGCTATTAAAAAAAATAAACAAAACCCTTAAATTGTATTAAAAAAAAAAACAAAAAAACAACGAAATAAATTCCAGCTGTCCCTATTTCCCCCCACTTTGTCCTCTCAAAATCCTCAGTATGTTCAAAGGCACAACCAAATCTTTTCAGCTCTTGTCAGCGTGTATTGATGAAACAGCTCCGTTAGATCTGATACCACACCAGGAGATTAGGATGCCAGATGCTTTCATCAGGGCCCTGACTCTGCAGACTTCATTCACATACAGCCCTGTTTGGGCCATTTTCTAGTCCAAACCTCACTGATATCAGTGGCAAGTCCCTAAAACTCCAGTCAGCTATAGAAAAAGTCCTTTGGTGAGAGGGGTGTTAAGGAGTTCAGTCTGCATGGTCCTGTGTCACAGAAAGAAATACCATAGAGGCTCTGATTATGGAGCATTGTAATTATATTTACATGGAAATAAATCAGCTATTACAGAGGCTCTTCAGAGTGCCTGAAAGTTACATCCAGATAGAGCAAAAGCAGAAATAAGTTAAGTTTTTTTCCTTTTTCAACTAAGGAAAAGGCTTCCAAAGTAAACTTAGAAGTCACTGTATGTTGTCATCGTCAGGTCAAGATAAAATATTTGTTCAGAAGAATGTGCTTCAATTATCCTTGAGGACTCAGTGATATTTCCCATGTTTTTTTAATATAAGTTCAAACCAGGTGATCTGCTTTCATTATGTATACTACAATTATTTTACACACCTTCAGATATGCTTTCAAAAATCACCCTATTGTGCTCAATATGATGAATTTAATTTTTTGGAAGCACTTCCTACTTAAGGGAAGGGAGGGTTCCTTCTCCCCTTCTGACTCCTCGTAACAGGACAGGTAACAAGCACAAATCTGTGGCTGTGGGTTTCAGTCAGTGAACTGCTTGTCAGGAACTGGACTGAAACTCTCTGCCCCCTCTCACAGGCTGGCACACAGCACATGAACATAGTCCTTCAGTACTAACAACTCAGCTACAGGTAGGAACAAGTCAGCTCTTACCTTGCACTGGTGGCACAGGGAAATGGAGTGTTACTCGTGTGGGAAGGGGTCTTTTCCTGCCACTATTCATAAGCACACAGAGTCCCCTGGGCTCTGCCAGTCCTCCCCCTTTTCATGCATTCAAAGTGAGAGAGGATTTGCAACCTGTAAATCACAGCAGACAAAAATCCTGCAGGCTGCTGGCTCTGAAGCTTCTGAATTGGGAGGCTCAAGTGCTGCATCTTGGGCTCTGCTTGCAGCTTGTACACTCAAATTGCTGAATACACCTGTCCTTTTGCTGATATAACCACCAGGCTAGTTTAAAAAAACTGCCAAAGAGAAGTTATCACAACTTTAGGGATAATCATCCAATAAACAAAAGGGTATTTCTATGCTTCTCTTGAGAACAGCTTTTCAAATTATCCAGAAAGTTTTGGGTTTTTTTTTTTTAAGCTGTGTGGGCTTTTATAGGATTCAAAAAGGGAATTCTTTATAGGGTTCTTGTATTTTGTACTTATCTTACACGGGTAAAAATTGACATTATCAAAAATTGTGCCAGAAAAACTTTAACTTTCACACATCTTGACTCAAGTTTTTTTCTTATCCAAGTTAAGTAGAGAGATTGGAAGAAAACAATACTTGGTTGTTTTTATTCCATTCTATCCTGTAGGTATAGAAATGGAAGAACCCCCTCTGGAAAGGCAGCAGTGATCGTGGTGAAACAAGACATTTGGCACACTTCCCTTTTGAACCACACTTTGAAGAAGGACAGCGTTACCTGCTGCAGGTGCTGAATTTTCTGTTATTATTGCTTTTGGGCCCAGGTCTCAGGGAGCCCTGCTTGGCAATTATTGGACTGTTTAGAGTCTAAACCTTGTTTATCCTCAGGCTGGTATGAAAGTAGCAACAAAAGGAGGAACCAAAACAAATATCACCTTGGAGAGAGAACAGTGCCTAACAAATGTTAAGAAATTCAGGGACACAAAGCCAGAGAGGTCCAGCTTTGCAGGGCTGCTCCAGCTGCCACCGTGCACTGATTTCTCCAGCCTGCCAAACAAACTTCCCTCCTTTTTAACATCTAATTCCAAAGATCTGCACAGAACTGAAAGAATGTTATGTTTTGTCATGAGTCAGTCCAGCCCCTGTTTTTCCCCTAGGCCCTACCAGTCTCATAAACAAGCCAGATATTAGACATTGGTAGCAGGCTCTGCTGACTGATGTGAGTGTTGAAATTAGAGCTTTGCCTGCTGCTAGGGCTTGTATTTGTTTTACACCATTTGGAAGAAAATTCACTGAGTACTTTTGGACAGCAGGTCAGGCTGGTTAGCAGCATTTCTTTATTTCTGTCCTGTGAGAAGATCTGGCTGAACAAGAAACTAACAGTGGGGATCAGTTGGCTGATCTGGGCAACCAAATTACACTTGCTGCTTTCACTTAATTTGTCCCAGGCTATTTAGAAACTAATTCAGCCCCAGCAGTCTTATATTTTACAGCATGACAGGAAAGTTGTCTACAGTTTGTTGATGATCAAGGAAATTTCTTATTTCAAATAAAAAATATTAATAAAACAACACTAAAATAGATAGGCAGATTTTAGAAAGCCAGATTTTAAGATGACAGGTGGTACCTGCTCTCATAGGTGTGATTCAATTCCATTAGAAAGAAAGAAAACTACAGTAAGAGCTGAAAAGCAAGCCTGAGGAAGCCTCCCTTATTTCACATTTAAATCCTAGGTGCTGGGCATGGTAAAGATATATTACCGTAAATCAAAGCTAATGCCATGAGCCAGATGGTTCAAATTTGTGTACTAAGTGTTAGGCACTAACAGAGCACAACAGTCTGTTGTCTTTCCATGGGAGGGTTCTCAGTTTTGAGCAGCTAATTAGCCTAAAATTAATTAGGGCCAATCTGAACATTTTTACACACACACAAAAAAAAAAATTAAACATATGCAAAACCAGGCTAGAACCCCTGTCTGACAAGAGCAGCAATGGCACTGAGAACAGGCAGGAGGGAATTGTATGAGGGAACAGAACAGAAAAGAGCCTACACAGACAACTGCCACAGGCAGGTTAAAGGAAATAAAGAAGAAAGAAAACAAATCTTTGGAGAAGAGAAACAGTCCATCTCCAGAGTTTACTTGGGAAGCTGCCACACCGAGGGTCAGCTTGTCACAAACTTGGTCCAGATGGTTAGGATAAATATTTTACAGGTGCCACACTTTACATGGTGTTTGTGTTTAACCTGGCCTGCTGTTGTGCAGAGGCTTGGAGGCAGTGACAGCCAATTCCTGAATCCCAAAGAGATGGCAAAGCTCACAGCCCTGCTGGGAAGCTGCAGTTCTGCTCCAGAGCAGCATTCCCCTGGGAACTTTGCTGTAAAAATGCTGACAGCTACCCTGTTAGCCAGCAGACTTTCTGGATGACACAGATACCAAATCCCACCCCATTTCCATTTCCTTCAGGCACATAAGATTTTTTTTTCTTACCCAGATTGGAGCCTCAGCTCTTAAATAATACACAGGCCAAAAAAAGTCCTGTAAAAGCAGAATTATATTTTGGTTTTTTGGTTTTTTTTGTTTTTTTGTTTTTTTTTTCTCAGTGAGCAAGCTTCATCCACTCAGAGGTGCTAGGCACTTTGGCAGGGCTGAGACCCGGGGCACTGCAATAATGTTTAAGCCCATTAATAATGCTTATTTTAGAATCTGCTTGTCCTTAAAGACATGATAGAGATCTTAATTATTGTCTCCAACATGTATTTGCCTGAAATAATTATTATACTTCATTCCTATAGAGACAATGAGATAAAACTCTTATTTCATTTTATTGGCCCTTCTATCCATCAAGAAATTAGTTTCTTGTGAGTGCTTTGAAGTAGTCCCCTTCATGGATTAAACTCCTTGAAAGTACAAGAACAGAAGGGCGGGGTGTGGGGGAATTGAAATAATTTACATACCAGCAGACATGTACTGGGAATCAAGAATGCAACCAGACCTACATGATGGTTGAGAGGAAAACGTTGAGACATGCTATTCAACATGAGAAAAAAAAAAAAAAGAAAAAAAAGAAGGGTCTGGTTAGCTGCAGATTTTAGCTCAGGAGGCAGCCAAGGGCTGCACTCAGGCAGAGGAAGCAAGCAGCAGAGAGGAACTTCCCTGATCATATATAAAAAAGAAAATAATAAAACAACAAAAAGCCAAACCAAACAACCCCCCAAAACACCCATTACTGCATAAAAGAACATCAGATGCTCACCTGTCACTTGGGTGAGTGCCGGGCAGGCTCCCAGCACCACTGTCAATATGACCCAGTGTAGGAATAAATAGCACAAGCTCTGTCAGAGCAGCACCTAAGATTTGGTGTTAGATCTATGCAAGATGTTGTCTCCCCAAAATATTAAATAATTTGTGCTCTGAATTTCGTAACAAACAAAATTTCAGCCATGATTTTTTCAGAACACAAGGCTGCAAACCTGACTGCTGAGATTGTCCCTGTATTTACTTTCAAACAAATACAGGCCAGCTTTTATCTCTGGTAAATTTCAAACAAGATAAAAAAGAAAACCTACGCATTAAGGGGAAAACTTTGAGCACAAGAATTATTATTGTATGCAAGGATTAATTCCACACAATGCTCTGAGCTGTCTCCTGGGATTGAAGGAACAGTTTGGGCTGGTCCTCTAACACCTTCTTGAAAACCAGTGCTTTCCCATGGAAAGCAATGGCATCCTAAATTTTTAGAAACTTGATTGCAATGGGTGCTCATCATTCTGTCCTGGACAGAGCAACTAGACATGCTCTGAAATTCAACTTTATGAGTTATTCAATTGATCTGAATTTAATCATGCCTTTAACTCTTGAGTCTGACTGGAACCAGGAGTGCTGAGGGCCCTGCTGATCAGAAGCTATATGGTCAGGATGATTTTAAATGTAGATTAGGACACCTTCAAGCAAAGAAATGTGAGCATGTAAAGAACCTGCCCCAAACCTTAGCATGTTCAGGTTAAAGGTTTTGCAGTGCTGGGCTGCATGTAGCACATGTGATACACAAAGCAACCCTTCCTAGCCACCTGCCCAGCATGGATGTAGCTACAAAACACTTATTTTCTTTTCCATATGCTGCATGTTTAAATTTCTGTCTATTATCCACAGATATTAGACAGATATCTGTCTAATATCTAATATTTTGCTGCATATTTACGTTTCTGTCTAACATCCACACAAGCAGCTGTCATTTTTTTCAAGGCACAGAGGTAGAGACACAAGGACCATGCCAATTCCTCTTCCCCAATGCACACTTTTGCTCTTTCTGCCTTCTGGCCTTAATGATTCCAAAATAAAAATCTCTCTGTCTGGCAGCAAGTGGCTGCTCTTTTCAGTGAGCCTTCCCACTGTACTGCAGCCCTGATACCACTGTGCTGCAAGAAAAATATATTCACTTCCCAACACAACCTTGAAAGGCAAAACAGTGGGAAACCTCCTGCTTGGTATCGTGCCAAAGAAAGTTTTTGAAGAGAAAAATGGTGGTGTGTACAGACAATGGTATAGACAGTGTTGGTCAGAAAAGCCCTATATATGATTAGATTATCTCAAGAAATGCAATGCAAATGGTAATCACATGTATGCCATGAGGGCTAAATATAAATGTGTCAGAGGCCTACTGTATGGAGAAAGTCCAGCTGATATTGATAAGATTTTATGCTTCAGTTGATGATTGAAAGGTTTCAGTCCAGCTTAAAGGTATGTGCTGACACCTTCACTGCAGATTTTCTAAGGAAAGGTTCATATCCCTTCATGAAAGGAATTTTAACCATGCAGACAGCAGAAGCTCAGGGTTCCATGCCCCGCAGGTTTTACAGCTCTGGGAATGTTGTGCAGCAGCTTTCCAAGCTGCCATTTTGCAGATCCTAAAGCTGCACACACAAGAGGAACATAAGTCCTCTGAAACCATCCAGTTCTTCACAGTACAGCATATGATAGTACAACTTCCTCTTTGCTGATTAATGTTCTTTAAAGCTCTCAGCACTGTTTAATCATGTGATTCAAAGTCACCCTTTTCTGTTGCTATGTGAAGAGCAAAAGGCCAACATGTCTGTCAGCTCTGTGCCATTGATGGCTTTTATAACATCAACACAGAAAAAAAAAATCACATTGCTGCATTTAGGAAAAATCCCAGCAAGGCTGCTCAGGTGACACAGGGGCCACGCTGGCTGCCAGCCAGGATCCACCATGGGCTGTGACTTCCCAGAGAAGCAGCTGTGTCATCTTGGTAGGAAGTAAAAAGTCAGGCAGAATCCCATTCTCTATAATGTGGTTTCAGAAGAAGTGCCAAAATTGTTAAATTGATTGAACAATGGACAGAAAGAAGTAGAATTACATCAGGCACATTTCAAATCCCTCTGCAACTGCTGTTGGCAGCAGGCTTGCAGCTACAAGAGACTTTTGCCCTTAACATTCAGGGGCTTCAAATTTTACAAAAAAAGGGCAGAACCATGGAATAAAACTTAGCCATGGGACCAGAGCTGGTCTCTTCCCTCCCTCAAATGATTGTCCTCACCTCTAATTTATGAAGCAAGGACTCTGAGAGAAGTCAGCCACAAAAAGAAGCCTGGCTCCATAGTTTGAGGACACTATTCTACCCATGCTGTTGGTTCTCCACCTGTGCCATGTTCCCAGGAGAACTAAACCTCCCTAAGCATCTCAGCCACTGCCCATCACTGGTGGGCACCTGTACCCAAATTGTTGCTTGTGTGTGCAGGTGCTGTTCTGGGTAGGGATGATGAACCTCTGCCATGGTTTAGGAAAAATGGAAGGGAGGAAAAACTGCCACCTTAAACATCCCACTAAAATTACTACTTTATTTTCTTGGTACATGACATCTCTCTTTTTTTTCTTTCTGGTGCAAATATCTCAAGGGGCTAAATGAACTTACTCACAGACAGACATATAGATAGCAAATGCAAAAGCCAGGAAAATACCTGTGCTGGTATGAACAACATCTGGTGTTGCAGTACTGGCTTTACAGCAGTTCAATCCCAGCCAAGCAAGTATGATGAGAAAAACTGTTGCAAACGGGTAATTTTGAAACTTAGGAAACCCCCAGCTAAGCCAAAGCATTGCCAATGATTTCCCTCTATAGCCCATCTGGTACAGCCTGAGGAAATCCTATACAGTGCCCACAGTAATATTTAAGGAGTAAACAGGAACGTTTGAGTGATTCCTTCCCTCCCCCATCCCAGAGGAGCAGAGAAGGGAGTGGAAGTTCAGCAGAGGCTTTTTTATTCCTGTGCTTTTACGTAACTGCAGAACTCTGCAGAACTCCTCCTCCTGCTTCCAGCATCATCAAGCCCGGGGGGGGGCTGAGAAGGAGGCAGGGAAAAAAAGGTATGTGACTTGCTCAGGGCTACAAACCCATGGCAGAAGTGGGAGGGGAGCTTGCAGGTCCCAGCAGAGGCTCCCATTCCTGCCATTCCTTGCACGCCCTTCTCCAGAGGTGAAGCTGCTGCATCACGGGCTGACCATCCAGCCCAAGGCACCACCTGCTTCCCAATCATCCCTCTGCCTTCCAGCATGCACAGACACACACTGGAGGTATTCCCTAGTCTCAAGAGTGTTTAAGGTCCCTGGAAATCATGCCCATCATGCCCATCACATTCACTGACCACTGTTTTTTCTCTTTGGTAGCCTTCCCTAACCACAGGCCTCATTTAAGCACCACTGACTGAGTCTTGTATTATTTTAAAATTCAGCAGTAGATTCCATTTGCTAATACTAACAGGAAATCTCATTAATCTGCCTCATGCCCTTTCACTGACTTCACAAATCCAATTGATACAGATAGAGCCAATTTCTGAAACTGCAGCTGTCTGCACTTACAAAGCTCTGACTGTTAGATAAGAAAGTGCCAGCTGGAACAAGAAGTTTCTCCTACTACTGGATGCCACACTCCCAGCCAAGCAGGCAGCTGTCACTTGGGTGGTAGCAGAGGTGCTTAAATGGGAAACCCTTAGATCCAGCCCCTCGTGCTCACCCTAAAGCAATTGAACAGCCCCACAACAGGAAAAGGGAGCAAAGCTCAGTCCCAGAAGAATGCAGTTGCACTTGTTTTCAATCCCCTCTCCATATTATTGCATCCCTCACAGACCATAGTAGCTGGGGGCCCAGGAAAGTGCAGCTTTTTGGGACAAAAAGCTCTGTTGGCCCCTCTTTGGATCGAAACAGGGCCATGGTCTCAGCCTCACTGAAAGAGAAGCTGAAGTTCTCCTCAAGTCTGAGCAGCATTCTGCACTTCACAAAGTTAACACCTGGTCTTGTGACGGTTTTCACTGCTGGTTTTAAACCATGCAGGAGTTTTAATCTGCATACCATTACAGCTGCCAAGATGTTTTAATAAACAGGCACTGGACTGGGAGGTGACGGGATGGGCAAAGTGGCTGGCTCCACCTTGCTCAGCCTGGATGTGTCCCAGGGGGAGCATGGATCATCTCCCATCAGAGTGGAACTGGATATGCACCCACCCCTGACACCAAGAGCCCTACACCTGGGAAGGGATTGCAGAGGGCTGACACAGGCTGGAAGTTCATTTTGACTTGGTTCCACCAAGTCTTTCTGCAGGCTATGGCTCTTGGCCACCTGCCTAAATGTCAGGAAAGTTATTTAACAATCCCTTCATGTATCCCTACTTCACCCACCCTTGCTCCAGGAAGGGAATAAGCATAAGCAGAATAAAAGAAATCAATGTTATTAACGATACTCAACAGATTTCATCAGTGCCTTCCTAAAGGATTCTTGTATTAGAACCAAAGGCACCTCATGGCTCACTGCACATCTTCAGTGAGCCCTTAGAAGTTACCAGAAACTTTTTATTTCTTCTCTAAAATAACACAGCTGCCTACTGGAAAATGGCCATATGCCCATCCATTCTGTTTTGCTATTTCCCTATTTCTTAATCATTAATCTACTTTTCTGGAAATATTTCAAAGCCAATTCCCCCACATCACCAACTGAGTGGGAATTTTTAAAGGGGTTTGTAAGTCATACCATTTACATACAGACTTCCATGAGATTTTTAATCTTTTTAATCTTCCTCCTAAATAAGGATGTTTCAAAAGCTTTTTTTTTCCTATTTGGTAAATCACATCAGTTGAGTACTGAAACAAAAGTGTACATAAATTCTTCTGATAAGGTGGGAAGCTAACAGTAAACCAGAAGCTTTTAATAACTTTGAATACTCCATGGGAAGCTCTAGTATGAGCATGAGTTTGATCAAATGCACTACACTGATAGACAAACAAACAAGTATACATGCATCATTGTGTTTCAGAGATCTTAAGCCATAAGAAGAAAGGGGAAGCACATCAATTCTTCAGCCCAGAATTCACAAAATAAATGAAAAATCCATATATATATATACACACACATTTAAGCAAAGAAAATTTGTTTTTAAAAAGTTAAATACTGCTTGTGCAGATATATACATATTTGGCACCCACAACTGCATATTGCTTTTGCTCTTTATCCTTACAGTCATCTTTATGGTGAATCCCTGAATGGGAAAAGAGTCTTCAGGAAAGAAAACCTAACAGAGAAAGAGACAAATATCTAAGTAGAAATTAAAGCCCAAGCAGTAAATACAACAGTCGGTGCTGTATTTTAATGGAAACTTTCTATATGGATCCATGCAAGTTACATGTATGGAAAGTTGACTGTGGCTTTGCGGGCTTCTTAATATAAATATCCTGACATAAAAATGACTGTTCTAGAAAGCTTTGTGGAAAGATTGGGAAAATACCTCCTCATACACAGGCCTATGTAAACTGTTCAGTAACTAGGGAGAGTTTTCGGATGGAAGCCGCCTTCCCCACCCCCCTTTGCAGACTCCTGTGTCATTTTGTGAAATTGCTTTGCTGTCTTTCAGAGGGGGCAGCTGAGCAATCCGTTTCAGTGCCTCTCTCTCCCATGGAACAACCCCCCCCGCCCCCCCAGCCCTCCTGCTGCACCCTGACAGAGAGGGCAGGCCTTTCTTTGCCCAATTCTTTCAATAACGCTGCAACTGCAACATTAGGAGAAAAAATTAGGACTAAGGGGAGTTGCCTCTGTATGCCAGATCTGCTTAATAACTTAATTAAATAAACAGAAATATAATTATAATGTAAATATTTCCTTTCTTCAATTCCAAGACATCCTTAGAGAGAGAGAACACTGCTGAAATGATATAAGATTATTGAAAACCTTTTCAGTTCCTCCACACTTAAAAACAATTTTGCTCTCTTCCCATGCCTTCCCACTTGCAGTATTTCACTTTTGAAATTTCAGAACCAGCTATCAGACAGAGAAAAATGCATCCTTGGAAATGAATACCTCAGATAGTCAAAAGTGTTTCTAATTGAAAAGGAACCATGAAGGAGTAAATTGCTCTGCAGATTTCCTTCCTCAAATTATTTTTATTCACCAGTTTTCTCTGAGAACTTTTACAGTTTCTAATGTTTTCTTGAAAAAGTGCAAGACACACTTAGATCATGTTGTCTTTTGGCACGTACACAGCCACTCAGAGACAATGACCCTACCGTATGGCTTTACATTAAATGAACTCTGATGGCTTCAGTACATGATTTACATCAGTTCAGGCTTAAATTTAACATCAAAAAGGTTGTTCCCCAGGTACTTACACAGGGAAATTTTCTTTGGTTCCATCACCACCTAATTCTGAAAGCAACCTGTTCCATCTAGCTACTTAGAAAGAACAATAAAAATCTAAGCAGTGGCAGTGACACCATCCTGAAACAGCACATATGACAACACCCCAGGCCAAGTATTATGAGAAATCCCTCTAAAATAGCAAGCAGAGAAATATAGAAAAATTCCCCTGAATAGGAATAAACTCGTACTGCTGGCTAGGTCTGACTCCAAATTACAGTGATCTTAGCTTTGTCCTTTCTCTCTCAGAACTGCTAAAATTAAAAGTCAGTGTGTAAATGTGCAAACCCATCTAATGCTGACCCCAGACCAGCACAAGCTGAGTATCCTGAGGATTCTTCATGCGCAAGCCTCCAAGAGCACCTGGACCTAGGCAAGACACTCAAAACTTTGCAGGGAACCCAGAAACCTGCGAGTCCCAGCTGCAGTAATGATGGCCAAACCAGATTTTCTGGCAATGGCTTCCTTCATTTTTCAGTCTGGATCCACATTTCCCATTGACTGTCTCCATCCCACACTTTTCCGTGGATGCACGTGAGTTAAGTCCTTATGCCATAAAATGTCGGGTTGTTTTCTGCCTGCTGTGACTGCCCCAGGTTTGGCCTGTGGATGCTGTGCCTGCGAGTGGTTCTGCCATTATCAAATCTCTGCAGCACACAAGGCACAGGTGTGGGCTGTGAGTTTGGGAAGGAGAGCCGAAGATGACCTTATGCTGGACTTTGGAAGGAGGATGTTAAAGAGCTCAGGCAGCCCGTGCTGACAGAGAGACATGCACCTGTGCAGCAGGGACTCTGCCTTCTTGCTTCCTCTGTGTTCCCACATGGAGAAACCCCAACCGAAGTTTGGAGGGCCCCACACAGAACCAAGCTGCAGGTTCAGGGCTTAATTAGAGATTACACCAACATCAAAAAGAGGTATGGAAGAGAAGAAACAAAACTGGTTTAACTGTATTAACTCCACTGTTAATATAAGCCAGTAGTACACTTGACTTTATGGTCAATGCACTTCTTCACAATTCCCTGTTCCCAGTCATCTCCTTGTCTTCAGAAAGTGACCCTGGGCATGCTGCCATTGTTACTTACATCTTCTCACTCATCAGACCTATTCCTGTTTCTACTTGGTGCTCTTAATTCCTTAAATATAAAAGTTTATATTTATCTATATAATTATACACACATATTACACTCAATTTCCTCAGGATATGACTCTTCCATGCTGCATAAACTTCCTTCCCTAGCCTTCTCCAGCTCTATCATTCTTTTTGCTACTGTCCAGGTCGCAGCTGTCAGGGGCAGGAAACCCCAGACCCTGCTCCTCACATCCAGATTGATCAAGGTCAGGGAAAGGGTAGCCAGTACCTGCTGCCTCCCAAACCCTCCACGTCAGAACAAATGAGTCCTCAGATAGCCCTGTGAGCTCTCAGACACAGAAACAGACTGAGAAGTCAGTGTAGGGAGGTAAAAGCCATCTCAGACAAGGACATGAGGTTATGGCCCTCCCAGAGATGGACAAAGGCTGAGAAAGAGGCAGGGGATGCTCAGGTGAGCAGCCCAGAACATAAAAACTGCAGTGGGTAATTGTGGAGATTAAGTTTCTTGTGTAAGGAAGCTTCAAGGGATAAAATGGATATGCCTGAATATTGCAGTTGCAATGCTATTTCAAATAATTAATTAAAAATGCGATTAGATTATCTAAGTAATATATCTACATTATTTATACAAGCTGTTCAGCACTCCTAATTTCCAAGACTTGCAGACTCGGATTAGAAACTTGATTTAATTTTTTTCTTAATAAATTTTGCTTTCATTTGGGATACAGAACTAGAGAATGTATAAAAGTGTCACAGGATACTTAAAGCAGATGAAATAACATGAGTTCCCATCAACATCCAGATGAGAAAAAAAAAAATCACGTTGTTTTCCCCCAAGTCTCTAAGATGTCACTTTTGGACCCTCTCATAGTGAGATTAGGAGAAACTGATGATGAATCTGTAACTGAAAGGAAAATTTTGCAAGCAGATTTGGAGAAAAAGGATAGCACAGCTATGCCAAGTGCAGAGAGACTGAGTCACAGAGAGCTCCATGAAACCCAAGAGAGTCACCTTAAATCTAAATGCTCATCAAAATGTTTCACATAAATGAACCACCACGGTTTCTGAAGGGCAAAAAATCACCATTGAGTAGGGCTGGGTTTGCACTGTGAAAGGTGAACTGGAACTGAAGTGAACTTTCCCACACTGAAGAAAACGCTTACATCCTGCCAGTTTTAGAGAAAGAAGTCAGCTATGACATTTGGATGTAAAACCAAAATTCTTGAGTCAGGGCTTCTCTAATCCAAGGCCTTCACTGGAACACATTTCTGCAGCTCATGTGGCAAACCAGCCTCTGCAAGGATCACCAAGGACAGAGTCTGCAAGGTGTCTTCAACTCCCCACCAGTATGAGGTGCAACCAGTGGGAGATAGAGACAGCACTCTGCAGGACTTGACCCAGCTTCAGAAAACAGAGAACCAAAGGTATAAAACTACGCTTAGCTGGATTCCCTTTTGCAGTTTCAAAACCCTGAGGAATCTGTCATTGGAGAAATGGGATAATTATTACAGCACAGGACTGTTAAAAGTAAAAATGTCCTCTATTCCCCTTTGATGTTGAAAGAAGAATCATTAATTCAAAGGCATGCAAAAATTTATGGAATTTAAAACACCAAGCAAATGAAGTCTAGTCTTGTCAGACACAGGGTGCCTCTTGTAAGACGTTTCCTAGCTTGCCCAACCACAGTGGAGTCCCCACAGCTTTTTCAGATCTCCTCTATGGGATAGTTAGATTATCCTCAAATGCAGCAAAATAATTAAACCACACCAATTAAAATGGATGCGACTTCAAGGGCTCTTCTCCAAAGCATTGCTCTCTATCAACTAACTCATTCCAAGCCATGCAGAACTTAAAAGTAACATATCCCAGAAAGTCAGCTGTGCCCTGGGCTGCACCAAAAAAGCCACAGCTGGCAGGTCTAGGGAGTGGTGCCTCCCTTTCACTCTGCTCTCATGGGACCCCAGCTGGATACAGCTCTGGGGCTTCTAGCATCAGAAGGTCAGAGCAAGTCCAGAGGAGGCCCCAAAGATGATCAGAGAGATGGAGCACCTCTCCTAGGAAGGCTGAGAGAGTTGGGAGAAAAGAAGATTCCAGGAAGACCTCAGAGCCTCTTCCAGTACCTAAAGGACTACAAGAGGGTTGGAGATGGACTTTTTGCAAGGGTGTGGAGTGACAGGACAAGAGAGAATGACTTTAAACAGAGAGGGTGGGCTTAGATAACGTACTGAGAAGAAATTATTTTACTGTGAGGGTGGTGAGGCATCATGACAGGTTGCCCAGGAGGAGCTGTGAATGCCCCATGCATCCCTGGAAATGTCCAAAGCCAAGCTGGATGAGCTTTGAGCAACCTGGTCTAGTGGAAGATGCCTCCACCCACAGGAACAGGGGGGAGTGGAACTTTAGATCTTTAAGGCCCTTTCCAAACAACACCATTCTACAAAATGTGTATTTTTCCTTTGGATGTAAGGTCAGACATACAGTTATGAGACTGCTGCCTTGTAATTAGCAAAGCGTCCAGCAAACTAACCTAGTTTTCAAGATTTCACCCACCCACTGAACTGGTACCTTTTCAGCAGCATCCCAATGGGACAATGGCCGTTTGTGGTCACACCAGACTTTTCCCTTCAGCCCTTATGGATACCCATCTCACAAATGCTGCTGTAATTTCTAAGTTTTAATATAATTTATGATTTTTATTAAGTGCATGATTGGCATGAATAGAATGAGAACTGCTGAAACAGGACTCTTACTTTCCTAGAACCTTCTGAACTCAGCAAATATTACACATACTCAATTTCCATTGGAACAACCATTTTTGCAATTTGAGTTACAAGTTTAGCTCTTGCCTCGTGATGATTTAGGCCCATTAATTATGCCTTGGACTCCAATTGGCTGTTAATTAATCTATTTCTCACCCTGTTTGTCTAACTTCAGCCTTGCAAGGACCATTTGTGAAAGGACAAGGTCTGAGTGAGCTGCCTCAGCCACTTTTAGCAGTGGGGTGTGAAGCTTAGCCCAGGCTGGCCCTCCAAATATTTTTACTTCTCAGGAAGCATTTACAGCTGCTGTTGTGCTCCACAGGCTTTTGTGACTGTAGCTTGGACTTGCCTCACTTACACACCTCTCATCAGTGTAAGCTGTGCCCTGAGCTCACAGAAATTCAGGAGTTTAGCCCAGCTTTGGTCTTGGTTTCAGAAGGCAGGGTTGGAAGGGGTGAGTGAATTGTGGGCTTGGCACATAAAATGCAGCAGACAATTTTTGACCTCTGTTTCTCAAAGACCAAGTTCTTTGGTGCAGATGTCCTTCTGCTAATATTATGTACAAGACTGATATTCTGTACCTTTTGGTTTTGTTTGGGTTGTTTTTTTTTTTTAAGCTGTCCCTTCAAAATTTCCTTTCCTTTTCAGTCCAGGCCCACAGGTGCTAGGTCAGGCCCACTTAGAAATCAGCCCACTACCAAAGTCCTGCAAGCACCATTTACCACAGTGGAGGCTTGTCACTGCAGACCAGCCATGACTCCTGATTCTGAAGAGTACCTCATGAACTCTAAGAGGCTCCTCCACTATTTTGTAATTAAGTTTTCCGCTACACCTCACTAAATTTCCACTAGGCCTTGCTAAACAGGACAACACAACAAGAATGAAGGTCATGTACTGTGAAAGTATAAAACAACAGCAGAGTTGTCTCTAAGGACAGCCACATAACAGACATATTAGACATTAATTTGCCTATACAATATTTTTTTTCAAGGAACTTTCATGCTCTTTCTCTTTGGTTAACTCTGTGTAACTCTCTGGCTTACTGAGGAATCGTGTAGAGCACAAGCTGGCCCAAACCCTGCCAGGGGCCATTCCAACACTGAGAGACCCCAAGAGAACAGAAATACTGATCAGTGCTGTGTTGTTTCCTGGTAAATAAAAGCCCTGTGACACATTTTCCCCCTTAGAAAATGCCTATCCTTTATCCACCCAGGTTGCTTCATTAAAGAAAACACACAGTTAAAAGGCTACAAGTAAAAATCAGCTTTTTCAGGAGCATTATTTTTCATGTTGGAAGCCTGCTTATGAGGGAACCTCTTCCTTCAAACATCTCCAATTACCACATTTTGATTCCCATCACACATCAGACTAAGAGCAGGAGCCCAGTTCCTTTCAGCCAAACAAAACTGAGATTCCTGCCTGTAGTCCATCCCAAGTCCAATGCTGCAGAGTGGACAGCTTGGACCTTGGCACCAGATGGTTGGTTCTGTAGATCTGTTCCTGTAATCCTGTTCCTCACAAGCAGAGATGAAGCCTCCCTTTGCAGGACCCTCCCATTAAATCCTTTTAAAGGGATTTAAGGTACTCAGGGCTCTGGGACTGGTGTCACCCCAGTGAGAGCACTGTAACTGCAGGGATAACCATATCAGACTCTAAGAGCTGGAAGTCATTCAGTCTCTCCAAGCAAGTGAAGGATCACTCTGGATGAAGTCTGTAGTGCCCTCTAGTCTGACTCTCTCTTCATAACTGAGAAGGTTCAATTCCTCTGTGGCTACAGCTGCTTCCACACCAGACCAAAAGGTTACTGCTGGTCTTCAGCAGAGCTTCCCTGACTGTAAATGAGCAAGTTCCCCTGTTATCAGAGACAACTGCAGCCCAGGCTGCAAATTCTGCATTTGACTGGTTATCACTTGCTCCAGCACTTTGTCTTGCAAAGTAAAGACAGATGACTTGCTAGTGGTCACTTATAAATAAGCTCAGGACCGGACTACAGTGATTCACATGATCAATGTTGTTACTTATTGTGTTATATACAATGGACAGTGTTTTGTGGGGGGTGAGGTGAGGGAGAATTGCAAACACACACGGCATTTTCAAGTTCGCATGCCATAAATTAACTTTAGATTTCCTCACTCCTATAGTACATATTTTCAGAATGCTTGGATCTGATTCAGCTCGAACAAAACAGTTTCACTGCTCTGAGACCAGAGGAACACAGTGGTGAATCAGGCCCTTTATTTGCCTCCAATGGCTTGCAATCAGGCCCACTGCAAACTACCTATTGAAAGCATGACAGCCAGCACTATGCTCTATAGTGAGCATTTGGAGTATCATGCCCTAAGTATAGGCCATATGAAGAGGTCTTTTGTTCAGGAAAGCAAACTGTACAGTGTTTAGTAAGCCACACTCCAAATATAGGATCGATAAAGCGCGGCTAAAATCAACTATTGCCTCAACAAGCATTCACAGATTTTCTCTGAATTAAGCATGCTTGAATCTTAGGGCCACAATGCCTTCACTCAGCTCTTTCACAAACCGTTCATGCAGAAATAGAGTAGGCTAGGACCTGGTATCAGGCAATGCACAAGAACTTGAGGCTCCAAGCGGGGAAGGGAAAAAAAATGAGGGAAAAAAAAGAAAATAAAAATAAACCATATGGAATCCACACTCAAATGCCTTTAAAACAACCACAAACATTCTTGCTGCCTCAAGCTGCAAATGTCGTGAAACAATTACTGGGCTGGGGGAGGCTGGGGGACTTCAAAGGTTCACTGAGAGCAGCAGTTTTATTTTTCAATCAAACACAGGAATAGGGCTTTTTTCCATCCCTTCCTCGCTCTCCCCTTTTTTTTTCTCTGAATGAAACAGCGCCCAGGCTTCCTGATTTCAAAAACCCTGTTCAGCTTCGCTTGACCACTCCATAACCTTAGGAGAAGCTCAAAAACTTCAAAACAAAACTGTGAGTCATACTGAATGAAAAAGACATTCTTATATTTCATTAAGATTGAAAACTGCTGCATTCCTTGTTTGTAAAATTTGCATGAATGATTGGTTAAGAGCTTGCAGCTGAATGCTGTGCAAAGCTTGAACTTTCATAAATTCCTGTTTACTTCATCATTGATTCTAGAAGGTAACTGACAGTCAGTTGCAGGGGTTTGGAGATCCACAATTCACTGTGCACAGAAACAACTGGACTCCTTGCCACTGTCTAACCTATATATACTTTCCCCCCCCACTACTTTTTGAAGCATCTATGCACTTCTATTTCATGTTTTCATTTCAGGAGGGCAACAGTTTAACCTCACTTTCCTTGCATGGGGCTTTTGCAAAGGCTGTACTGTTGGTTATCTCGAGCATTGGCTTACTGGTAGAAGGAGCTGTGCTTGACACAGTGTTTTCAGATGGCTGAAAGCACAGGGCATGTTTGGCAGAGCAGATGTATGGCCGGCAGCTCCAGCTCTACAGCGTTTAAGGAGCACACCTCCCACCACCTGGAGAATCCAGCGCGCTCCAAGAGGCCGGATCCCAAGGGGTGCAAGTTGGCACTGACCCCTCTGCAGAGAGTCATGCACACAAAAATCATGCAGAAATAACATGCTGCCCCCTTTGAAGAGAACTGAGTCAAATTGTTAAAAATGAAACTGACTCATTGTAGAAACAGTGGTCACTGGAATGGCATCTCCACAACTGCTGTGGTAAGAGAGGAAGCTGCCTGACCACAACTGCCTTTGTGCTTATTCTAGCTGTTTAAGTTCTAAAAACCACAAAACCCCATTTGAAATTCCACTATATAGCAAGGTTTGTGTAATGAGGTTACAATTCATAATAGGATCATTGAAAACTGAAACAAGCAGCATTAATATGTGGACTGCCTGCAACGAGCTGGCAGCAGTGTGATGATGTCATTTTTAATTAAAAGTCTGTCCCTGTTTGATATGCTGAAAAAAAGAGTGCAAATCAGGGAATATGCACTGATCTCATCCATAGGGAAGGACTGTCAAACAGCACAGTGGTATCACAGAGCACCCTGCAAGCCATATGGCATGGCTTTAATGGAACTAATTCCCACGTACTCTGTTTGTGTCACGCGTATCAGGATTCTGGTCCCACACGGAAAAGACATTAGTCAGGAAGAGGGGGAGGGGAGGCTCAGTGATACCCAGCGTGGTATCCTTTGTCATGTGCCATGCTGTAAATGCTGCTGCAGCACTGCTGAGACCAAGAGGAAATGGGCTGCAGGTTCATGGAAGTGAGCAGACCCTTCACTCCCTTAAGTCAGTGACTAACCCCATTTACAGCAATTGGAGTCCAGGCCTTTTAGCAGAGGTGACCAACCAGCCCTGTGAAAAACCAATTTAAAATGGCTGGTGCTTGTAGAGCCATTTATTCATCCAGTATTGCACTTTTACCCAAGACTGAGTGACACAGGAACTAAGAGATGCTCATCCACAAAACCCTTCCCTACTCAGCACGGTTGATTCCTTTTCAGCATCTTGTGCTTTTCTTAAGGCAATTAAACCAACTCTAGAATTCAGTACAAGGAGGATACACTCCTGTGAATGTCAGTGTCTCCTGAACAGGCTGCCCACCTCCCAAACATTGGCACCAAGGACCCAGTCAGCCCATCCTCAGTTCTCTGAAGAGCCTTTTTGGCTCACCTTACTCAGCTGGGCAAGAACTATAAGATGTTGGTAGTAATGAAGCTGGTCACGACTTGTGTGAAAGTAGCAGAAGAAAGATGACCAAGAGAACATTTACACTTCACTTAACCGCCATTTTCATGTCCTACAAATATTTTGGAGGTAATTCTGCCATTTATTTAAAAGTTCACTGTTGGGTTTCTCCACCCTAAACTACTGGGTTTGGGTCCAAGTCATGAAGACTATTACATGCACATCCTTACGCCAAGCTGGTTTGCAGACCTCCACTAAAGCAGTAAAATTTACCTTTCCTTTTTAAGATTTCTATGTAAGGTTTGATGTAAGGGTATATGTGGATCTTTGAAAAACATTGAGTTGATCATGAGTGTAAAAGAAATTTGGGGATCATTAGCATACAGTTTTCGCATAAGGTCTTAGTTTCGTAGAATGCAGCTCTCACTTAGGCTACACCTTGCCATTATCATCAGAGATATTTAGGATACCATCAGGGAAATTCATTTGGACTAGTAGTTTTATTTCACCCAGTACTTTAGCTGCCCAGATGGTTCTATATAAAAAGAAAGAATGAAGAAATCCATGTCCTGTCCCAGGTATCTGCAGGCCTGCAAAAACCTTCCTCGATTTATATTGAAAACTATGGTCAAAAGGTTTCAGCTTTATCCTAGCCAGAGAATGCTTAGCGTAAAACACCTGGAACAATTGTGTTCTCTGAGCACAATCCTACAGAATTCCTTCTTGGGAGATACAAAGAGGAAGGACCTGTCTCTGACTGCAGCAGCTCCTCTCCTAGAGCCCTGTGTGTGGGTGCATGTGGCTGCAAGCACACACATGTGTGTGAAAGGGAGAGAGTGCTCCCAACCAACTTTCTAAACCAGTGGGAGGGAAGGATTACCACAGCATTGGACCCCACATGTTTAATTTTCACACAGACTTAACATGAGATAAGCTACAGCAGACCCAAGATAGTGGTTTTCCTATTGTTACTGACACCAATCACTTTAAGCCTTTTGAGTGCTGTACTCCAGAGAGAATATTTTAATCCTACTTGGGGAATATTTCTTGTAGTACTGAGTGCAGTGTGCTTTTTGAAGAAATAGTATTTCCTTCTTGGACCACAATGAGCAAGTCCAAGGTCAGAAAAATCACACGTGGTAGAACAGGTTGCAGTGTGAAGGGCTCATAAGGTCACACAGATTTTTGCTTTTTAGCTCAAGGAACTTGGCTATTTGTCAGGGAATACAGAGCCTATCTTATCATGTTAATAATTGATGCAATTCCATATACTCATTACTGTGAAGCCAAAATTCATCAGCTAAAAAATTATAACCTGCCTATCCTATAAAAGACAGATCATTACTCATACAAACTGAATTACAGCCAGATGAACAAAAAAGAAGAATATTCAAATTTGTTCTCTTGTGTGGAAAAAACATTGGAGATTGAAAAAGTAAATGTAAAGCTGTTCTCAGTGAATGTTAACCTATAAATAAAGCACTGAAGATGCCCAACATCAGTATGAATTTTCCCACCCTGTTCACTCTTACCTTGGAGGCATATTGAGAAGTGAGACTGCTGGGATGTTTCTGCCCGATACCCTTTTTGTGTGTTTCACAGCTAGAAAGTGAAAGGCTCAGCAGGTTAAATACCAGCAGAGTAAAGTATTTTATTCAGATATCAGTTGCAAAGATCGGGGGAGGAGGGGGAACGCAGTGAGGCCTTTCAGCCTGCAGTGCCATGGGAGAAGAAAAACGAGACAGCAGAAGTGTGTGGTAACACAAAAAGAATGTTATCTCAGCGGAGGGGAAAATACTTTCAAATGCATAATTGCAAACACATACCCTCAGCAGCTAACCCAGAGCCCTCTCAGACTGCACAGCTAAAAGTTCGGAAAGTGGCCAAAGTATCAGTTTTATTTGAGAGATCAAAGTGATGAAAGAGAGAGAAAGAATAGCATCAAATATGATTGATAAAAAGTATCGCTTTCTTTGATTGGTTTCTGCTCCCCCTCCCTTTTCCACCTCATTCTTCTCCCAAGTTCACTAAGAAAAATGTCAGATCTGTGGTCCATCCAGTAACACATGCTTGCATGTGAGATGTGCCTATAGGAAAACACCTGCTCACTGCACATACCTGCCTAAACCCTTGATGGCCACCAGGTTCCTACAGATTCACTGCAGGTAGGGGCTGCTTGCTGCAGTGCAATCCTTTGTGACCCTGCATGGATGGCACACACAGGCATTGTCCTACATGATGCTACTTGGTTACTCTGCACAGCCTCCCTGGTGCTGCTGAGCATCTAGGCAATCCCCACATGGATTTCCAGGGACTCTGACCTGAGAGCATCGCTGCTTCTAGTCCATAATTGTCCTCCCTCCCCTCTTTATTGTGCACACTGCCTTTATATAAACACACCAAGGAAGATAAAAGGTTTATGATGGCAACACAGAGGAGTTTATGGTTCCTTTCACACACGTAGATGTTACCTCAAGGATGAAGACCTTGGAACTAAAGGGCACTTTCACATATGATGAGTTCAAACCCATGCTAAATCCTCACAGGAATTGTGTCTGACAGGCAGGGACTAGGCCATGCTTAGGCCCATGAATTTAACAATATTATACAGGCCAGGACCTGCAAACAATGTACACAGTCACTTTATATGTGCACACGTGTTGCAAAATCAGTTCTTTGCATCAGGATTTTGCAGCCCATGGGGATGACATTTACTAGAACCACTTACATGAGCAAGAGTTTATTGCAGGAATAAAAGGCAGATCATGCAATAGGAATTCTGAGAAAGGAGCTTGTGGAGGTTACTGGTGAGTAATGAAATGGGGGGAGGAAAAATTGAAAAGGTATTGATTCCAAGACAATACTGAGAAAATGAGAAATTTTGCAGAGAAGGAACAAGGCAGCTCTGAGCTATGACAGATATTAGGAGGTGAAAAGAGCAGAGGGAGACCACAGCAGATGGAAAAGAAATAGGCCTGAGATGATTTGCAAAAGACCTAGATATTATCCGAGCTAGAGCAAGATGTTGTAGGTCTTTCCGTGCTAAAGATGAGCAAAAAATCACAATAATTTAGGAGGGGGACAGGCATGATGATGAAATTGGCCATTAAAGCAGATCAAGAAGATCTAGGAGACCACGTAGGATATGACCAGGTAATAAATATTTTTGCAACAAGCAGAGAGGGTGGGGGCTTTGTTAAGGAAGGAAAAATGATCCACAATAGTGAATTTGAACAACCCCCTTCTGGATTTGATAAACTCATACTTAAAAAGATGTGGTGGTGAGCCTGGTTCATTAATCATTCAGCCATCTAGCTAATCCTGCATCCAATATCTCAAAGTCTGCAGCAATCAGATGCTGTCTTGGCAAGCCTGAACCACTGGACAAGCAGCAGATTAGGGGTGCATGATAAATGCATCACACCACATAACTCTGCAAGAAAAACAGGAGACAGGCGTGAGGAAATATGGGATGATTTGAGTCACAAGATAAAGGGGAAAATACTGCAAGGAGGATGAAGAACAGGAATGTGGGCAAAAGGGTAGGGAAACTGTAATGTGGGTAATGTGCATGTGGTTAGGAAAGATGCAGAAGGCTGAGATAAAAGGAAAAGGGCAGACACACCATGGAGGAGAAGGAAAAGTGTAAAATTGTGCGGTTTTTAAACACAAAACACCATGGCAGGACCAGATCAGGTGCACGGTGAAAGGAGGAGAATGTGCAACTGTTCAAACCACCGTGTGCTCCTGATCTGATGGATAGCAGCTCTTCCTTTCTTCCTCTGCCCACAACATAGAAATGTTCCCCAGTTCTCCCCATCCTTCATCCATCCACCAGCACTGGGGTGCATCAAGGTTTGTAAGCAAGCTGGCAAATCAAATGTTTCCCAGGATGAAAGTACACAGAAAACCACAAAGAAGTGGAGCCTTCACTTTGGGGATGAATCCAGCCAATTTCACTCCTTCCTCTCTTGGTTCCTGGGTTGTTTAAGCAACATCTTTTCATTCCCAAGCACTAATTAGTGCTCATAACATGCCATGAGACACATAAACAATTAGTATTACCTCCATTTTACAGGGAAGAAAATTAACACTAATAGATTGAACAATTTAGATACACCACAGGGAAGGTTAATTCCCAAAGCAGGGATTTAGACAAAATGAGTTCTTAACACTGTTCTCTGACCACAGCAATTGATAGTTTGGCTGTTCCTACATGAGTTCCTGAAAGCAAGACATCAAACTTCAGGGCTGTTCCTGTTCTTTGCTCATTTTACACCCTACGGTTACACAGAATCAATTATTGACATGCCTGTGGTCTGTACAACTCTCAGTAGACCAATAGTTTTTTTTCCTGAAAAGCAGGCTTGAACTGCAAAAACTACGAGGCGTATTAAAAATGAATAGAGAAGAAAGAAAGAAACAAAAGAACAGCAGACCTGAAGGACAACAGCAAATATCATACTGAAAGCCAATGAGAAAGGTTAAACGCACAAAAAAGAATAATGCAAGCGGAACCACACAAGGAAGTGCAGGGCTGTGAGCTACAGGGACATCTAAACTAACAGAGATTGCAGCACATGTACACCCAGGAGCTCCAGGCCAGGATGCCACACACCCTCAGCTCCCCTCAGAGCTGCTGGCCCTGCTGGTTTCAAAGTCTAGCAACTGCAGCTACCACTCAATGACATCTGCAAAGCTCATAGCAGAACAAGTGCTCACCACCTCCACACTACTCCAGCCCAACAAACAACTGCTGCACCCAGTGAGGCGTGGAGAGAAGTCAGAGCAGCAAGAAGCACATAATTACAGCTAAACTGCAACTGGATTTGACTGTCTGTGGGGTTCTGGTCAAGCTGAGGATGCCTGGCATCTCCACAAGCTTTTCCTACAATTGCTCTCACTGGTTGTCATGTGCCTTCCTTACTCAACAAGAAGCGTGGGGAAAATGAGATTAATTGCCTGCAAATATGAGAGGAGGCTGCAGTCAGAACATGGGACAATATAGTCCCTGCACAAGCCAACCTCACTGACAAGAAGATTGAAACAGAAGCCCTACCTCATTTTGAAAATGGGTTGGATGGCTGTAAATAAACAGCAGAGGCTGCGGCAGCCCTAAAACTCAGGATATGCACTGTCTGGCCTTTTCCTTTAGACCTGAGCCCTCATTTGGGACACTCTAATAAATTAGTATTAGAATTATTTTTAGGAGCTCCCTAAATAACTACTTATCCAAAGGTCTCCTAACTTTTTCATCCCATTCTAGAACTCTTTTGACACGTTAATAACATCATTGCTTTTTTGAACTGTGCAAGAGGAAAGTCCATTGCAGATGGATTGCAGACACTCATTTATGCAAGAAATTAACTCAATTTGGAACTGTCAGCTCAACTCAATCAAAGTAGAAGCAACGTACAATAGCAATGTCCTACCTGGGTAGATTAAAAAAAAAATTAAGAATCTATGGGGCTTTAGTGATCATTCTTGAAAATAAGTTAAACAAGGGCACAATAATTGCCACCATATCTCAATAAATGTCTGAAAGTTTGTGGATCAGCCACAGGTGCAAATATCCAAAGAGACAGCTACCAACTGGGCACTAACAAATTGGTATAAATTATCTTCTAGTCAGAGAACAAATAATACAAAAAAGTGTGCAAAATGAATCTCTTGCAAGTTACAGTTGCTCTGTGATGGTGTAGCCACCCAGATACTTCACCTACACTAGGGGTGCTAAGTGCCTGGACAAAGTGCTCTAGTGTTGACTGAGCATTCCAAAAGGGTTTCACTGGAAAGCCAGCTTTGCAGAGCGTTTATTTTCACAAGAATTGTAGAGGCAATTTGGGCCAACCCTCTTAAAAATGCTCAGACACTCCAGAATTGACAAAAATTTCCACAACTTGTTCCCTCAGCAGCAGCTCTGGCCTTTGGCATTAACATTTCAAATTACCCCCATTACATTGAAATGCCCTCCCGTGAATTAACACACTGAGATGGGAATCACCCCACTGACATTTCACGTGTGTTTTCCTGATGCAGCCACAGTCGCAATTCGAGCCTTCAAGTCTTTGTCAGTTTGAGAAGAAAATAGGAAAAAAGTGAAAATAAAAAAATCTCTGAGCAGCTTCACGCTGGTCTCCTTCAAAACCCAAGAGTGTTTGAGATGTCTTCCCAAGGAAAAAAAAAAAACAAAAAAAGATGGAGCTCCTTGGAATAAACAATCTGTGAAGGGGTAAGAACAAGTGGACAAAACAAATGTGTCCTGTGAAACAGGAGGGAAAGGGGAGGGGAGTAGTGGAGAGGGCAGAAGACGACTCTGACTTGCTCGCTCTCTCCAGGGTTTGTATTTATTTCTGTCATGGATCTGAAAAGGCAGGCAGCAGACTTTGTAGAAGTGCCTTATGAAATGGGGTAAATAATGGACCGCAGATGCCCTTGTTTCCTTCATTATTCAGTCTAGGCCTTCAAAGCTGTTTTGCAGTGTGAGGTATCAGGGGGAGGTAGAGTGCTCTGTTAACAAGATTTCAATGAGCTTTGGAAGCAGGTCCAGGGAAGCTGCTGGAAGTGTTTCAGACATACAGTACTTTTGTGCTTTTCTGACCCGAATGCAGTGAGAAAACACAGGACAGAGGGTGCCCTGATTTTTAAGAAAGCACCATCTAAACAATATGTAAACAACAGCAATGCTTTTCTGTGCATGGGGTCCCTTCAATTCAGCATTCTCAAAGCATCTAAAATATATTGAAGCATTAAGTTCAAGAACGTGGCTACAAACTGAAGCTCAGACAGTTTGGAATATGTATTAAAAAAAAAGAAAGAAAAACAGCACAGTAAGAAACTGGCCAGCCAGGGCCATGAAAACAGGGATCTGAACTCATTTCTCTGGTCCTTCTCCATAAGGCAAAATTTCCTGCCCACTTAGCAACAAACTGCATTTCGCCTTTGCTTTGAGACACACCCTAAACATTTCTCTGTGCATATTTCTGAGATTCTTCATGATTCATCCTCAACCAGGAGCCACGTGAACCCAACTGACACATTCAAACCCTTCCATTTTTTTTGATGGGTTTAGCAGTAGTTTAAATCTAAACTCCTCAGACCACACCCATTCCTAATAAATGTCCTTTCCCTGTGCTTTCTCGCTTTGGTGATATTGACATTTAAAAGCCAAAAAAAAAAAAAAAAAGAAAAAAGAAAAAAGAAAAAAAAGAAAGAATAAAAAGGATGTCTCAAGTTGCCATTCTTTCAGCTCTTGCCCTCCCCATTGTTGAAAGCAGCCATTCTATATTTACTCTAGCAGCATTACATCCCGTGCATGGGGATGGCTCTGCGCGCTCAGATGTTTCCGAGTCACCCCGGGTAGGAGGATGCATTGTGCGCCGCATCCTTTCCTTCATCCTGCCTCACCTTAAAAAAAACACAATGGCACCACCTAAAGGGCACATCACGCACACAGGGAGCCTCTCTCGATGCATTTCCCCTTCCCGTGTGTGCACCAACAACATTTCTGGCAACGCTGAGCCCTGCGGTGGCAATATTCATTTTCTCGGGAGCTGGCACAGCACAGAGATTATTCACGATTCAAATCGTGCACACAGGAAGACATCCATATTTTTATAGTTCCTCTGATAAGGCTGTAACAGAAAGGACAACTGTTAAAGCAGCTGCCCCTTTTCTGTGCATTCAACATGAATGTAGCAGGCATGCCTAACATAACAATTTGAGCAGTTTTAGGGAAGAATAAATATAGGAAGGAAGCCTCTTGCAAACAGAATGATAAGTGATACTGCTTCATATAAATCTCTAAGAAAAAAAAACCCACAAAAAATGAAAAGGAAGGGAAGAAGGGATAGGAGATCCTTTCATTCCATTGTATCTAGGTAATACAGCAGCATGTATATTGGTATATGTCCTCCCAAATGTTAGGCAATGGTCCTAATATGCCAGAAGAATAGGGGAGTTTTTAAGAACAAGTTGGACTTGTTCTCCTTTCTCAGCATCAGTCATAGCTTTCATAGTTCATTCTCTTAGATAACTTTTGTGAAAGCATGAAGTGCTTTCACAACTGAGGACATAACATAGGCTCTTCCTAATAAATGTATGAGGGCTTGCTCATTTGGAATGTACATTTTTCCAAGGCAAAACCAAACTATTTCAAAGTTAATACAGGCAATAGCCTATTTGTGGTTCCATGTTATACATTCACCTGGGTTGCTCCATTTACATCAGCAAAACTGAAGAGGAAAAAATATCTGATTCTTTTAAACAACATTTGTATATAAATAAAACAGAGAGAGACCAAGTTATGAATGGTAACTACTTTTCAAATGCTTTTTACAGTGAACATACAACACTTCGGTTTTAAAAGGCAAGACTAAGACACAATCACTGACAAAGACTAAAGTTATTTTGGGGGGGCATCAACCAGTTCCAAATGTTGCCAACAGACTCTGGAGATTTTCACTCAACAATCTGAAGTCTCTACCACAAGATAACATGCACAAAGCCCTTTAACTGCTTCACTTTGGTTACTAGCTGACAATAGTTCATGGGAAAAACTGCTTCTTGATAGCTGAGGACAGAGAGAAGCCAAAGACTGATTGGGAATAAAGAACAAACTACTTCCTACCCCCCAGGTCAGCACTGGGTGGGGAATGGCAGGCTGTAATTGCCTGTAATGCAGTTCATAAATAAAGAGACTTTGGTCTCATACAGAGCAAAATGAGGAGGAAATACCTTTCAAGGCTTATGTTTTAAACATTGTTTCCAGAATAAAGCGTAAGCACAGCCTTTAAAAATATTTAATATGCCAGTTGCCCAAGAAGGATGTGCTAGCCTTAAACACAGCCATCAGGGCCTGGATACTCAGAGCTCCATTGCCCACGTGCATTTCCAAATCAGATGACTAGATTTCCTGAAGCACTAGCCTCCAGCAGAAGTTTTGATTATTTTGGCATTTCCTTTAGGAGCTGGATTGGAAGTTGACAACAACTCTTGAGTGCTCAGCTGCTTGAAAAACCTGGCCTGGAGATTAATAGCCATGCAGTGCTGAGCATACCAGCTGCCTTTTACTCAGTGTCTCTCATAATTTACAGTATTAAATGCTTGAGTCTAACAAACACTTTTGAGAAGCCGACCATTACTTTTCCCAGTTTGTAGGTGAAAGAAATGCAAAAGTACCTGTTTTAACAATAAATCTAGGGTAAAAGCTTCCACAGACTCTTCAGCCTCTTGTATTTGCATTAAGCAATACACGTAGAAAGGTGAATATTTTCAAAGACAGCAACAACCTGAAGGCTGCAGGCAGGACTAAAGACACACATAGAACCAAAAAAAGATTCTGCCATTCCCTACATGATTTTAAAGCTCTGTGCTCACTCTCAAAGGACACTCTTCATTAATAACTCCAGCCGATAGGATTATTTTGACCCTTCAAGAACATCCCTGTCTGGAGAGGACCTTAACATTATTAAAGGAAAAAGTTGATGAAAAAGTTTGTGGAGGGTGTAGTAAGGGGCAAACCTACCATATAGGTGGGAAAACAGGGGGCAGTGGTGGTGTGCTCTTCATCTTTTTGCAAAGCATGAAAAGGAAAATGTCAAACCTCCTAAAGCTTCAGCTGTGTACTGCCACAGCCCAGAAAACCAATTCCAGCCACATCCCCCAAGCACAGTTTTCCTAACATTAAAGGGCAGCAAATCAGCTGACCAAAACTTGCAAAGAAGACCATAAAAACATAATTTTCATTTCAATTGGAAATGAGGCAGATAGTTAAAAAATTGGTTACCTCAAAGAACAAGGAATACCTGCCAATCTCTGTGTGGGATGGACATTTTTGTGCCAGTGCATTATGCATCCATTTCTGGCCTAAGTGGTTATAAAAGCTCATCAATTCAAATTGTCTTTTGAGCAAATTAGCTTAAAATCTCCCAATGAAACGGTCATCACCTTAGCGATATGCTCTTTAACTCCTTCTAATTGTCAACTCAGCAGTAGCTACACTGCCAAGTTTTTCCTAAAGCCAATATTCTGTTAAAGTCTGTAGGATTTTGATTAAGAATCCTAGCATTTGATTTTCAAGTTATGTCTTGGAGTGCACAATGTGCAAATCTGACGCTGCAAGCATAGAGTTAGAAAAATAGCAAGGAATTTAAAAAAAAATTAAAATGAGCTGCTCTAGTCACTGAGATCAAATGTTCAGAGAAAAGCCTCAGAAATGTTTATTCTCCCAGATTAGATGGAATTCTAAGCAGTGTTTATTGGAGAGAAGAGATGGAGTGTGCTATGTCTTATTCTTGTTCCCTGTATCCGCCTTTCTCTTAAAAGTGTCAAGTAGTAGGGCTGCAGGGATTATGGTGCTGAGGGAATTCTTGCCACTTTCCTTCTCTCTCTCTATTTAAACACGACAACTCTTGGCAGGCCTGGGTCACATTGTTTGTGTAGCCAGGACAAGGGGGTGGAATTCTGGAACACGTTCCAGCCCACATTCCAGATTTTCCTATAACCTAGCCCCTTATTTTAAACACACGCCTCTGCGAATTACCTTTGTGCTGCTATGCCATTTGAAAATCTGTTTCAAACACTCCTTGCAAATTAAAATCTGATTCAGCTTCAGCTCCAATCAAGGTATTTCTGCATGGTAAATGATCTATGAAAAAGGCAGTGTTTGATTTTGCAGGAAAAATAACAAAAAAAAAAAAAAACAAAGAGGGGAGAGTATGAAAGAGGAAGGACAAATGGCTCAGAATCAGCCAGGGAGTATGGTATTTCTCTCTCTGAATGAACAATTTTAATAACTGCCTATACTGATTGCATAACAATTTATACAACTGGATTTTATTGCTTGTCATGTCAGAGGACTGGACTACTCTTTTGTGAGTGCAATTTGCATATCTATCTTTTTTGCACCACCAAGTAACAGGCAAAAAAATTTCAACAATCATTTGGCTGACAATTGGATGTGTTAATTTGCAGCTAAAAAAAGTACAAAATGAAGGTCAAACTGAGGCAGTCAAAAATGCAGTCCCTGCTTTCTCTTATTCAGCTGATTGTTGCACAAAGATCAAGATTGCTCAATCTGGTGTGTGTACTTTCAGATCAATAAGTGCTTTCATTCATCATTCACAACTTGCTTCACTATGAAAGTTGAACTATATCTTTAACACAAACCACACTTCCTTTGTCCTGAATGAAAGATCTGCCTGGGCACGCGGGAGAACAGGCTCCTTGTTGATGCAATGTTATCACGTGCACTGGGGCCAATATCTTACAGCTCACAGCACAAACTGCCCGTGGAGAACAAACTTCCCATACAGAAGAGACTACTCAAGCAGAGCATTTTTAATTAAATGATGGAGGGAAAGGAGCTCTCTCTGTCTCTCTACCGGTGGCACCAGGTTTAAGAATCCATTTGTCACAAAAATGCTCCTGCATCTTCTTTCATGAAACTGCTGATGCATATTAGGACCTGCACTCCCTCCAGGCAGAGCCCTCCAGGATAGCATCTGCATACCCTATTAGAAACTCATTAACTGGTGTAACTTCAGCTTCACATTTCCATGCCTAACACGTTCTTGTTAGTTTCTCTGTTCCCTTACTTCCCTTACAGTCACTGTCCTTTTAACTGCTTTTCCATCCTTAAATACTTGTTTGGAAAGGATATTGTGTTCTCTGTTCAGACACTCCCCAACTCTCCAAGGGAAAAAGTCAGAAACAAAAACAAAACATGGAAGTTACAAGACGCCACTTTCCTCGTTAGCTTATAACCATTTCAGGTACTGAAAGGCACCAAAACAGGCTGTCAGACAGGAGGCAGAGCAGGAGAACAGGGAAGGTGTTAGGAAAGAAATAACAAAGGAGAAAAAAGACAAGAACCTACTTCTATTTGTCAAGGCAGGCACCTTCTGTGAGTATGAAGGCTGCCTAATGAAGTCAGAATAAGTTCAAGAAATGCCTGCACTGTCCATATGTAGAGCATGGATTTCATCTCACTGGATTTCACAAGCCACTTCTGACAACTGAGATAAGATATGTCAACACTCTCTGCTTGCACAGTTTTTCACTCTTTTAGTACATCAAATGCATTTTGTATCTTAGCAAAATCTCTCTTCTTCCCATTCCTCTGCAAGCATTTTTCTAAAGGTTAGCTGGAAGTGGTATTAAACACAGGACTGGGGAAGAGTGAGTGGGGAGACACAATTTCGGGGTCCATTCTCACCCTGCAGCCAAAGGAGCCTGCTCTGGCTGATGAACCCAAAAAATGCCAGAGGCGCTGAGGCACCCACGGCTCCCCAGGCTGGTGCTGCTTGGTTCCTGCCTATCCCAAGCCCCCTCCTGCACAGTGTCACAGCATGCATGCCAAGTGATAGCCTGAGAAAACAGTCACACGTGTAGTGCCATGCTTAATAATATCCCTGTGCCTCTCTTATCTCTGCTGTTCCTTTTGTCTGCTGCTGAGAAACCATTAACACACTCAGGGCTCTGAGAGGGAGAACAACAGCAGACAGGAGATGGATTTCAGGTGACCTCCTGAACTCTCCCAAGCTGACTGATGAGCAGGCTCTGGAGTAAACCTGAGGTATTATCCAAGAGCAGCTTCACAGCCACTGCCTCACCCACTGTATGCATATCCCAATTTTCCAGAGAATTTCTATCCTCTCCCTGGCTTGGGTAACTCCAGTATTAGCAAGGTAGAGGATGGAAGGCAGCCCTGACCCTCACTTCCAGGTACAGAATAAGAGTAAACACTTTTTGGGAAAAAAAAAAAGGGGAGGGGGGGGGGGGAAGAAAAGGCGGGGAGGAGAAAAGGCGGGGGGGGGAGGAGAAAAGGCGGGGGGGGGAGGAGAAAAGGCGGGGGGGGCGAAAAGGGAAAAAAGGAACAGAAAAGGGAAAAAAAGGGGGGGGACAAAAGGGGGGGACAAAAGGGGGGGGGACAAAGGGGGGGGGGACAAAACCAGAAGGAGCTTCAATTTCAGAAAGCAGAAACCACCCTGTAAATGAAGGAGGGAAAGGTAAGAGAAATGGTAGGAAAAATTTGGAAGTAACTCCAACAACCTGCAAAAGAAAACTTCTAATCAAACATGCACATTTACAAGATGAAGTTGTTGTTAATTATCCACTTTTTGCAACTGACAACAAAAATATTTGTAAAATCTTAAGAATATGTACAAATCTTGGACTTTTGAGCACCTCATCGGAGAGGGATCTTGGATAACATTAAGGTGGAAATAAAGCCCCAAATTCTAGTTAACTTCCTTACCAAGTCTGAGATTTTCACAAAATGTGGATTTTCATTAATTCCTCAGTATCAATGCCCCCCAGGAACTTCCCATTTAATGGCTGACCAATTTATGATCTGCTACAATTTTAATACACTTCTATCAGAAACCTTCCAGCATTTTCAGAAATTCAAAAGACACTCAACACCAGAGATATCATATGGTGGCTGCAGAAGATTGCCAGGTCTTAAAATGTTATAATAGTTGCTTTTTTTCATGTCACTGGATATATTTTCAGTCCAGCAGCAATGGCACACTTCTAGTAGCAAATTCTATATAAATGGAAAACATACAAAGTACACAGAAGCTAAGAATATTCCAACCCTTGACACACAGGTATACTAGTTTTCTCATTAAGACTAGAATGATAAAATTGGCAGTTCCTATAAACAAGCATTTATCAAATAGGAATCTGTTTGTGTTGAGTAGGTAAAAGAATTTGTATTTAAATTTTCTGAATGTATATTTGTGTTTCATCATGCATTTGACATCAATCTGTAATTAAAACTAATTTCTGTAATCAAATGGCAAGAACTATCATGTTTAAAAGAATTGCAAAAGCTGTTGAAGATTCATGATAGCAGACTTCATTAAAAATTAATTAAAGTCCTACATAAAGCCCTGCGAAGATTAATTTCAGTTACATACCCAAAGGATACAGTCAGTTTATACCCTATTTAAGCCATATTCCACAGCACATTTACAACCAGTCCTTTGCTGTGCTGATTTAAAATTAAACCAGACATTCAAGGGCTTTTCATTTTAGTTTAAAGAGCTAATGCTTTGGGAAAATGGTGGAATAACCACCACTGGAAGACTTTAAAAGCAAGAGACAAACATCTGCCAAGAATGATGGAGATATAATTGATCCCACCTTGGGGCAGAGGGATAGATTAGAAGATCTTTTGAGGTTTCTTCCAATCCTATTTTTCTTCATTTCCAAGGTGTGGAAATGGGAAAACAAGGAATCACAGAAAACATCTGAACAACTGAAGGAAAAGTAATTGTATAATTGAGACCAAATTGTTAACTGATTGCAACTTCCATGTTACATTTGGATGGGAATTAGCAAGAGACAATAACACAGATTAACTGAGACAAGGGAAAGATAAAAATGCCAGGGGAACCAGAACTTCAAAAGTTGCTGTGGAATTGAAGGCAAATGTTTGCTTGCCACACATAGCCGCCGTGTCACCCCCCCCAGGAGCCTGCACAGGGCTTGGCTTTGTCTGGAAACCAGCTTGGATTTTATCCCATGTCCCACCTCAGGAAAAGGGAAAACGAGTCGTGCATTTCCCAGCTAAATCTCCAAGGTGGACACAAATGACAGATGAAATTTAAGCACACAAAAAGCATGTCTGCAAAGGGGGGGTCTCCATGCACCAATCAAACCCTCCTCCCTCAGTCACAGGGGGAAGGTGTGAGGGCATCCTTTCAAAAATCAGGTTCTTCAGCCTGTTCTGCTCCAACATTTCTGCCTCCCTGCGGATCTAAAACAACAAAGCCTTCTTTCCCCCAGGAAGGGCAAGCCTAAAGCACTTTGTCTGTCTAGAGCTCGTTCTCAGGAACTATTTTTGGGTAATTTTCCTTTACTAAATTATTTGATAAGGTCATTGTGCAATCAGCTGGGACTGGAAATTCTTTCCCACTCCCTCCAATTGCAACCACAATGTATTGCAAGGGTTCCTAAGACCTGAAATTGTGTTGCTTGTAACTCAAATCAGCCAAGCTAATAGATTTTTAAGAGCAAGAAATTCAACAGCCTATCTTGCTAATGCTGAAATTACTGCCCTAAGATCCCAGCAGGAAGACAACCTTAAAACAAAAAGTTTCTTATTCTTAAAGTAAAAATCTTGCAGTTATTTTGATCCCATTTTGAGGAGGTTATAAGAGGCAACCAGAAATATGCATTAAAAAGACAAATTCAGAAACGTAGAATTTAATTTTTCCATAGAGCAACAAGGATATTAAGACTTTTTTTCCATTTATTCCACGCTATATTCAGAGTTCATATCAAGGGGATGCAGAAACTCAAGGGAGTGTCCTTTAAGAATGAGAGCAGGCATTTAGAAGACAAATTCCTTTCCTGACTTGGCCACCAGATCCTCTGGGACAAATCATTTAACGTTATGAAACATTACCAATTTGAAAGCTGATGTGCTTTTACTCCCTAAGAAGTACAAATGAAGAAAAGCAGTGAAGAATCAAATGATACAAACTGGATGATAACAGGTACCTATGTATTTGATGTGACTTAAGTTTGGGAACCAACCATTTTCTGCAATCTTTGAGACCACAGAAAATGTGTGCAATTAAGGGTTGTGCAACAAAGCTCAGGAAGACAAGGTGACTGTGCAGAGTCCTACACATGTGGAGCTACAGTGATGATGAAGGGCTCAAAAGTGAGTTTTCCTGTTAGAAAATCAATCTCACATTTCCCAGAAGGCCATTAGAATAGTCAGGGGTGGTAGCACAGTGCACACAGGTTTCTCTGTCAGATCTTCAGCCTGCCCCAAAGGCTACATTGAAAATGATGAGGATGATGGTGGCAGGCAGGGACTCTGAACCATCCAAAGTTCGTGTACCAAGAGCAAACTCTCATGGCTAAGGAGGGCTTGCACAGGTGCTGTAATGTAAAGAAACAGGGAATTGAAGCAACGCACTGTGTGCTTTTGGACTGTTCTTCATCATCAGTTAGTCTTTCCCCACTGAAACAAATAATTTGCCAGCATTTTCCTTTTCTCACCATAGTTACCACTATGCTATCTCCATTACTGTACCAAAGTTAAAAGCCTCTATTATGTGACATTAGGCAATAAATACAGAAAAACCAAGAAAAAAGCATCCACATTGCACTTAATCTCTTTCCCTGCCTATCTTCATTTATTTTAGCCTACCATTACTTGTATTCTTTGCATAGGAAACAGGCACTGAGCCCTTGGAAGGGGAACACCTAGGCCATGGAAATGTCAAAATCTGATCAAAACAGTGAAACTGGTAATGTAACCACAGCTTCTCTCTCCACCTGCCTAATGCCTATCATGAAAAAGAGGGGGAGAGAGAGGACATTGCATTAATGGACGTGTTATTGTAGGAATCAAACACTGTGGCAAAAATTATCCAGCAAACACAAGTCTAAACTATAAACTGGTCAAGTAAGAGGGGCTAATAAACCCTTTCTGTTGGTTGCAAAGTGGAGACAAATAGTTATTGGCTAGGTGCTCTGCACAGCTGTAAAAGTGTGAGGGACTTGGGAGGCATTGTGACTCAGACACTGAGGGATTGAATGTGACTGCATAGTGGTGAATAACTTGTTTGTCATTCATGTGAATAAAATGTGGAAGTAGATCGATGCTTTTCTCCATAATATGGGTTCTCTACTAAGCACAGTAAATCTCCGTCTCACGACAATGGCGTGAGATCATTCATGCCATTAGTTTCAATGACACTGACTCTATACTGCATGCAGTTTTGCTGTTCTCTTTCCTCAGTATAACAAAGCCTGAGAGTGCCAGCTGCCTCTTGAGCCTTAAAAAGAAAGAAAGAGGAGAGATAGAGACTTTCATTTACCATGATTTTGATTGGTTAATTTCTCTCTATTATTTTGTTGCTTCCTCCCATATGAAAAAATGCATTGTCGTCCAAACTAACGCGCAGGAGAAAGGCTGCTCAGTGAACATGCAAAATGTAAATCACCAGCCAGCAATGACACTTTGAACATGGAGCATAACACCATCATCAGCCTTGTTTTTACCCCAAATATCGCAGATATTTTTTTCTCTCCCTTTTTTTGCAGCTGGGGCTGTGATCACAATCTCATCTGCTGAGCTTCAACCGGGCCGCGCATACACGCAGCAGTCAGGGTTTTATGAGTGTAGTATTTTAATTGTTGTAGTACATGGTTGGCACGTGAATGAAAGCCAAAGTCCTTTCAGCTACAGATATGACTAAGCTATAAAGATAACCGTGCAACAGAGGCATTTTCAGACCATTTTAATGGCCTTCTGGCTTTACTGCAGCGTCATTTAATGCAGCCATTCTGTTGGCACTCCTGTGGAAAAGATTGCCATGGACCCCCTTCCCCTCCCTGCCTGGGGCTGCACCTTGTCCTCTAAATTGTAGCTGCATGCTGAAACTTTGCAAATGCCATGCCAAGTTAGGATGCATTTCCTTGAAAAGTCAGAGAAGGGGATGACGGCAAAATCAAAGAGGAAAAAGATTATGGCGCACACACCTAAATTCAACTTATACACGCTTAAATTCAAGTGCTTGCATCCCCACAAATCTGGTCTTGAAAGGGAGACCAAAAATGTTCAGGTAGAAGACATCCAAATTCTGAGGGAACGTTCAAGAGCATTGGGCTATACACTTTGTGTTTCAGATGACGCCATGGTCCACAGACGTGTGTTCCTGATGTTTTCAGAAAATGCTTTCTGATCATTAACAAGAACAAAAAGTTGTCTCCTTATCTGCTTGCATTATTTAGAAAAACAAAAGGGGTTGAGACAAAATATACAGAAAGGCCAGGAAGTTTTACTATTAGAAAACAACATTTTGTGTCCTCACATCAGGACCAGCTGGTTAAGCTTGGACAAGTTATTGCTTCTCTCCATACCCCAGATTACTCAGCTATAAAACAACCTGAAGAGTGAACAGCTACCTTAGCTGCAGGGATGAAGTGGTTAATGTGGAGAAAACACACATTTTACATTAGGTATGCAATGCATTTATGCAGTTCCTGATCTCCTAGAAGGACTTGGGCAACACTAAGGAATTAAAATGGAGACCTGGCACTAGTCTGACTACCCCAAGTGCTTGGGTGTGAGCAGCAACAATCCATCTGTTCCATTACCAGCCAGACAAAGCCAGCATTACATAAGAACCATAGGGATATATTGGCTTATTAAAAAATGGTTCCAGAGCCCATTATACACAACGGTACAGAGTTGTATAAATGCACATTAAATAACAGCACACAGCTTGGCATGTGTTAGCTTTGAAAATGTGTGTACTTTTCCAAAAAATGGTCATGGCAGCTGTTTCAAAATTGATATAGCCTTCTCAGTTAGAAAAAAAAAAGTTTAAAAATCAGCTGTTGAAAAAACCCCACCCTAGATACACATTTGCCCAGCATGCTGGAACAGCATCTCCTGGGTAAATAACTCATGTTTTTTTACATTAGTACATGTTCCAAAGTATGTATTTACCTGATGGACCATAACAGCCATGAAGGAGCCTGTCTAGTCTACTGGGTAATATCAGATGGATTTTTCTACAATTAGTATGCATGCCATCAAGCATCCTAAATCATATAAATAGTGCACCTTTTTAAAAGCCAAAATACAAATTTAGACAATCCAAAACACACAATGCTTTGGACCACAATGCGTGGGCAAGCTAAATAGTTCAGGGGTTTGCAAAATAGGAACAAGGGCAGATAGATATTTTATCTTCAGTTCCACTGTAACATGAGTCAGAATTCTGAAAAAATTAGCAGAATTCTCTCCTGGTGCCAGAGACCCAGCTACCAACAATATTTCACAGGGTTTTGCAATAACCTCATGGTAATGACTCACTTAACCCACTGGAAAGAGTGAAACTCAAAAGCAGCCTCAGAGCTCTTTGCCCCTGTGGTCTCCTGTTTCTCTGTAGCTCTGGTCTGGGGTTGGCCATGCTCACAGGTCATACCTCATCGTGCTGAGGGGAAAAGGTACCTGAGTGATTTCACCTTTGTGCACAGAAACAAAGCCTTGACAGGTCTCTGAATGCTCCCAAACAAGGATGAATTTCACCTCTCACCGGAGAGGCAGGGAAGGAAGAGGCCATGGTAAGACACTCATGTTTTCCCCTCAGCAGGAAGGAGTTGAAAAGGAAGGGGACACCCATTATCATTCTTCACAATGCCTACATTTGTTACAGAAAGAGTTTGCAGTTAAAAAAAAAAAAGAAAAATAAAGAAACCCTTAAAAGGGTGTAACCTTTTCCTTTAATTATTGGCTTGTGTTATTGTGCTTCACATGCTGTTGTACAGTAACCTAAAGAAATTGAAGGCTAAATAGAATCTGTGGCCTTCACCTTTTGAGAAAGATATAAATATAAATCACAGAAGAACATTTTTGGTGTTATTTCCAGAAAGCCCCATGGGATGCAGAAGGTTAAAACTAATGTCTGCAGGTGAAAATGAAAATGCCACATTTCAGGCAGCTGTTCATGCCATACATCCCCGCAATTTTCAGGTAAACATGCCATAGTCATCCCTTCCATTAGTGTCCCGAACTGTATTTTGAGTGCAAAGTAAAGAATTCATATTTCCATATTAGCTACTGCTCTATATGAAATTCATTACTATCTGCCAATCTATGGTCCATGCTACATTTAAGTTCCACTTAACTCCCAACTGAGACCCAGAGCAGGTTTTATGCCTTCTTTAAGGTCTATTTGAGGTGTGAACTTTATCCAAGGAATACAATTCCACCCTCTCAAACTTTTACCATATCCCCAGTAACCAGAAAGCTAAATGGGATTGGTTGTACACATAACAAAATAAACACATCAGTGAATGGGAAAGATGTTAGCAGAGACAGGCTTTTCCTTACTTGTTTTCCTTAGGTGATGAAGACACATCACTTTTCCTAAAACCCCACTGTGGCTATGCAGAACTTCCAGATAGATCCAATGCAGCCACAAGAGGTGTTTAACAGCAAAACTGCACTGCTCTCCTCCCCCCAAGGCTCTGAAATCCAGAGCAGTGCTTGACCTTGAGTCTGAAAACCCAGCCAGCAATCCCAATGTTCAATCTGTGCTCCAGAACTTGTCTTTGTGTGGGTTCAACCAGTTTCATTTAAGTAGACTCAATTAATAGCATTTCTATTAAAGATTTTCATAGGTATCTTCTTGAATTCTGACAGCATTTTCATTTTCACCACCCAATATTAGGGCCAGACATTAGTTTTAACTTTCTGCATTTTTTTTCATAAAGATCTACTGTCTGCTTGAGTTACTATAACTTCTGTAATGAAGTCAAGTATATACAACTGCACAACTCTACAAGAAACTCCATCTGAGTGAAAAATGCACAATTGCATGAAAATCCCTTCAACCTTTCAAAATACTAAATTTGTATTAACCATATGAATATCTCCAAATCTATTGAAGAATTTGAGATGACGGAAAAAAGTGCCTGAGGAACAAGAAAAGCATCTCTACTTCCTTCAAAAAAAAGGAATGCGATTGGTGTGCTACCCCTGGTTTATGACCTTGCAAGACAAATTTGCACTGTTCAAAATTGGAGCAAATCCTTTCTGCTCTGCCCTTCTCAGCTGTCACTGATTTTTGGTCTTCTAAATCATGAACTCTGGGAAGCAGGAGGCATGTTGTTCAGAGTATTCAGAATCTACTCACAAACATCACTACAATATTTGGAATTATCATTGTGAGACCAAGAATTGAGAAACTCAAAGGGAAAAAGATGGATTCAGGATATTTTTTTCAATATATTAATGAAAAATTTCATCAGAAATAAAGAGCATGAGAAGCAGATACATAACTGCAGTAAAATATTGGCTATGAACATCTCCTTCCTCTGGGTGCCTGAAGAACAGCATGAATAAACCTGAACTATTGCAACACAGTCTAGAAAACCTGACTTGAATGTAAAGATCCTTTATGACTGGAAACTCTTACCTCTAGGTTTCATTTTTTCATTTCAGTAGGTCCCTGAAAAGAGTCCCTTTCCATGTGCACAGACTCTGCATGGACAAAAGCAGCCTGCACTGACCACTCCTGCCACATGTGACAAAGCTCTTCCACCTGGATCCGGGACAGAAGGGACCTTTCCCAGTCTGCTCCTGGCCTGTGTTGGGCTTATAAAGCTGCAGTTGATTTTGCTGAATGCCCCTCCTGCCTCTGACAGGCCTTTGCAAGCAGACACATTGTCAAGGTTCTCATTCTGCTTCCAAAAAACCCCAAAACAACAGCTATAATAAATAGGGCTATGAGCTGCAGCAAAGAGGCCATGTGCAAGTTTGAATTCATGAACTGCACCCCTGCAGCTGCCAGGCAGGTAGCAGGGAAATTGTAAATCACATAATTTTTAGTCACAGGGGTGTACTAGTGAAAGGGAAATGAGGACAAAAGCAAACATCTTGGGTTATAGTTTCTGGAGATTTCATTAACACAATACACACTGAAATCAAACAGTAATTCTTTTGACAATTAGAACTTCTAGGTCAGTAGGAATTTTTGGATGAATGCTAGATTCAGTTGGATTTAAGTTATAATATTTGATTAATCTATTTTTCTCTTTCATAGAATGATTCAAAATACCCCATAAGTGGAAAGTGATTATCCTCTCAAATTAAGAACACAGATATCATTTGTCAATGAAAATTCTGTCACTTTCTTCAGCTCCAAATGTTCATAATTAGTCTGAGCAGCCTGGTGCCATCCAATTTTCACCCCAGCAAAGACATTTCCATAGATAGTGCCCTGAAGTTGGGATACCAGTACAAATATTTCTGCTTATTAATCAGAGCTTCCAGCTGGTGCATTGCAATTTAATCAAGGAAGGAGCTTGCTCAAGACACTGCTAAGTCAAATGCTCCACATCATCACTACACATTTCCAGTCATGTTTTCTTCAAAAAGTATTCTTGCATTGTTCAGTCTGAACTTGCAACAATTGCCATCAACTTGAATTTGAAGCACATTATCATTATTATTATTTGCTTGTCTACTTATCATTTAGGCACTTTTTTTCATCATCTCAAAATTCTTCATCTTAGAAAAGGAACTGCTGGGTGAAGGACCATTCATGGCTGCTAGACAAGACTGGGGGTCAGGGAGTGTTTCCAGTTTGTGCCAGAGATTTCCTCTGTCAGCTCCAATAACTGAAATAACCTCCCTCCTACAGAACCTTTGTGAGAATTCACTAATGTTTGAAAACATCTTTCATCCTAAGTAGGAAACTGCTATAAAACAGTTGATATTTTAAAGCTAATTTTGGGGTTTTTTGGGTTTTGTTTAATGCTAGGATCCATGAGTGCAGCGGAGTCAGCGGCCTTAAATCCAAATGCGTCCGGCTAGCAGGGCGGCCAGCTGCCACTGCAGCAGTTGGGAGTCAGTCCCGGTGGCAGGGCCCCAGAACTGCTCCTACGAACACCCTTTGGCGTCAAGGGCCTCAGGCTGTGTTCGTGGGGACGAGATCGTGCTGCCTTAGATAGAGCTTGGCTGCAGAAGAGGCGAGACAGAGAGCCGGACACTCACTGGGGACTGTCAGGTTTATTGCCTGCTCAGAGTCAACCAGGGAGTGACAATGTAACATTGGGGCTTACAGCTTTTATAGTAACAGAGGGTCGGGGGGAGGAGTACACAAAGTAACCAATGGGGGATAGAAACCATCAAAAATGACAAGGGGGGAGTCCAGTAAGGATATCGGGAAGGTGGGGCCCTGGTCCCACAGCCAATCATGGCTCCCAAGAGAGGGAACTTTCTGGATAATAGGGAGGAGTAGGGAGTGATTGACTGGGGCCAGGGGAGGGGAAATGAGAGGAGAGTACAACCACATAAGGAAGCTGGAGGGAGGGGAACCAAAAGATACATAATATGACAGGAGGATTGGCAGAACTAGAGGCAGGAAAATGAACTTGGGCAGAACCATTTTACAAACAGAGGGGAAACTGGGGCAAACCAATTGAACACAACACAACATCTCCCCGTTTTTTGTTTTAAAAGAAAAGAAAAAGAAAGTAAAATCTCACTTAAAAAGAAGTGACATGGGGCTGGTCAACCGAAGCGCAATCTTCGGTCCAGGGATAGCTTGGTGGGAGATCAGACCAACGCTCATCATCTGCAGCTTGATATGCCTCCGATGAGACGTTGGTCATTTCTACAGCTTCGCTGTAGGGGGCTACCACCTGGTTCGCGCTCGGAATAGTTAGCTTAGAAACAAGTTTTTTGACCAGCTCTCGAATGATGGAAATAACAACTAAAAGCAAAATCAGTCCAAACACAACTTTAAAAACAGTCTCTAGTATGGAACTGGCCCAGCTGCTAAGGCCCCAACTCTTAAAAATGTCCCCCAGCCAGTCCGAAGTTTCTTGTTTTATTTGATGTAACATGTCTTGCATGCGCTGTATCGAATGTCTGGCGTCTTCGGCTCTGGATGACAAGTTCAGGCAGCAGAGACCCTCAAACTCCTCACAGCGGTGGTGGTGCAGCAGTAGCAGAAAGTCGATTGCTGCTCTATTTTGGAGTGTCGCCTTCCTCGTTATTTCCTCGTCCGTAAGGAGGTCGGAAAGGGCAGCTGATGTAAAGTTTAGCTACCCAACACTCTAGGCGGCCCAATTCTCCTAGAGATTTCGCCACTGATACCTAGGGCAATAACAGGGTCAGGGCGATAGCTTTTGGTTTCTGCCAATGGGTAATTTCGTCGTCACAATCTGATGTGAGGTCGTTAAGACCTCTTTTAGATCTGGCCAATCCAGATGTGACGTTCGTCTTCTTCCAATTAACAATTTGTGTCAGGTTGGGGGTAAACAGCGACAGCTTCCCAATTGTGCACGGCCCTCCGATCAGGCGAGAGGGGATGCCTGCTCATGCTCGGTTGCCACAAATGAAAAATGCTCCCCTAGGAAGGGCGAATGATGTTTCTCCGGTGGTGGAAGGTGCATTGACTTTCAAAGTCACCGCACACCACTGATGGGCTTGATATTCTTTCTTTGATTGCTTCACCATCAGATTGCCCTTCTTTGCAGGGGTAAAATGGGAATCGAACTGAAAACAGATTGTGGCATTAGCAGATCCGAGCAGTTCTAATTCCACGGGCTCGGTGGTCAAGGGGGCCAGCTTCTTGACTCCGTTTCTCCAGGCAATTTTCGTGTCAAAACCGAAGGGGATTGTGAGGCTCTGGGCCAAAATAGGGGCAAGGGATGACTTAAAGGCAGGGGGGAACTCGCCTGGAGAAAAAGGGATCCCCACGAGGCAAGACGACATTGGGTCCTCTGCTGAGCCTGTGTCTAGGCAGATGTGATCTCATCCTAGAGCTTGAGCCAAAGTACGCCAGACGTTGACCTTCGGCTGGGGGACGATCCACGGCTCTGTAGGTGTGATCACGAGTCCGCAGACCATCATTAGGAGAACGAAGGCTGAGTTGGGAGCCATCAGCGTTGCCATGGGCTTGATGGGGAGATGGGTAGATGAACTAAAAGACAAAAGGAATGGTTTAAGTATGAGAAACTTAAACAGAAGGTTCTGCCCCAAATAATAAGTTCAATTCAGAGGAGGAGGAGGAGACGGGAGAGGATGGTCTGGTTTCGAAAACTAAATGGAGTTCAGAGGAAAATGGGGAAATAAAGGGAAAGGGTTCAACTTCAATTAAAGGATTGGTATCGGAAGGGAATGGGGATATAAAAGGGGAGGATTTTTTCCTCCGCCGCCAGCATGCGACATGTGACTGTGGGACCGGTTTGGTTGTCTTGGCTTGCTTGGGGAGGAAGGGTCTGACCCACTTTGATGGGATCCACCTGGGTCCCAAGGGGGTGGATACACAAGCATATCCTCTCCCCCAAGTGACCAGGTCGAAGGGCCCTTCCGTCCACCAAGTTTCTGGGTCTTTTATCAAAACCGGAGGTCTGGTCTTTGGTTGCAGCTGACTGTGGTTGCCAAAGTGCCGGACTACTGGAGGGTTGAGGTTGTCGAAGGAGCAGTTGAGGAAATTGATGGTATACAACGCCTTCGACAACCTAACGTGGGGGGACTCCACCTTCACAGCCACTCGTTGACGTTCTAGTACTCTTTTGAGGCTCTGGTGGGCCCTCTCCACCATGGCTTGGCCTGTCGGGGAATAGGGGATGCCGGTTTTATGTTCAATTCCCCATTGCTGCAGGAAGCTGCGAAGCTCCCTGGAGGTATACGCTGGTCCATTATCTGTTTTGAGGGCCCTAGGGATGCCCAAGACAGCGAACGCCTGAAGAAGGTGTTTCTGGACATCCGCTGCCTTTTCCCCTGTGTGGGCAGAAGCAAAGATAGCGCCCGAGAAAGTATCCACGGATACATGGACGTAACACAACCTCCCAAAGGACGGGATGTGTGTCACATCCATCTGCCACACTTCACAGCTCACCAGACCTCGGGGATTAGCCCCGGCTGTGATGGTTGGCATCTGGTGAGCTTGGCATTGGGGACATGTGGCCACGATCGCCTTGGCCTGTTCTTGAGTCAGTCCGAATTGTCGGACTAGGCTAGGCGCATTTTGGTGGAAGAGCTGGTGGCTGATCTTAGCTTGGCCGAACACATCTGGGAGCGGGCCCATCGTGACTGTGGCAGCAACCAGAGAATCAGCTCTCCGGTTGCCCTCGGCGATGAACCCAGGCAGGTCTGTGTGTGACCTCACATGCATCACATAAAAAGGATGCTCTCGGTGGGAGACTAAATCAACTAATCTTGAGAGCAAGTTGAACAGATTTTGATTTGAGACCTCCTGGAGAACTGCGGATTCCACTCTAGAAACTACACCGGCTACATATGCAGAATCTGTAACCAGATTGAAGGGTTCAGAGAACTTCCCGAATGCCCGGACGACTGCGTCCAACTCAGCAACTTGTGGAGAACCCTCCACAATGGCAACGTCAGTCTCCCACCACTGAGTCTGAGGATCCTTCCAAGTCATAACAGACTTGTGAGATCTTCCAGACGCGTCAGTAAAAACTGTCAGGGCATCCAGAGGGGTTCTGCTCTGAATCCTTTTCACAGACAATTTAAACTCCGAATTAAACAATTTGTGGGCCGGCCGATCGACTGCAATCTGGCCAGTATAGCTGTCTAGAGCAAATTGGAGCATCTCATTGGTCTCCAACAATTCATCCAGGGTCTTCTTTTTTAATGGGCCCGAGTCTAATTGAATTGGAATGTGAATGCATGAAAAGTCACAGCCTGCCAGCTCCCTGATCCGAGATCTTCCTTTCCGGATCAGTTCGGCTACCAGCTCCTGTGGCCTTGTCATTCTTTTGGATCGATGGTGACTCAGAAAAACCCACTCTATGATCAAGAGAGGGTCTTCCGAGTTCTGATCCTTTAGGGTCTTGTCCCATTGGTGTATCAGCCCGTGAAGATGTGGCAGCTTACCCAATATGATAAATTTGAATGGCAGGCCCGGATGGTATCGATGAGCCTGCCTGGCCGAAATGGTTTTCTGGATTTTTTCAAGGGCTACCTGAGCTTCTGGGGTGAGGGTCCTAGGAGAACATAGCTCCTCTCCCCCTTTCAACAAATTGAAAAGGGGGGCTAGGTCTTCGGTTGAAATGCCCAGCCAAGGTCTCACCCAATTTAAAGACCCACACAGTTGATGGGCATCAGCTAGGGTCCGAACATTCGTATTAATTGCCAATTTTTGCGGAACAATGGTCCGCTTAGTAATTTCAAGGCCCAGGTATTTCCAGGGTGGCATCCTTTGAATTTTGTCCGCTTGCAGCTCGAATCCTGCAGCAATCAATGCATTGATTGTCAGGTCAAGCGCATGGGTAAGTAAGTCGTTGTTCGGAGCACAGACGAGGATGTCATCCATATAATGTAATATGGTGACATCCTCGAGGACTGTACGAATGGGGGACAGCAAGGAAGCGACATACCATTGGCAAATCACAGGGCTGTTCTTCATGCCTTGAGGGAGGACTCGCCAATGGTAGCGCTTACTTGGGGATTCACGGTTGATGGAGGGTACCGTGAATGCAAAACGCGGGGCATCGTCAGGGTGCAGGGGAATTTGGAAGAAACAATCTTTGATGTCTATGACGGCCAAATCCCAATTTTGGGGGAGCATCGCTGGGGACGGCATCCCTGGTTGAAGGGGACCCATATCTTCGATGATGTTGTTAATTTGGCGGAGGTCGGTCAGGAGCCGCCACTTCTCTTTGTTGGGTTTCTTGATGACAAAAACTGGGGAGTTCCATTCAGACATGGTCTCCACCAGATGACCCTTAAGTAGCTGCTCCTGAACAAGCTCGTTGAGCGCCTTCAATTTTTGTTTATTTAGCGGCCACTGTACTACCTGTACTGGTTTATCAGACTTCCAATGCAGTTTCCAGGTAGGGCGCTCTCCAGTGACCGCTGCCCGAAAAACCTGAGGAGCAACTGGGAGGTCAATTCTGGCTCCCCATTGGGCTAAAAGGTCCCTTCCCCACAGGGGCTCCGTATAGTCCAACACAAATGGGCGCACTGAAGCCAATTGCCCATCTGGCCCCTCAATTTGCACGATGCTCTTTGATTGTTGTGCCAATTGAAGACCCCCTATGCCCTGTACGTGTCCTGCTACGTTTTGTAATTCCCAATGTGACGGCCACTCCCGAGTGGGAATGATCGTCACATCTGCCCCTGTGTCCAAAAGTCCCCTAACTACCTTGGTGTCGCCACCCCGGGATAACTGACATGTTATCCGGGGCTTCTCCCTCCCCAAAACTTGAGCCCATGCTACCGTCGGGCTATATTGTGTGACGGAATATGATGGAATCCCTGAGTTGAATTCAGGCATTAGAAACGCCTGGGCTACTATTTGGCCCTTGGGGAGGAAGAGAGGGGGACGGACACAGTACAGTCCTATGTGGAATTTTTCCAGGTCTGATGTTATTAGACCTGGAATGATACATAAATCTTTCGGAGTGTATTTTGTGTCTCCGACAACAACCCACTTACTACGTTGAACCTCCTTCCAATGTCCAGGACACTCTGGGGAAACCGATACCAGGTGGAAGTGGGTATCTCTGAGGTGGAAACGTCGGGTCAGCTGCAACCTGTAAGGGTCAGAATGAGAGAAGGTGGTTAGGACAGGCTGTGGTGTGAGGCCTGGAAGGCCAGACCAGTTCGGTGCAGTTTGTTTGTTAGAAAAGTCAGTCACATCCGGAGTAGAAGTCACATGCGGCGGTCTTCCTCCTCCTCCCTCCCCGCGGGGTGTTATTTTGCCCGCCTTATTTATGTCGTCGCGCAGGGAGGGGCTGCGCTTGCACCCTAGTTTTTTGCCTGGGTGCTGCCCTGCTTTCCTGCAGCTTGTTTTTTTTCTTTTTTGTATTGTAAAAACTCTAGTTTCAGAGGACACTGAGGCATCCAATGTCCTAACTTGTTACAAAGGTGGCACGGTGCGGGTTTCCGTTGCGGCGGTTCTGTCGTTGATGTATCAGCGGCAGCAACGGCTTCCAGGTAGTCAGGAAAGGTTGAATCGGCGAAGGCCACCGAGGCTCTCCGAGGTGGGGGACGAACCTTAAGGTCAGGATCTGCTGACGTTATAGTTACTTTCTTCGCACATACTTCGATCATCGATTCTATGGTGGGCTTGGGGTCCAAGGGAAGCGACCGAATGGCTTCCTTGCATGCAGGATTGGCGTTCTGCAAAGCCATCTGGCGAAGTACTTCTTCTCTGGCCGCTTCACCTTGGACCTGTATGTCTACTATTCTTTTTAATTGGTCTACGAAATGTAGAAAAGGTTCGTTAGTAAGTTGTTTCACCTCACCAAATTCAACCTGGGTGGTAGAGGACGGAAGCTTAAAAAATGCTCTTTCAGCTGCCTTGCATGACTCCAACAACTGAGCTGATGTTAGTGCTCTGGCTTGAGCCACCCCGTCTGGCCAGTTCCCAGTGCCCACTAGATGTTCAGTGGACAACACCCACCCTTCCGAATCGTGGGCAGTGGATGGATTTGCCCACAGAGACGGAAGGGTTTCCACTACCTCCCTCTTCCACCCAATCTCCCAGACCCTAAGTTCCATAGGGGTCAGGAGGCTGGAGAAGAGAGCCCGCAGGTCCGCAGGGACCAGATCTCCCTGTGCAAGGGCCAACCGAAGGAGTCCCCGGAAGTACTCACTATCACGGGAGAACTCCCTCTGGGCCTTGCACAGTTCCTTGATCCGGGCCTGTGACAAGGGCACCCATTGGGCCTGCGGTCCCCCCTCCCCACTGTGATGGAAGGTGACCGGGGCGGCCGTTGGTATTGGGGCCTGCCCTGGTTTCCGGCTCTCCACCCCCCCCCTCCCGGAACATGAACCGTGGGAACCGGAAGGGAGGGGGATGGAGGTGTGGCTGGAGGACTGGACAGGGTGACGGCCTGGGCAGGGCGATGTTACCTTCTCCGCCCCCTGGGTGGAATCGAGGGGCGGAGCGACATAAGAAGGCGGGGTGATGTGGGAGGAGTCAGTGAGGGGAGGAGCAGTGGGAGGAGTAGGAGGCGCAGGAAAGGAGGGATCATGGGATAGGAAGGGGTTGGTTTGGGAATGAAAAGGGTTATGGGATGAAGAAGGGGTGATGGCGGGAAAAGGCACATGGTCATCTCCATCTTGGGCTCCATGGGAGCCATCTTGAGGCGGTAACGCAAACCTGACAAACTGGGGTTTTGTAACTGGGGATTTGGGGGGAAGGGTAGTGGGATAGGATAGAGAGCTCCGAAGAGTCTGGCCAGGACTCTTTGGAGGGGGAGGCCGAACCGGTCGAGAGGAGGCAGGGAAAGGATGGACACCCTGCGTCTTGCTGGCTCGAAGGACTCCTCTCGAGGGTTCAGACCTAGGGAAAAGGGGTGAGGAAGAGGGGGTAGGGACACACGAACCGGGGAAACTGGGGGTTAAACTAGAACGGGATGGGTGTCTCCTCAGCTCTCCCGGTGGGCGCAGCGAAATTAACACTCTGCTTGCCCAAAATGCGGTAGATGACAAATGTGCTTCTCCAGAGCTGGCCGCTTTTTCTAATTTATCTAAAACAACTTTCCAAAAACGCGGGTCCCTAACATGCTCTGGAGAAGCTTCAGGGAACTGGGAGAAAACCCATTTAACTAACTTTCTCAACTCAGCTTTGGGGATTTCAAAACCTCCCCCAGCTAAACAACCCTTAACTTGGTATTTGACTCTTTTGAGTTGTACTAAACTTAGCACCCATATTTGAGTAACAACTCAGATGTTAAAAACTGCTTGCCCAGGGAGACAATTAAAACTAAACACGTGCCGCCCACTGGCCCCTGCCAGGGAACTGCGCAGTTCGCTTTTTAAGAAAAGAAAAACTCACGAAGGAGTGGGAAAAGTATAAAAAGGCAGGGGGATAAGATAATACTTACCTTGACCAGCGGCGACGAACGAAAACCCTGGGCAGACAGGTCTCGCCTGCAGGACCCTCCTCAGGTGCGTGGAGTTGCGGTCCTGCACCCCTCGGGAGCGCCACCCCTAAAACGGAGTCTGCTACTGCTGAGGGTAGTTCGGCGGCCAGGGAGATCTGACGATCTCGTCCGTGGGGTCCGAGCGTCCAGACGGTCAGTTGGGCCCCACGTTGGGCGCCAAACTGCAGCGGAGTCAGCGGCCTTAAATCCAAATGCGTCCGGCTAGCAGGGCGGCCAGCTGCCACTGCAGCAGTTGGGAGTCAGTCCCGGTGGCAGGGCCCCAGAACTGCTCCTACGAACACCCTTTGGCGTCAAGGGCCTCAGGCTGTGTTCGTGGGGACGAGATCGTGCTGCCTTAGATAGAGCTTGGCTGCAGAAGAGGCGAGACAGAGAGCCGGACACTCACTGGGGACTGTCAGGTTTATTGCCTGCTCAGAGTCAACCAGGGAGTGACAATGTAACATTGGGGCTTACAGTTTTTATAGTAACAGAGGGTCGGGGGAGGAGTACACAAAGTAACCAATGGGGGATAGAAACCATCAAAAATGACAAGGGGGGAGTCCAGTAAGGATATCAGGAAGGTGGGGCCCTGGTCCCACAGCCAATCATGGCTCCCAAGAGAGGGAACTTTCTGGATAATAGGGAGGAGTAGGGAGTGATTGACTGGGGCCAGGGGAGGGGAAATGAGAGGAGAGTACAACCACATAAGGAAGCTGGAGGGAGGGGAACCAAAAGATACATAATATGACAGGAGGATTGGCAGAACTAGAGGCAGGAAAATGAACTTGGGCAGAACCATTTTACAAACAGAGGGGAAACTGGGGCAAACCAATTGAACACAACACAACACATGAGATCAATTTCTTACACTGGAAGAGATCATTGCAAAGTGCCAGGTTCTACTTTAATGGCAAATTCAAATTGTTACCTACATCAAAGTCTTAATTCTGACTGAGCTGCAGACAGAAGAGTGGAGCAAAGGAAAAAATTGTGGGCTTAAGTTAACATTATAAGGAAGTTAAATTCACCAATATGCATGCTCATGTAGAAAAAAGTAAAAGACCATTACAGAATACTCCGGGCTAGTGTCAGAAATATTTTAAGGGTTTTTTTTTAACATCATTCCAACAATCCCCTTTCCAAAACACTAAGAATAATTTGAAAAGCATACAAATTCATGGACATATCTAAAAGAAAGATGGTGAAATGATAACCTTTTATATGGAAAGGATTCATTGTGATAAGTATATTTAATAACAAAATAACAACTGTCCACTCAATATGAAGAAAATATTCTCATAACTTACCTAGTGCTATGTCTCTTGCATATCTTTGTGCCATCACAAGATGTAACAGAGATCTGTAACAAGGTGGGGGGGAAAAGCAGCCAATTTTTTTTCTGTGTGATTTCCCCTCACCATCCTTCCTGGCTCTCATTATTAGCCTCCATTGTTTATCTTAATCTGCTCTGTGAACTCATCTGAAATACAGGTATGAGACAAAGCAGCAATTTACTTCTAACTCAACCAGTTGCCTGCAGCAAAATCACACAACTGCATTTCAGAGAACAATCTGGTCTTGCAGGAGGGGAGAGGAAGAGGGGGATCAGGAGAGAGCAAGTGAGCAACTGTGTGCTAAGGTAACACTCTCTCCCCGCCTTGTGGTATCTAAAAGTTCTTGCTGTCTGAAGGAATAAATGTGCATCTCATGAAGTTCTTCATTTTAGAGTAAGTCTGCCCTCAAAGAGATGCAAATCTAATGGAGTTACTAATAGAATGCAATTATATCTCAGAATTGTTTCTGCATGGTGCATTTCCGTGTTCATGTATAAAGAGCAGGGAAGATTCTTGCAAAACACATTTCTTGAGGAGCAAGAAATACGCACATTTGGTATAGTTTGCAAAAGCAATTGCCAGGCATTTTATCATTAAGTAATTATTTTCCACCATGAAATTTGCATGGACAATACATCCTTTAATCTCCAAGCTGCTGTCGAGCTTGCATAGGTATTCACTGAATTATGTAAAGCAAGTTTTTAGGTTTATGCCAGTTCCCATTGGCAATTAACCACACTCACAGTGAAAGTGGCTTTTGGTACCAACCTGAGCAAAGATGATCGAGGTGACAATGACTTATTCTACTCACAGCATTCTGAATGACACTGGCAAGTGCAAAAACTAATGCTGGCAAGTAGAGGGGACAGATACAGGGTTCCTGTCATCATTTTTAATTACAAAAGATTCATTCTAGTACCACATACCAGGATTACACTAGTACATCTTAATTACCCATTCAATTTACATTTTACTTGATTATTTTGTGGCTACAGGCCTAAAAGAGGAGGCAAGCTCCCTGCTCCAGGGAATGAGCAGAGCTAGGGAGGGAACAGAGGAAGGAAAAGCTGAGAAAGCAGCACAATGTTTGATGCATGACAGATCAGTCCCACGGGTTTAGGAATTTGTTTTAGCTGCAGGCAAACACCCTCAGCACAGGAAACAGCAAGTTTGCAATGGCACTTGTGCTTTTTCTGAGCAGCCTGGCCAAGTGCAGGACTGTGAGTTATTAGCAGAGGAAACTGGATTAGGAAACAGAGATGCACAAGGTTATTTAGGGTAAGGAGTAGGAAGAGCCTCCTAAAAAATTCAACACTTGGCAGTGAATTCATCCCAGCACATCAGCCCTAACACAGGCACTAGAATTCTACCAGTACAGTCAGAAAACCGACAGCAGATACTGTCAGGGATCAGACAGGAAAGGAACAACATTCCCTGTTAAACAGCCCATCATGTGCCCACAGGTCAAATACCGCAATTTTGGTTTCCCAATCTTACAAAATGTAAAATGGAAAAAGAAAAGTAATAATCATGGTCAAAGGAATAGACCACCTTCCACACAATGAATAACAAGATAGTCTGAGTGTGCTCAGCCTGGAAAACAGGGATTTATGAGGAACATGTGCTAAAGATCTCCAAGGTCATGATGGGCATGCAAAAGATGAACAGAAAACAATTACTACATGTAGCTACCAATACAAGAACTAGCAAGTGAATCTTGCAGGTGACAAATCTAAGATTGATAAAAGGAGATATTTCTTCATACAGTGTTGTTGAACCTAGGGAATTCCTCACCACAGGACAGATCTATGTGTGTGCGTTCAAAAAAAAAAAGTAGAAAATTTGAGAAATTAAATTTCTAATATTTCTTGTTTCTGCACTCAGGAGAACATTGTGAAATAGTGTTTCACTATAACACCTACCATGCTCTTTTTCTCCTCCACTACCAGACTCAGTATACTTCACTGGGGGCACCTCTGCTCACAACTTGCATACACATCTTGGATCCCAGGAATTTAGTTAGACATTTGAATTTCAACACCTTAAATTCCTGCTGAACAACTTGAATAGATTAAAACCAAAGCCTGAATCTTCATTAACTCCTGTAAGCTTCAATTAACTCATCAAGATTTTCCTAGGAGGTATTAGGGAGGGTGTCTTAAACAAACAGTTTGTTTTTTTCAGCACACTGATATAATGAAGTTATATGAAGTCATGGAGTTTCACAAAACATTGGTATTTTGGTATAGCTAGTGACTCAATAAATAAATCAGTTCCATTCAAAGAAGTTTTTACCTTTATTTTTCTCCTGGTAAAACAATGACTAAAATGTTTGTGCTTCAAGTCTCAGATTCCACAAAAGATATTATTTTCAGTCCATTGTAAAAAAAAAAGCAAAGAAATTTGAGGGTTTGACTTGCAAAGCTACTAAACATTGGAGCTGCTCAGTGCATTCATCAATTCCGATATGAAAACACCCAGGTCTTCTCATTCTCTCCTCTAGCCCATCAGATCCTAAATTTAGTGGACCCATGACCCAGGCAAATACCTTCACTTCCTGTGTTCTCCTGTTGCAGCCCTGCTCAGCAGTGACTGTGGTAGGTATCCTACCTCTGCCTTGCAGCAAACCCCAACCAAACCTTCCCTGGCTGTGCTTTTAACCTTCAGAACAATGATGGCTCTGGAGGGGAGGATGATGGACAGTGAGAATGAAAGAAATTCTACTTTGTCATGTTGATACTGATCTACTTCAAATATTTACATTATGGGATGAAAGTTAGAATCTGCGACTCCTTAAAGGGCATCATTGTAAAAAGACACATATTCCTTCTTTAAAATCCACAGTTTCCTTGATAACTTCATATTTACAATGAAATAGACTTAAAAGGAAGAATCAAACGTACCTCAACCTCAAATACCACTGACTTGGTGGTCACCTGCTCTGCTGAAAATCAGGCTCATTTCCACCTCCCTGCTTGATTCCAGTGCACTGAACTGTGACCTCCCATTTGCCAGAAAACATTTACTACACACTAACCATTGGTATTTGATTTAATTTATAAATTATTTTTTTGTTAGGCCAGTGGATCACTGCGTTTCTTCTACCATGCCAGAGATAAAAATTGTTGACCAATCTGTGTGCAGCCAAATACAATGAACCTCAGTGTTAATGACACCAGGAAACTCAATGCATGTTCTGGATTATTGCAATTCCAGTTCAGCAGCTTCACATAATTTCTCAGCCTCAAACAACCAAATCCATTATGTGGCTCCATTCATAACCCTGCTGCAATTCATTCTGGTTGGTATCTCGAGGCCTGGAGATAAGATGTTGATTTAAAGATCTGCATGAGCAGTTTTTATACTTGTCAAAATGGAAATGCAATAGCCAAAGAAGCCCTTTCAGACACTTTGGTCCCAGTCCCACCTATGGATAATATGATCCTGTGAGGACTGGTAACAATTAGTTTAATGGGAAGCAGGAGAAACAATTTCTATTGCTCCACCTCCTAAACTACTGCATTACAATGTGATTCTCAGTATCTGGAGTGTTTCACAGATAAATTGTTTATTTATTTAAGTCACGATAAAAGCAAAGCATTTCATAAAAGTAGAACAGTGGGTGAGAGGAGGCAGTCTGGTCTATTTTCCTCAGAGTAAGGGTATCTCCAGAATAACTGGATGTCTTCAATCAATGCTTAAAATGGACCCTCACAAAAATTTATCTCAAGGCTTCATTTTTTATTGCTCTCTGTTTTGGGGCACAGGCTCTAACAGGGGAGATCAATATATTGCAAGCAAAACCCCAAGTATGTGTTTTAAAGGCAAGGAGACACCAATCCTTTGGTCTTATTGAAACACACACAAGCAGGCAGGAAATGATGGAAATTAACATAACCAGCATGGTCTTGAAAAAGTGACACGTACATGCCCACATAATTCTCATAGTCTCTGCTGCATGGAGCACCTCTTTCCTGACAGTTCCACTGGGGTCTACCCGGAAGCAGTCCTGGCTTGTGCAGATGAGTGTCTGCCACAGCCCCCTGGACTGCAAGACTCTGAAGAGTTTATTTAAACTCGATTTCACACTGAGCTATTGTCCCTGCAGGCCATGTACAAACCTTTATCTGAGTTCTCACCACACCTTTGCCTGGGAATGGTTAGCTTTCCCCCAGGGTCCTTTGATATGGAGCCCCTGCTGTATAAATACAAACACCCACACCTTCATTATCCGTGCGCTTCACTTTCCTCGAGGCCTGCAGTTCCCTCTGTCCCAGCAATAAGGAAGGATGGCCTGAGGTGCTGAAGTGTGGCTGCACAGCTCAGGCCAGGAACAATGCAAACCCCAGGCATCAGCAGAGGGATCATCAGCAGGAGCAAGCCACCCAGCTGCCTGGCAGCCCTCTAATTCATCCCTACCCCCAAACCTGCTCTGGGGCTACATGTGCCTTATTAAATAGAGACACCCTAGCCTGGCTGGCACAGACCTGACCTGCCCCCAGCTAACCCTGTCTTGCTCTTTCCAAGCCACAGCACTATAAAGTCTTCCACTCAGCATAAGCAGGCGCTTTCAGGATAACGACAGATGCAATGGCTTTGCATTCCTAGGAGAAGATCCTGTTAGATTTCCTTCTGAGCTTACCCAGGTCAGATCAGCCCAAGTCAAGAACAGTGCTTTCAATAATGCTGAAATTCTTCCCTTTGAATTCCAAAATGCTATTAGTTTTAGACACAGAATAAAATGATCCATGGCAAGAGAGTCCATAAAAACTTGTGTTCAGTGACAAAAAGCCAAAGAGAAGATGAATCATGGAAGAAGCTGGATGCTGTATTCCAGTCAGCTCCAACAATGCCAATAATGATTTGAATTGTTCTCACCCAGACACAAATTGGCTTCCTAAGAGTTTGGGCAGCTCTTCTCTGATAGATTTTTATTTTTTTCTTAGTGCATAGAAGAAGGAGAAAAGGTGAATCCCCAAGCAAGCAGAGGTGTCCCTTGCAAGTTGTCAAAGTTCAGCTGCTGGGACACAGCAACAGAAGGAAAGATCATCCCATGCATGACAGTTATGCCAAGCATCAAGACTTTAAATAGAAAAGAGTTCATGTAACTGTGGTGCCCAAGTGCTTCCTCATGACAGTCTCTCTCAGCCAAACCATCAAGGTTAGGAAGTGTTACCTGTTGCTTTTAAGGATTTTTTTTTCACTCAGACTGCAATTACAACAACAGGGAAGGTATAACATGTAATAGTTGATGGATTTTTTTTATGTTTTACAACAGGAGATGCAAACACCAAAATTATTTCCATGCTATGGTTTATAATAGAGTAACAACATCACTCTGAGACATTTTCATTCTACCAATCAATGCAGCAATTAGAAGTTTCTGTTGCTTTTCCACTATGCCATTTAGAAGACAGCACAGCTGGATTTTAGAAGACTGATATTTACCTAAAAGATAAGCTGATAGAACCAATTCATAAATTTTATAAAACTACATAATAAGTTGCTGCATTTTACTGGGAATTTCTCTTTTTGTCAGGTAAAAATCAAGTCCTCCCCACAAATCTAACATAAGAGATCCCTTAAAAAATATCTACTGGGTTAAGGTGAGAAGTGCATCTCTCCACGGTTTAAGTGTTCAACAAATATCTTCACAAACTACATTCGGAAATTTTATTAGGAAGTACCTTTTCACTATAACAACATGAGATTAAATAATTGAGAAATCCACCCTAGAACCAAAACAAACCAGAGTTGATATATCCACTTGAACTGAAATGCCAGATTTCACAAACTGGATTAATCCTTCAGTCACTATGAAAGGCTTATTTTGGGATGGGGATACATTCAATGCATTTCTGACGAAGTACAGCTGGGTATTAAATCTATAATCAAAGTGATTATTATAATATGATGCATACCTAATGCACTATGGGCCACACAGCTAAAGAACATTTTCCTGATGAAAAACAATGTTAAGTCCTTCATGAGCATCTTCAGGTCTCCAATGAATTCCCAGTCTTAAGGAGTTATCTGCAGTTGAAATCTATATTCATTTCACCAGAAGTAAAACAGATATGAGTACATTTGAGCATAAAAATCTATCAGTTCAGATAATGCCATCACTGATAGTCACTTTTTCTCAATAATAGCTGAGGCAATGACTCAGAATCAGCTAAGGTGAGCCACTCTATCCTTGTAGAAGCTCCTGGAATCTGGGCCGGGGGGGAGGAAAGAGAGAACACTGACAATTTATCACTCCATGGGTCATCAAGAAATCAGAGCTCAGTCCATGGCAGCATAGGAAAAACCTCTGCCTTGATACAGAAGAAAGCAATGGGTAACTACTGGCTAAAAAAAAAAATTACTTGGCAAACTCAAGAACTGTCTTTACAGTATTCTTTGCATACCTTACATTTGTTGAATGGTTTCCAAAACTAAAGCTTTCCCATGGGAAGGCAAAGAAACAATAGCAATTTCTTCTGAATGAAGCTCTCCTGAAGCCAAAGAGTAAACATACAATATGTGACCTGAAAGTTTGCTTTTAACTGTACAAGTGGCCAATTACATAACTAATCAAAATACCTTCAAAAGCAGTTCCTGAGGGAAGGCTAAAAAAAAAAAGAGAGAGGGAAAAAGGAAAAAGCAGAAGGGAAAGAACAATAAAAGCAGCCCAGCAAAGAAACAGAGATAGTGATTGATAACCTGCTGCACTGTATGAACTTGTATGTGTGTGCACATACATTCAAGCTTAATGATGTTTAAAGATTTATTGCACCTCTGCAAAGGGCTGTGTGACTCCCAGGAAATCTGCATTCCATCTGAGATGCCAGTGCAGGTTTGGGAGATGGATCTGTACATGACACAGCTCCTGTTCCAGGAGGGAGCACAAGCTGATGACGTGGCAGCAATGGAATGCATTTGCTGCAGGTCCCAGGCGCACTTCTTGACATCCAAGGGTGAAATAGTTTGAGTCTTGGGACTGATTTTGAGAGGTGGACCTGCTTGCAGAATATAAATTGCCTCTTAAAAATTAGTGGGTGGAGCAAAATCTGTTTCTTTACTGGGGAGACATGGCATGGGCTCAGCATTGCATATGTGTCCTCCACAGCCACGTAACATGTGGAATTAAACCTAAGCAGAGGCTTGTTTGGTATTGATGCTAGAACACACCTTCACACCTTATAAACTCTAGGGGTCTGTGTTCTTGAGGCACCTGTATGAAAGGCAGAGAGGAATTTAAACATTTTTCTGCACAGTCCATGCAAGTGCTGAACTACACGACAATTTACATAAAATGAATTTGTAGAAAATTCTCAAAACCTGACAGAAGGCTCACATAGTGTGCATACCTTGAGATAAGAAATGCTGACTTAGAAATGCCATGGAATAGGACAGACATTTGGAGAGAGAAATTGAACTAGAAACAAGTTTCAAAGGATGGCCTTGCAAAAAAGACTAGATACTTTAGAGAAATAGAGCTATGAAAGATGCATTGTAGTGAGACCCACGAGGGTCAATTTTAGATGATTGGCTTTAAGGCATTTACAACATGGTGTGGCAAAAGCTGATAGGCTAAGAAATGTTTATAATGTATTGTAATTAAGAAATAGTTAACTTCTGATTGTATTGGCGTGACTTATAACATCTGAATTATCTCACCCCTCGCATGAGGCTGAAAATGGAATAAAAGTTTTTAAAATGCCTCTCAGTTACCCCATCTCTAAGTCAAAAAGAAAACTTAACCCAACAAAAACTCCCCATTTCTGTGCAAAAAAAAAATGGTTGCAGGTTTAGGTGTCTCAAGTTTTGTTCCACTACCACCATTCCTTGTGAGCTGAAGGCAGGATTAGCTCAGGCATTCCCTGCCCCCTACTGGTAAGGCTGGCCCTGATTTTTGCCTACAGAAGGATATAGAGGGGGAAAATACACTTTATGGCTTTAGGAATGCCAAGAGGGGCATAGAAGGAATTTGAGAACCACACAAAATACTTTGCAGGTAGAACAACCTTCTCTGGAGACTGTGGTAGGCTTAAAGTGTACCAGGGAGAAACACTGAGTTGGGATCCTGTTTCAAATCCTCTCCTGACCAGAGGGATGTACCCGAGGTTTATTTACCACTGCTATTAGAGATAAATGCAGCTGCCCTAGACATAACTCAAGGAGCTTCACCTGGCTGCACACATGGTGTCAAAAGCATCCACAAATCACCAGCACAGCCCCTGGAGTGGCTCAGCCCAGCCCAGGAGCTACTGGGGAGAAGCCCTGGTGCTCACCTCATGTTGCTCCATCACCCACTGCAGGCTGGAGTGATGGAACTCCGCACGGGAAGAGCTCTGTGCGAGGAAGGCTAGACAGGAGAATCTTCACAATGCAATGACTGCTTCTGCTCAGGGAGAAGGGTTGTTTCAGGAATTCTGCAGGAAAGCATGCCCAGTAAATCAGTCTAAAGATCCCTCCTTTTCACAGCATTGTATGGAAGAGGATCAGCATTAAATCAGATCCACCCACTTCTGCCCAAATCCACCTCCCCCTGCTGCACAAACGGACACAGCTCTGGAGGCAGCATCTCCTGAAGGCATACAAAAACAGCCCAGTAAATCCACATTGCAACAGCTGAAACAAGCCCTGAGCAAATGCTATCTAAGGTTCTGACAGCAACCTAAAATTCATACTTGAGAAGATTTTTTTCCTATTTAGACAAATTTTCATGGAGCTACTGTGAATGAGTTCAGCCAGAGTTGGACATATTTTTTCATTCTAATGAAAAGTCAACACATTCTGCAGTAGGCATTAAAAAAGAAAAAATCCTATTTTTGACCATTATATCTCCAGAAGAGCAAGTTAAATACAGCAATACCGACCTCAACTGGAATAAATCCATCTCCAGTTACTGAAAAGAAACCCAATGTTTTTCTATGGGACAGTTATTTACTAATGGGTAAGTGCATTTAAAATCATAACTAATGCATTTGCCCTGCAAAATCTGTTTTGGATTACTTCAACAACTAGCTGATCATGTACATTTAGCTGGAAAATACACAGCTCTGAAAAAAATAAGAGGGAAAACCTGGAGATGTACAGTATAATTATGAAGACAGACTTGCCAATAGCTCCAACAGAACAGGCCAATGTCAATATCCTTAATGAACTGCATTTTCTTCCACATGTGGCCAAAAACCAGAAAAAAATATTTTTAGTACCTATTTATGTCCCCAAAAATCAATCTCCTAGAATCATCCCCCTCACCCCCAGCCCAAGGAGATCTCTATTACATATATCCGTCTTTCTGAGCAAATATCAAATCTCTTAACTCTGGGTTAGCTAGCAGACATTCCACATTTTCTGACATCATTCTGACTTTGTATCAACTATATTTCCTGCTAGAAAAAAAAAGCTAAAAATCATTTGGGAAATACATTTGTTGTCAAGACAACTTCCAGCACTGAATGCCCAAACTCCAACAGATCATATTTTTCTGAAGGTCTCTTTTTCAAGTAATGGAAGGCTTCGCTTACAGCATCTTCAGATACACCTTTTTGCAAAATCATAGAACCTTAAGGTTGAAAAAGGCCTTTAAAATGCTCCATTGCCTGCTGCATCTAAAAAACACTTCTCAGTCACGACCTCCTCTGATGCCAGGAGACGTCGCTTCCCTGCTAGGATAGAATCATTTTGCTCTGCTGCATACCACATTCTGAACCAAGAGCAAATCAAGAACAGAATCTCAACACTATAAATCAAGTAAGGTGGAATATTTGTGAGTGGAGAAAGCAAAAGCCTGGGAAAATTCCTCTGGCTTTAATGGGCCTTGAATTTCACCAGTTTTTGTTTCTGCCATGGTGCTTAGTTCATTTGAATTAGGCAAGCCACTTAACTTCAGAAGTAATAAAGACTTTTGAATATTTAACTCAAAAGCTTTGCTCTCCCTATTGTGTGTGTGGCCACGCGTGTTTTACCTTCTGGAGGCTGCCCACAAAAGTGAAGGAGGGAATCACACTGGAAACAAAAACAAGGATAAAAATAAAATATACTGCCTGTGCTACAGCCCTGGGCAATGCTTTTTATTTCTAAGTGACCCACTGCAGCTTCCTAGCCAAGGGTCCAGAGGATCTGCATCCCCTCACCTGACTTTTTGGGGAATTGTTTCACATCCTCCCTCTCCAGCCTCTGAACTTACTGATGCGAGATAAACTTTATCAGAATCCATGTTGACCTTTCTCTCTTTTGAACTCTCAAACATTAACTTGTAAGTTATGTAGCAGGGGGACAACTTCAATAACACCCTTATGATTACTTTTCTCCTGACTGGCTATTTCAGCACTTGTAACTCTAAAAATTATTACAAGGGCTATAACCGACTTCCCTCTTTCTTCCAACTCATGAAAACAGAAAATCTTGCCTGAGTATTATGAAAAAGGTGATTAATTTCTTGTAAGCTAATGAGTTCATTTCTTGTAAGCTGTTTGCTGCTCCATGAGAATTGCCATTAGCAGCCAGTTGCAAAAAAGTCACTAAAGCAACTAGTGACTAGCCACACTTCAGAAAGCAAGCAAGAGGTTGGAGTCATTCTGAGCAGAATTTTGAGGAAATCCTAGACATCACATCACAAAAATAAGGTGCTCCAGTATTAAAAAACCCCCACAATTCTAATACAGAAACAACAAAGCCTTGAATGAAAAAAAAAGGAGGCAGAAGAAAGTATCCATGCCCATAATCAGCACCTGTCACTGTGCAGAAACATAAGATTCCACCATTTCCACCATTGTGTTTGTGTCATACTGAATTACATCTTCATCCTCTCTGTCAGGACTCATCCCTGTACAGGCCACCAATTGTTGGTGTCAGTGCCTGGCACCAGTTTATTATCTTACTGCACAACTTTCATACCTTCTCTCTGTGAATTCCCATGGGCAGCTCCTCTTGATACTGACTCCTTTTCTCTTCCGTGTGGCCAGCTGACTCCTTCCGGTCCCTTGCACAACCACCTAACCCTTACCAACCCTCACTGGACCTCCCAACCCTCACTGCTCCTTACAGCACAACCAACAAACTCCCACTCTTCTCTCTACCAGCTAACCCACTCTTTTATAACACCCATCCTTATTGGGCATAGCTGTGGCCTATTAAGGGCAGGGCTGTTCCTACTCTTTGGTAATTAACACAGCTGCAACCCCTCAGGGGTGAGATTGCCTTCAGCACTATCTCTATCCTCCTACAATCCATCCTCCCACAATTCCCCCTTTTCTTTTAATTACAGAGTTGCAGCATTTCTAGAAAGACACATTCAAGTAAATTGACATTATGACACATTCACATATTTCACTTAGGACTTACAGTTATACAAATGTTCAGACAACATGTCATGGTAAGAACATACATTTCTAAGTTTTGGTTTAGTTTTGCTTTTCACAGTATAGAGCATCAACCTAATAAGGCTTTCATAAACTCCTGTTTACTGTTCTCTGCAGGGCCTTTTGCAGAAGACAGCAAATACAGTACAAGCATCTTTTGTGTTATTTCCATTTAACTCTTGAATGCATCTGTGACTTGAGCTTGATTCAGTCTCTAAACTCACAGAGTACTTATCATCAAAATCTTTACACCCATGCTTATGGGATAATAACAAAATTAATAGCTGTACTTAATATGTTTCATCAACAAATAAACACATTTTACTGAATAATAGAACTACTCTGTTTCCAGTTCCCACAGTTACTTTAATAAATTCTCTAGTTCCTCTTTCAGTTCTGTTGCTTTCGTCTCTTGCAATTCCCATTCTTCTATCCGCTGAAGCAACGTCTTTGTTTGCTGCTTCTCCTCATGCAGTTTTGTCTTCCTAATATCTCTCTCACATTTTAACAGTAAAGGAAGGTACTTCATTTGCTCTCATTACATTTCTTTTATATCAAATAAGCAAAGTGCATAGAGCCCACTCCTCATACGCAACACCCTTCTTCTACAAAATTCATAAACTGTCCAAAGTGAATTTTCCTTCACTTAATATTTTCATATTTAAGTCCCCTTTTCCAGGATCCCAGCTGCTCAACTGGGGGTCCTTGAATTAAAAAAAAAAAAAGGCAGAAGCAGAAGAAAGTAAGAAAGTATCCATGGCCATAATCAACACCTGTAGCTGTGCAGAAACATAACTCTGACTTCCTAAGTCATTCAGGCTCTTTGCTAGACTGGGTTCCACCATTATTGCTCTCTCCTCAAACCACCACAGGATCACATCCTCACTGCTCTCTCTGCAGTTCTCTACCCAGATAACCACAGGATCATGTTCAGATCACCAATCATCAGGACTCATCCCCATACAGGCCACCAATTGTTGTCATCGGTGCTTGGTGCCAGTTTATTATCTTACTGTAAAACGTTCATACCTTCTCTCTGTGAATTCCCACAGGCAGTTCCTTGCAACGCTGGCTCCTTCTCTCTTCCTCCTGCACAGCCAGCGGGCTCCTTCCTTAACCTTACTGCTCCTTGCAGCACACCAGCAAGCTCCAACTCCCCTCTCAACCAATACAAATGTTCAGACAACATGTCATGGTAAGAACATACATTTCTAAGTTTTGGTTTAGTTTTGCTTTTCACAGTATAGAGCATCAACCTAATAAGGCTTTCATAAACTCCTGTTTACTGTTCTCTGCAGGGCCTTTTGCAGAAGACAGCAAATACAGTACAAGCATCTTTTGTGTTATTTCCATTTAACTCTTGAATGCATCTGTGACTTGAGCTTGATTCAGTCTCTAAACTCACAGAGTACTTATCATCAAAATCTTTACACCCATGCTTATGGGATAATAACAAAATTAATAGCTGTACTTAATATGTTTCATCAACAACAAAACACATTTTACTGAATAATAGAACTACTCTGTTTCCAGTTCCCACAGTTACTTTAATAAATTCTCTAGTTCCTCTTTCAGTTCTGTTGCTTTCGTCTCTTTGCAATTCCCATTCTTCTATCCGCTGAAGCAACGTCTTTGTTTGCTGCTTCTCCCTCATGCAGTTTTGTCTTCCTAATATCTCTCTCACATTTTAACAGTAAAGGAAGGTACTTCATTTGCTCTCATTACATTTCTTTTATATCAAATAAGCAAAGTGCATAGAGCCCACTCCTCATACGCAACACCCTTCTTCTACAAAATTCATAAACTGTCCAAAGTGAATTTTCCTTCACTTAATATTTTCATATTTAAGTCCCCTTTTCCAGGATCCCAGCTGCTCAACTGGGGGTCCTTGAATTAAAAAAAAAAAAAGGCAGAAGCAGAAGAAAGTAAGAAAGTATCCATGGCCATAATCAACACCTGTAGCTGTGCAGAAACATAACTCTGACTTCCTAAGTCATTCAGGCTCTTTGCTAGACTGGGTTCCACCATTATTGCTCTCTCCTCAAACCACCACAGGATCACATCCTCACTGCTCTCTCTGCAGTTCTCTACCCAGATAACCACAGGATCATGTTCAGATCACCAATCATCAGGACTCATCCCCATACAGGCCACCAATTGTTGTCATCGGTGCTTGGTGCCAGTTTATTATCTTACTGTAAAACGTTCATACCTTCTCTCTGTGAATTCCCACAGGCAGTTCCTTGCAACGCTGGCTCCTTCTCTCTTCCTCCTGCACAGCCAGCGGGCTCCTTCCTTAACCTTACTGCTCCTTGCAGCACACCAGCAAGCTCCAACTCCCCTCTCAACCAGCTAACCCACTCTTTTATAGCACTCATCCTCACTGGACACAACTGTGGCCTATTAAGGGCAGGGCTGTTCCTACTCTTTAGTAATTAATACAGCTGCAATTCCTCAGGGCTGAGATTGCCTTCAGCACCATCTCTAGTCTCCTACAATTCATCCTCCCACAGTCTCCATTCCACATAACCCTGCTATTTTTATTTTTTCCTGCATATTGAAGACTCCTTAGAAAACTGATTTAGTGACTAGGTCCAGCTATCAGCTACCTATTTCTATGTGGTGCAGACCAAAGGTCTGACCTGCTGGATCCTCCCCAGCAGCTCCAAATTATCAGACTCATAGAGGAATCATTTACTTTCTATCCCAGAGGAGAACAGCAGGATTTCTCCCCAGCCTTGCAGTTGAATCAAAACCAGATCAGGGGTTCCACTTTAAATCCTGTTCAGAATCAGGGTTTCCAACAGCACAGCCACAGCACAAACCTGTGAGGAAACCTCAGTCTGCACTATTTTACTGAAGAGCTGGTGTGTTGTTCACAGCAACACAAACCCTTCAGCACTCTATTATCCCAGAAAGGTGCCAGGTTGACAGGGGAGCTAAGAAGACTCAAGCACAAGCAGCTGTAGCTGTCATTCTAAAACGCTTCAAAAGATTTACATGCAAGTTATCAACTCACAAATATTACACTCAGAGTCACCACAAACTGTGTTTCCATTCTCACAGTGCTGCAAGCTTCTTTTTAAAAAATTATCTTTCCTTTTGCAGTTTAGCCATTTCTAACCTAATGCCTTTTAGTCCTTCCTGGTTATAGAGTTCAAGAGAGAATTTCTTGCTAAGAAATAAAGCCAGGACGAATAATGCCACTAGTGTTATTTATGTAGGGCTGGTACATTCCATGGATGTTTCCTCCAAAATTATTTCAAAGTGCTGTTTTGATATCCCTGTTTCTCTAATGAGCAGAGTCTTGTGTTCACAACTAATACATAAAAACAGTGCAAAATGTACAGAAACTTTTTACAGTGCCGGCATCACAGCTAACAGAAATTAGTACAAACACATTCTTTTATTGTAAGTTCATTTTTGGAGTTCAATGGCCCTTATTATCTCTCAAGACAAGATGAAGCTTCTCATGATTGACCATGTGCACAATATGACAGCAGAATCAAAGGGAGGTCAGTTATCTATACCCAGTGAGTTCACCCCATCACTCTAATTACAGTTTTTTTTCCTTTGGAGGATGGCTCAGTGAAATAGGGTGATGATACAAGGTAAAACAGAAGGCAAATAATATTTTCACAAAAGGTACTAGTTTTTTTTAACTACTACAAGTATTTTTACAGTGTAGGGTGTCAAGCTAGTGTGTCAGTGTCAGGTGGTTCCTAGCTACAAAATAGCACATTTCAGAAACACTTCACTGAATTCTGAATTTTACCTATGGCCACAGAAGAATACATTAGTTGCCTAACACATGATAGGTTTGGGCTAGATTTTTTTTTTCCATTACTGACTTGGTTAGCTTTTATGTCTCTTTTCAAAATGGTCATGCAATATTTTTCATATAAAGTCGACTATAAATCCTTTTTAGTGTAAAGGGACTGGGAGCAAAAGAACTCTCACAAACCTAGAAAACCAGAAAGAGCTTCTTTCAGAGGCACAAATACTGCTAGAGAGAGCCTTGCCCATCAGCTTGAATACACAGCCCAAATACTAAAGAGCCAGAGACTGTATCATCACCACAAGCAGAAGGAAGGTGCAGTATTTTGTTTGCACACAGCTCTGAAACTTGGCAAGATTGACAAAGTGAGCAGATATCACTCCACTGCATGTCTTCCTGGCTGTCACAGCACCCAGTTTGCTGGAAGACAGCTGGTGTGTTTATTCACAGGTGAAAGTAATTTCAAATATTTGTTCTCGATTAGGTATTATTTTTGATATTGCCATCTGCACCAACCTGACTCACCCATTCATAAAGTTTCTTTTCTTTGAGAAGGCAGGGAAGTTATTGGTGCTTGTATCAATCATTCTAGCTTTATGAATGAAAAGCTTCTTCACTTCTTATTGCCACCCAGATGTTCAGGGTGTGAACCAAAAAACCAAAACTTTTAAAGAAAGCAAACCTGTGCATTTTTAATTGGAAGAATGTAACCAAGAGCTGCTAGTGAGTGACATGAACCAAAACTAAAAATACAGATGACTAAGCACACCCTTGCCAAACAACTTCTGAGACCAATTTAAGAATGAAACACAGCAGTGCCAAAGCTTTGAACTAGAGGAAGCAGATGCTTTTGCTGCTGTGACATGAATTTCCACCCAGCAGGTAGACGAGATGAAATCCGGTCTCATCAGGTCACTAACAAGGATCCAGGGCTAACAGCAGATTGGGCTAAGCCAGCAATAACAACACTTTTACATATGATTTCCTGATACATGGAAGTTGGATATTTCCGCTATTTCATCTTCTATTTTTCTTAGGACAAACTGCTGAAAACGAAATTGCCATGGAATGCAGGCATCTATTCTGATACACAATGGTTTATTGAAATGGACTGCACGGGAAGCATTCCTTCCCTGGATGTATGTACCAACACCAGCAAGTGGGGTGACCACTGCACAAACAGGCAGAGGTGAGGGCACTTTGTTTGGCAAAAGTCAAGGTGGTGCAGGTGGAATTAATAGCTGGTTAAACAATAGTCCTTCAAAGCCCACTCAGGAGAGTTACTGCTGTCCATCTGAGTTTATTGGTTTATTACCATCATACATTTTCACATAGTCAAATTTTCAGATGTTTGTGTTTTCACTTGGCAAAAGCAAGCTCTGAGTCAGATTTATTTGAATTAAACTAATTTTATTTTTTTGTACCACTAGCAATAAGATTTGCTACAGCAGTAGCAAGAGAGGGGAAGGTTTTCTTGGGGAAAAAAAAAAGTAATCCACTTTGTATGAGATATGTGTTTCATCTAGAAGTGGTTCATGCTACAGTCAGTTCCCATTTCTCTGTTTTTCTCCCCAGAGGTCGCCAATGTCAGCTACAGGCTGCTTCTGGTCACTTTCCCAAGGGAAAGGTTTGTGTGGCATTAATGGCTGGAAAGGCAGGGATTGAGAACAGCATGAAAATACATGGAATATAAGGCTCTAATGACAGCAATAGTGTATTTTAAACTCAGAGTTCCCCAGGGTATTACATCAGTAACTTAGCTGAGACAGTGAACCAAGGGAAGAACTCTCACATCATTTAACTATTTGCTATAATAGAAGAAAAAAGAGAAGATATTTTAATTAAAGCTCCTCAACAGTGAAAGCCTGAAGACAAAATCTCCCTGCATGAGCCCACTGACCTCACATTTGCTCGTGCAGTTCTGGTGCACTCAGAGAGGACAGAAGTCAGGTAGACCAGCACAAGTACAGGGGTCTTGCTCTGCCTGCACTGACACTTGCACAAACAGAATTTTTTTGATTAGAAGGGACCTCTTGAGATCTTCCAGTCCTACCCCACGTTCATTCATTCATTCATTCCTTCCCCCTGTCTGTGGAAGTGCCACAGACACAACCCATCGATCAACCACATGAAATTCCCAGCTACAAGTAGTGAATTATGGATTTTTTTTAAAGACATCCATTTGTCAGGGCTGAACAGTAACTGAAACACTTCCACAGCCTTCTGGAATATGTAAATACCAGCAACAGGCACAGGAATGACTGCAGATGTTCATTTGCTCTTGTATTTCTACTTGTCTCAACCATCCCAGGTTTCTCCAGCTTACACGTCAGAATATAAATGTCTTTCTGTTGAGAGACCTGGTTATCCCAAGCAACAGACACATCAAAATTTCAGCTGAAGACAGGGAGAATGATGGTGGCTGTTCATTATTTCTCAAAGACAAATAAGGCACTTCTCAAACTTCACATAAATATTTTAAAAGTCAGATTATCTGTCTAGTCTAGACTTCATGACACAAAACAAAAATGATTATGTCTTAACATTCCACATTCAAAAGGGCCTAATTTCACTACAGGGCTGCATTTTTGTTCTGTACAAAATTCAATAAATTGCAGTTGTGTATTAACGAAATATTGAAGAAGAAATTAAAAGTATATTCAGTCACGTTTCATTTTCACAAAACCATAAGCATAGACAAGAGGGAATATAAATAGTGCACATTGGAAGCCTTCATTATTTAAGTTGCATGTAAGCACTTTTTTCATCAACAGAGACTAAAGAAAGGAGAATTATACCACAGATCACTTTTGTTTTTCTTCAAAGTTAGATAGGTAAAGATAGCAAACTAGAACTTATTAATAAGTGAAAGAAGGCCTTAAAAATCTGAAGAAATAATAAACTGATCCGCCCAGCTGTAACTCCTCCAAGTTATTCTGTCTCAATCCAAACACCTTCTACACTGGTCTTCTAAAAAGACCTTTTCAATCTTTCCTTGCCTTTTACAATACACCAGTGTTGCTCAATTCATTTAAGGCTTAATTCATGAATAAGAAACCACATTTACTCCACGCTCCTGCTTGGGATCTATCACACAGCTGGGATGAAAGGGCCTCGATTCAGAAGTTGCCAGGAAGCTGGGTCACAGTGGTACAGGGGCAAAGTTTAGGCCAATACAATTAAGCCCACAAAAATTTGAGTAATATGCACTTCTCATCACAATACACAGGAACTTACACTTACTGAGTCCCACAAAATACTCCTTACAGATCCCAAAGGTCTCGTTAAAGAGAACATGAACAGAGACTGTGGGCATCAAGTATTTCTCACCCTTGGCTGAAAATGCTGGGATGGGGAAAAAAAGGAGATGGCAATTGTAGTAGAATGTAAAGCAGAGCACGGTCTGTTCTCCAGTGCTAGATGGCTGCTGGCCAGAATAAATAATGATTTTCCTCATCTGAATCTTAAGAAACACTTTGGGGATCACATGCAGGTTGCACAATGTTTAGAGAGAGGGGAGAGGTAAGCACCCTCCAGTCTTGGGAAGGAGGGATTGTGAGTGGCTCCCAAAAAGCCCACTCATGATGCTCAGGAACACTAAAAGCATCTGTGCGGCTGCCTCCATCAGGCAGCAGCCCCCTCAGTATGCAGTTCACATACAGGTTTACCTCCACAAGAGAAAGAAACATTCAGCAGGAGGGGAAAAAAAATAAAATCCATTTGCGCTCAAAAACATTAAACATTGGAACAGAGTGTTTGCATCTTACAGAGTGCTTGCTATGAAATTCTCAACTGCCAAATGAAATGCATCAGTGCAAAAAATAGCAGAGAAATACCATACGATGCCATCATGTCCAGAACCGCAAGCACTTCCTTGTATTCACTACTCCCATAGCCAGACAGGGAGGTTCCTCCACCCAGTGTGACTGTAACTTCCCTTGTAGAAATACCATGGGCACTGGAGTAAAGCATTGAATGTGGTTTTTAACACTGATGATTCAGCTCAGAAGTGGCACACACAGAGCCAGGCTCACTGGAGCATCGTTCTGCATCTGCAAGCAGCAGTCAGAGACCCTGGGAGTATCCTCCGCAATTGTTAACCAAATGGAAAGATTCCCCTTTATCCGTTTCAATCGAGCCATTGCACAAATCATCACCTTCTCTACCCAGAGCAAGGATCTGGGAACAGATGCAATTTGCAGCTGAATGGCAAACTTGTGTACAAAGGGATGAGTACAGCTCCAGCAGCAATGGGGTTCTCCCTATCTACACCTGCTCCTGATGCTTTTGGAATGCTGGGCTTGATCCTCCTGCAGAACTACACCCAGTGCAAGCTTAAAACATGGAGATTAAATCTCGAGGCTCCTTGATCAAGGGAATAACTGCTGAGGGTTTAATGCAAAACTCATCAGCTCATCTAATAGCAACATAACCCCAGTTCCCATTCTCCTCTCCTCTTCATCCATATACCAGTCTCTCCACTTAGGAATGCAGAAGCCTCACCCTGGCAAAATCCCGACTCTCTCTGCAGTCACAAAGCTTTTTTGGTTCCTCTTGTGCCATCCTCTAGCTCCTCTCTAGCTTTTGTATCCAACTGTCCCCAGATACCAGGCTCCTTCTTGCAGTCTTACTCTCCTTCCAGCCCACATCCTGCCTCAGACCTTTCATATCAACCATCCCATTGCTTTCTTATCACACTGCTCTTGCCTTCAACATCCTACCACAAAACATTGCTCTCTTTCCTTAACTGAAACTGTAATCTGCTAAACTAACATTCAGATCCTGGTTTCCATTTATATTCCCAGTCTCTGTGACCAACCTGCTGCCCAGCCAGTCCGTTCCTTACTGCTGTGCAGGAACACCTCTTTTAGAGCAAGAACTCAATCTCCCCTACTGTTGTCTGAAATAAACAGAGCAGGAGACTTTTTCTCGTTTTAATGTCTTTAATAAAAGTGATCAGCTCAGGATTGGGCAGCTCAAAGGGGCTGCAGCTTCCGCTGCGTCTCCCTGCATGACTCGCAGGAGGAGAATACTCACCTTTGCCTTCTAGAAGCAGAACTGGAGTACAGTCCTCATGAGATCTAATTTAGGCATGCTGGACACAGGTAATGTGCCCACCCCTTTCCGAAACCCCGAGGTACCAGCCTCGGGATGACTCCCAGTCAGGGCGAGGGGCTATGAAGGTTTTCAGCATCTCTGCAAGCTCAGCACTCCGCTCCTCACGCTCGGACATCACTCCAGTTTCTCAACTTGATATTGGCTCGTTGTTTTGGGGTTCCTTTCCGTACGTTTGGAGTAGTAGCTTCTCATGGCATGCTGGTCCTGAAGTTTAATCTGCATGTCCCCCTCCCACCGTTTCGTCTTTTCTCCCCACTGTCAGAGGAGGGCCACGCCCTTGGAAGAAGAGCTATTAACTCTGCCCCGGCCAGGGCAATTACTGATACAAAAAGAGCCATTAACGACAACGACTCGTAATTATCATCAAAACAGGTAGCACTTTAGCAGCAACACTTAGTTTTTGTAAGTTTTTCTTCACAAAAAAAAAATTAGCAGTTTTTTGTTCATAACATTGTCCATGTTTAACTGCAATTAAATCTAGGAAAATCCCATTCAGCTCTTGACTTGAAGAGTCCAAAACCACTTCACGTACTTCAAGGAATGAACTAATGGCAATATCACAAATCCCTAATAAGCACGTCCAAACTAAGACTTAGGTTTTTTTCCCCCAATTAAAAACTGTGTTCCATACACAGGAATGGCAGAAAAGGAAAAAAAAATATTTCACAGGGAGTCTGCAATCCTTCAAAATTTTAGATACTAAATTCAATCTAAGTTTCAAGCACCAACACACTTAAAGTGCCAAAATAAGATATCAGAGTATTTTTAACATGAGAACTAAATGTATTTTCATTCTCATTCTGAGAAACATCTGGATTCTTACTGTAACATGCCTAAAATTCAGCCTGAGTTTGTTACTCCAAGAAGAAACCACAGGCAACACAAAAACACACAGTCCTTTGCCCAGGCAAAAAAACTGCAAATGAGCTAACAGCAAAATGTTACTAACTTTTCTATAATCTACGGTTTTCAGAAGCCCTAAAGACAGTCAAGTCAAATTTCATAATGGCCTTGGAATGTATTATACATCAAATAAATATTGGTGGAGGTTTGCAAAGGCATAAAGGCTATCAGAGTACCCAGTTCCCCATGAAATCCAGTGGAAAGAAAGGAGTTATTCACAGGAAAAAGGTAAATACTGCAAGAATTTGAGTGAGTTTATGAGACCAGACTGGGAATCTTGGAAATCCTTACCTCAGCTGTCATCTCACTGCTGGTTCATAAATGTGGGTAGGACACATGCCATCAATCCAAAATCCTTCTCTGCACCAACACCCACCAATGACCTCAGTCTTGACAGGGTGACAGGGTTGAAGAATTCAGCCCACGTGTCACAGCCAAGCCTGGCTTGAGCCCAGACATTATGTCTTTTTTTATTTTCCCATCTGTAATGAGAATCTCCAATTTGGTGGACTTCCTCAGATTGTCTCATAAAACTCCTTTGTACTGGTTACCCCTTAGGATTTTTTTTTAAAGGAAGAGAAACTGCAGTACCGATGTCTTGGATATATTTTATAAATTAGTTTATTTGCTGTAATATTTGTCTCAAAGGTAAAAAGATGGAAGAAAACAGAGAAGATGGAAGACAAGATAAAAACACAAATTCCAATCTTCTATTTTATCCACTGGGGAAAAAAAACCCTTTAACATTTCTTCCTAACTACATTCCTGGTCCTAAGTTCTCCTTTCAGCAGTTCATCCTAAGCAGAAATGACATGTTTCCACATTGTTTAACCCTGCCCTGTCCCAGATAGTTCTTGAGTTTTGTCACCCTTCACAACAGCTGCTTTTTCTTAACTTATCCAAAAGGTGAAAGGAGGAGACAGAGGGAGCGTGGAAAAAGGGCTATTTAGGACTGTCTTTTGGCTTTGGCCAAACATCATCCATGAAAGTAGGAAACAAAAAGACATGATGGGGTGAGGGTTCTTGACTGTTTACAATTAAACACCCAAACCATAAGATATTTATTGTTGCGTCTTTGACATGCAAATTTTAGGAATCCAAACTAGAGCTCTCGGAAACATTTTTATATGGCACTGAATTATGGTTTACAGTTCTGATCTAAAAAGAAACTACCTTGCTCCAAATGTGTGTGTGCTGACAGCTCTATTGAAAAGCTATTAAAACCTGCAGAATGTTTTTAAAGCTGTTGGAAGGAACCCTGTTTCAATTTAATTGTGTACATTTATGGAGGGGGTTTTATAAGCTTTACAGATGCTCATTGCTGCTATTTCAGCAGAACTCCCCCCTGACTGCACGGAGCTCATGCTATACCTGGAACCTGCAACGCCTCTCCGTGTTCCTCTGTCATCTAAAAACCTCCTAAATTCCCACAGAGAGAGAAAGGGGGCTCTAACACATAAAGGGGGCAAAGGAATTGTTTCCCAGGGCCGAGAGTGCCATTTCTGGTATGATTTGTCTCTCCATTCTAGCAAACTTCTTGCTGCAGCTACAATTTCACCTGGCAAAGGGGACTGAAGGACTTGCCTATTTCTAGGAGCATCAAGGATTAGGTCACTTGAAAGGCTGAGAGAAGGTTCTGTGAGGGAGCTGCCTGCTGCATCCATCATCAGGAATGCAGCTCTCCAGCTTCCAGCCTCATTTGCACACACACACAAACGAAATTAAATATGCCAAAAGAACACCGTGATACCACGTAATATGCACCTTAAATTTTAAATGGAATTGCTTCTTGTACCCATGTTTGCCTTAACACTGTAAATAAGGAAGGGTGTAACCCTTAACAGGCTCTTATCAGTTAACTATATAGAAATAAGAAACAGTTGGTGAGTTTTTAAAAGTATTGACTCAGCAGTTTACAACAAGAGATGACTTGGCTGTACTGAAAGAAAAGACTGGGGGAAAAAAAGGAGAGTTCTCTGTAGGCAGCTGGCTCTCACTTATGCTTCTTTTAAGACTCTATATACCAAATTTCAGCGTGTTGTCAAGAAGAATATAATTAGTTTGCTTCCCCTCCCTCCCCTTTATGTAACACAATAGTGAATTATTTATGCAGTATCTGCTTTCCAGATTTTTGAATATCAGTTAAGGTTTTTGCCAATAAATAATAATAGTAAAAAAAAAATCACAAAACATAATTGTTTTTTACAGGCCAAAGCATGGAGCATGCTATAATAAAACAGAGCTTATCTGGTGAGCCTGATCTCACAAAAAACACACAGCATTTCTACTGAATTAAACAAGACCCTTCACTTGCTCACACAAGCTTATTAACTTAAGCTTCAAGATTTTATGCAAAAGACTTATATGAAAATATCATTTTACAGGGGTATCTCAAGCAAGTGATGATTCATTTAGCACAGACACATGAAGCATACGGGCCTGGCTACTCACAAGGAAAAAGGAACTGGAGAAGGAGAACTTGCCTCTTTTTATTCAGGAGAGTTTCACCAACACAGACAAAACAGCAGAGCATAAAATCAAAATGACATTTTATTTACAGAAATGAGCATTTCCATCTTTGCTTCATCCTCTCCATTATTTCCAAACTACTGTGAAATCATAAAAGCACCCAATACTGAGCTTATTATCAATTATTGTTATTGGACTGTAGAGCTGAAATCTCAGGTACCTTATTTTCTGGAAACACTTCTACTGTCCCACAACCATTCCTAAGCATCTCTAAAAATCCCTGCCTGAAGTCTTGCAAACCATTAAACCAGGTTTAGTCCAGATGTTTCAAGGAAGTACAGTTCCAGGTAATGTCCTAAGTACCCCTTGAGATCCTGCAATCAACATTGTTTTGACCTAAATGGTTTACGAGCTTTTAAGTACGGCTTGAATTTCAAAAGTGAGCCAGAAACACAAACATTTCTCATCTGTGGCACCTTCAAAAAGGGTTTATAACTAGTGAGTGTAGTAACAGGCACTAGCAATGCCAAAGAAAGGAAGCTGTTGGAATTGCACAGCAAAAAAAGGACATGGAACGCAAGGACATCAAGGAAGAACAGGAATACCATGACACAGCTACACAAAGCAGCTTAAACACTTTTTCTAGGTAGGAAAAAGAAAAAAACCCTAGATTTATTTAGACACTTTGACTGACAGCAAGGATGGGAAACATCTCAGAAGAGTCTTGCAATATTAAACTCAATGTGTTTTAAAAAAATTCCAAATGAAATTGAAACAGAAATTTTAGAAATTAATAAGTTAGCCTTTTTCTTAAAGAAACCTCTGTCATAGTACAAAGGGCATAGGAAATGTAAATTTCGGAAGCTCCTTGCATAGAGGACAATACCAGAGGACACAAGCAACCTAGATAAGAGGGTCCCCCTTACTCCATAGCTATTAGCACTGACGGACAGACTCCGATAAGCACCAAAAGACCTAAAGCGCACGCGCAAGAGAGAAAAGTTCAAAAGTTCAATCATGAGGAAGACCAAAAGCCTTCAGCCCCAGAGACCACCAAGGACCCTCGTGCGACCACCACGGCGAACCACGCACGCCTAGAGGGGCGTGGACCTATTTAGCATACGAAGCGGGGACAGGCGGGGTCAGGGATTGAATATGCATGAAAAAGTTGTGCAATGTACTGCATATGGAACACCTTTGTGAATAAAGATGTGGGGCAGACTGCAGCTCGGGGCACAAGGTTTTTCCGAGAATTATCTCACTTGTGCCGGGCACCGACATACATACCCACTTCATAACTACATCAGGTTGTGGAGTCTATTTATTTCGCATATCGCTTCAAAATCACCCAACCATCAGAGTGTAACACATACAGATAAAGCCAGTGTTCTACATCCCCACAGTTTCATCAGAGCCTTTGAAGCCACACACCTTTGATCTGAGGCAAGTGATAAATGTGTTATGTGTTAAGTGGACTATTACAAGTTCTGTTTAACACAATGGTAGGTCTGAGCCAGCACAGTCATGGTGCAATGAGGAAATAACTTGAATGGAACAGGTACAAAAAACAGAGGCATCTGCTGCGTGCCTTTCAGATAACCAGGTGCCTGGGTGCCTAAGAGCTTCTACAGGCATGACAAATAACACCCACACAGCTTGGGGGATGAAGGACTGGACACAAACTATTTGCAGAGTAGAAGTCTCGCCTTTGTACTTCCAAGTGTGAGGAAGTGTGGCTTGTAAATATTTCCCAGTGCAACCAGGCAGGACTCAAATACAACAAACCTTCTAAGGGGCCCTTTCCAACACAAGTGAGCCAAACAAATAACCCTGGGTTATTTGTTAGGAATCCCTTCCAATTTTGGGACACACAAATGAATGCCCATTCAGGGACCGAATGCCTCACTGTAAGGCCTTCATGCAAGCCCCAGATTTGGTCAAAGGCAGAAAGACTGTCCTAAACTTGGCTACTGTTATGAACAGAAACTGATAATTTTTTTAGTGTAGAGAAACAAGTTACAAATAGCTAATTTAACCACTTTTGCTACTAAAGTGTTATCTGTGTTATGTAAATTACCAATCGTTCTCGCTAATGATTCCTTTTGTATTAGTAGGAGCCGGCCAAGGCCGAGCTGAAAAGTCTTTTGTATTAACACTAAAGGTGTGAGAGAACTGCCCGGGGCAGGGACAGTAAAGAGGAGAGATGAAACTTGAGGCGGGGGACATGCAAATTACCATAGTGCTTTGAGAAGCGGAGACCTCAGACGTGTAGAAAAGAACCCCAAAACAACGAGCCAAAATGAAATTGAGAAATTAGAGTGATGTCCACGTGTGAGGAACAAGCTACTGAACCTACAGAGACGCTGAAAACCTTTGGAGCCCCTCGCCCTGAGTGAGAGAGTCATCCGAAAGCCAGGACCCCGACCCCCGGAGAGCAGCTGAGCAAGATCTGGCACGCCCACAGCTTCTACGAGGACGGGACTTGCAACTCTGCCCCCAGGGGACAAAGCCGTGACTCATCCTCGTCCTGCGAGCCACCTGGGAGAGAATCGATGGAAGCTGCAGATCCGTCGAGCCACCCCTATCCTGAGCTGATCATTTTTAATAAAGGCATTAAAAGGAGAAAAAGTCTCCTGCCCTGTTTATTTCAGCTACCTGAGGTTTTTTCTTGGCACACCACAGACTTCCACAGCTCTAACAAAAACAGATGTCAGACACTTCCAGTCCTCCCATTTGGAATTCAATTTCTTACTCTGTAATGGTTCTGAATCCCTTAATTTATCATAAACCTTAACCAGAGATGTATAATTGTTTAGGAAGAGGTTGACTCAAAATGCATTCTAAATTGATCTCACCATTTTTGGGTGGGTTTATTTGGTTGTTCTTTTAACTTCCTACTCTGAGTAATCAGCAATTTGCTTGTGTTTCTAGCTTTTAAAGTAAGAATGTTATGGCTGGGTTAATCTGAAGGCAACAAAAGCAGAAAGCAGACAAGTGTACTTCGAAGCATTACAATGTTGGGGTAGCAAGCTTGAAGAAAAACAACAAATCAAAAAATCTCCAAAAATAACACCACTTACTTTCTGTTCTAATGCCATGGCTTGGATTTTATGGCCCTCACTAGAATCTTCTACACCAATAAATATGACAAGATTCCTTTATCTTTTACACTTGCCCCTGTAAACCACTCTAAGCTATGAAGTCTCCCTGAGCTCTTTCCTAGTATCAGTTCTTTTCTTGGCAGCTCAGCACAGCACAGTTACCTGCCCAAAAAGTGACAAGCAGGCTGTAAAGGACTGATAATAAACAGGAAATAATTGGTCACAGTGGCATACTAGTGGCACATTTATTAATAATACTGTACAAACAGCCACTCAACCCACAGAGCTCCTAAAATGGAAGAAGCAAACAAAAACCAGTGATTATCAATAGTCCAGTGAAAGGTATCAACCACAGGGAATCATGGGAATGTAAACCCAAGTGTGCTAATTCCAGTGTCTGAAATATTTGGGTTGAATGCCTACTTGGGATTTTTTTTGTTGTTGTTAGGAAAATAGAGGAGAGAGAAATAAAAAATACAATCCACTTGTTATCCTAATCATATTTCTCAATATTGTCACTGCTCAGAGGTTAACTGAAACACTCCTGTTATTGGGGAAGATCCCTCATGGAACAAAGGAGCAGTACAAAATCTCTCTTCTGGTCTGTGTTTGTCCCCACTTCTTTTTTTCTTTTTTTCCTTTTTTTTTCTTTTTTTTTTTGTATGTGTGTGTGTGTGTTAGAGCAGTAACTTTTGCTGGATGCATTGTTTCCTCTTACTGCACATCTCTTCCTGCAGAATGAATCACTTTCTGAAAAAAACCCTTGGCACACAAAACCCAGCTCCTGAAGCTGCCATAATAGAACACAGCAATAATTTAGCTATGTATGAGTAGTTATGATATTCTTATTTCTAGGATGAATATTATCGAGCAAATGAATGTGAGACAAAAAATGTTACTATCAGAACAAAATATATTTATTTTCATACCTAAAAGCCAATACTTATGCAGTTAAAGGGCTTTGTACAGCTTTTAACTTATAGCAATAAATGCTTCTGATGTGCAGTTTTTCCTCGTTCTGTATAGAGAGCAGAGTACAAAAGCTTAAACTCAGGTAAGTATCTTTCCACTGCTGCTAATTTATATCTAATTCTGTCCTCTGTTTTTTTAACTCACACTAAGGTAGTTCAGCTAGTTAGGTTTTTTTGTAATTGAACATTAAATACTATATTTAATATTCAATTAATTGGATATTAAATATCCCCCAATAATAGCATTTAACAGTAATGTTTTTATTTCAGGATAAAACCCCACACACTTCTAATCTAGGCCTCCCTTGAGGTCTTGATACAGAGGTGAAGATGTCTATAAACTGGCTGAAGCACCTTTAAGAGCATTCTAGACATGACAGCCCTTCCTCCTCTTCCTGGGTAACCACAGAGAAGTACAAGTGTCCAACACTCCTTTGGGACTTGGGAATTTTTCATGTGGGATCTTCCAATAGGTAGAAGAGTTAAAAACTCCGTCAGGTCATACTCTGTTCTCTCAACAGCACAGGGTCTGATAAAGTCAGGTGCTCCACAATTCCCACAAGCAGCCAAGCACCACTAAACACAAGCATCTTAAAAGTGCAGCTCAGATGGGACCATTTTTAGCTCACCTCCACTCACAGTCCCAGCACTGAGAGCTTGGCAGCTGCCCTTGGTTTCTGCAGAATATTGGTTGTGAGGGTCTGGACTCTGTGAGATGTGTAACTACCATCTTATAGAGATGCTCCTTGCACCTCCAAACTATAAAATGTTGAGGAACAATTTTTGACCCTGTACCAGCACAGATTGTGGCCTTTAAAATAAAAAACCAGAAACCAACACTGCAATAGCACAGAAACAGCTCGTAAAATTAGGTTTATTCCCTTTTATACCTCATATTTGTACAATTATACTACATGAGTTCTGAAAAATCTTGCATAGTTCTGCAGTGAGTGGATTTCCACTAATGGGATTTGGACACGTACTGCAGCCCTCTCATCAGCAATAAGGACACTGAATGTTCTTTGGCAATCAGCTCAGCACAGTCATTTTTTAACCCACAGACAATGCATGGCAGCAAAGCCTAAATTTTCTGCCTTGAGAAGGCTCTGTGAGCTGACCCTGCTGAGGGCAGGCAGAAGTCAGGGGGACTTCTTGTAGACAAGGGATGGAGATGCACTTTATCTTCTAAGGAGAAAAAAAATTCAACAAATCTGACCCACTGCTGAAGCTACAAATAAGGAAAGTAATCAGGCTGCACCCAAAATTATAGATATGGACTGCACACGGAGGTAACAGGAAAGGCTGTAAGATATCTTTAAACTCCATCAAAATTACAACACCAACAGGCATCAGCCTCATCCCTTTTTTTGGGAATGCTTCAACAACAAGGATAGGCATAAAGACAAGAGTAAGTCAAGCTGCTTTGCACTGCAGGGAGGTTCCTTTATTTTTATTCTCACTCCAGACAGTGACAAATACAAAAGTGAGAGAGAAAGAGGTGTCAGCTCCCACTAGGCTGCAGTGCAAGGGCTCTTTGAGCACACCCCTGTGTGATCCTAGCTGGAGACATAAATACACCCCCAAAGGATGTAATCCAGAGACACCATTTGACGCCAAGTAACAACATAAATGTGGTCAGAGCAGCCAGACAGACCAATCCACGTGTCTGCAGTAAGATGGTTAAATTCTAGTACATTCCAGTATTTTTATTTCAGCATGCAGAAAGGACTTTGCCATAAAGCATTGACACACCATTGCTTTCTACAGCTGTATTTGTGCTCCCACTGAAGTTGCTCAAAGCAGGTGAGACCTACAGACTGTAACAAAATTTAAAAATAAGCCAAATTTGATGATGTGTAAAGGGTTATGTATTAAGGTAAACATTCCCTACTTCTACTTAAACAGAGCAGGTGGGGCATCCCACTTTGAGACAGAAAGAAAACACAGGCTGAAGGAGGAAGCTTCCCTAATCATTGTCAATTTGTGTTTCTGCAACAGCAAAAGGTGTCAGTGATTTTTAGGTCTGACACCATGAAAAAAACCCACATCTTCTTAATCAGAACTTGAATACTGACCAAAGCAGCAAAGTGAACTACTTCTAATTATTTATATATTTGGTTTTGTTATTGCAAACCTTGTGCATCTCCCTAGCTTTAAACACGTGAAAAAGAAAAATTTTAATTTGAGGATCTGGTTAGACTAGGAAGTTGCTGGGAAATGAAGTTTACCTGTAAAATCACTGTAGATTTTACCCTGTGGATCACCAAAGCTGACTTTAATTAGATCTCCTACGAGTAAAACACTAATGGTTACTTTCTTTAAAGTTAGCCCACACACACGTATTTTCACCCACACCATTTCAAAGCCATGCCATGGGGGAAAGGTTGGAGGTGGCTGCAGTAGCCTCCCAAAAAGGCCAGGAGTGTGCCAGCTGTGACTCCAAGCATCCTGTCACCTGAGAGCACAAGCCAAGTTTCCATGTGTGGCAAAACCAGTTGTTCAGACTTCTCAGCAGGGAAGTTTGGCAAATATGTGTCATTTCGTAGCTGCAGGTGAGGTTTGGTGCTAGGAGTACAGGGCCAGGAATTCCCCACCCAAATACAGGCTCAGTCAAAGCCTTGCCAAGTTATTTGTTCTACTTCTCACTTCTTTTTAACATTATGATTGATAGCCAGATTTTTATGGTCATGTAAGATTAGAATGGCAGAGTTAAACTAACCTTAGATAGATAAAAGTATAAAAACTTCAGTTATTGCTAAACCTTAAGTATATTTTAAAATTACAAGAAAGCCAACAATGAGCTAGGCAGGAGAGCACATACCTTTGCAAATCCACAGCAATTCAGTCGTGTTCCAAAGCAGCTCCATGCTATGTGCCATAATGGCATCAATCATGCACTCCCAGCACAGCTAAAATCCAGCAGCAGCTTGCTCAGTAAAGGATGGGATGGGCAGTGGACAATCCCCATGGCAACTTAGCCAAATGCTTTTCAGGGTCTATTTCACAGCAGACAAGAAAAAGTGATGTTTTTCAAGGTCAGGCAGCATCAGAGGCTGACCTATATTTCCCCTAAAGCTAAAATTCAAAAAACTCCTGTAGCCTAAAACTCTGGGCATGAGTTCTGGCTGTTGCCTCCAAACCTCCTCCAGAACAGGCAACTCAGACTTTCTTTCCAGAGAAGAGGTAATTGGAAACATGCTTACTACCAGTGTTTGGAAATAATTACCAGGTGAGATTGCTTCCTACAGAGCACCTGGTCCCCTCAGCAAGCCCAAAACCAGCCAGCACAAAGAGCTTGTCGTTCAGTGATGGCAATTTTCTATCTGTGACGCAAATCAATACATTATATAATTAACACCCAAGTTATTCCCGTGGTTTTGTGTGCTCCCCTTGAAGTGAATTCTCTCACCCTTTTTGATGCTAAAGCAGTCAAAACAATAAATGCTGCGAGTCAGCTTCTAAGGGAATGGGGCACCTCTCCTCACAAATAGGTGCCATTTGGATTCCCTTCATGAACAGGGGATTGCCTTTTAAAGTCACAGAACACTTTCAGCATTCAATGGCTGGTGCTGGCGCTGCTCAGGTTCCTTTTGTGATTTGTACCCCTAGGGACACAGACCCCCGTGCACCACCAGCTTCCCTTGTTTTGCACCCCTTATTATCAATCTGTGTAAATAAGATGCACAGCACCCACTGGTTAATAAGTAAACTCTCACTTTGATTACACTTTCAGTTTCCAAGTGCAGAGCTGACTTTACAAGGAGGAATAAATGTGTTTGGGGTTTCGGTGCCTTGCAAGATTGTTCACAAATATGTGATTCATATCCAACCCTGGACATTAACATTTTCCTTATGACTCACACATACAGTTAAACAATAAAACAGAAAGCTTATTGAGGTTTTGTTTAACACGCATAAAGCACCTATTATTAATATTTTTCAATTTAATTGTTTAACAATTCACCGATCCTATTATTAGCTGCAAGGAGGGGATGTTTCCATTTCTGTCTCGAAATAAATAGATGCTTTTGAATTTACCCTGATTTATATTTATAATCTTTCAGCTACAGTTCAGAACATAAATGACAAACAGCCATTAAGCAAGTATGGAGCACAGTATGTACCTTACCAACCTGCCCACAGAACATTATTTGAATGGATAGAAGGCAACTGCCCGGTGTTTCTCATTCTATAGAGCACGATGTGTGCAACATACTGATCAACACACCATTTCCTCACATTGTTTTCCTCTCCAAAGTGAAGGATAAACCAGAAGATTTGTCCTTCCTCACACAATAGAGCCTTTAGGTCTTCTGTCTGGTCCCTACACGTTAGGATGTTCGCTGCAATACAATTCCCGGATAAATTGTAATGAGCAATTGGCAAATCTGAAACCTCTTAAGAGTTCAAGTTCAGTTAAAAAAACCCTGAAGGGTTATTTTTAAAACTTTATCCTTCACTATTCAGTATTCTTTTGAAGCACGTAAAGTCATCATCATTGGGCTGCATTTTCAGGAACCATGGAAGTGCTAAGCAGAGTTTGTAAGAATCATTCTGTAATGTAGATATATATCAGGCAAAATGTAAGATACTGATCTCCACTTTCAGCCTGCAGGACAGTTTCTTATGTTTGCCTGAAGTTGTGTATTCATGCTGCTTTCAAACCAGTTTCACAGACTCGCTCCTATCTTCATGCAAGCTATTTCTAAACAACAGTAGTAAGTGTTCCACTGCAGACAAAGCTTTTCAGTTCACTCCATTGAGCTTTTCCAGGGGGTAAATTCTTCTAAAATACTAGAGGACGAATTCAGGAAACATACTCATGACACAGGACCATGTTCTGCAGCTGTTGTTCTTGCCACTAACCCATGAAGTGATGAGTAAGAACCTCCTGGGCTCCATCCTAACCCCGCTGAAGTTACTCACTAAATAGTCACCCTGTAGGTGTGAGCCTGGCCCTAAATTCAGAGGCTGGCTCTGCCTTAAGAATGCTTTCAACTTTGCCCACAAATTTGTGTAATTTCCAACTGCTTCCTGACTCTCCATGCTCCTCATTGGTGGCAGTTGTAGTCTTGTACACGTTGTTCAGCACCTGACCTTGCAGAGGCAGGAACAGTGATTTGCTGGTGTTGACAAAGCCCCTCTGAGCTCCCAGCTGTGGATGCTATTTCAGGATGGCTAAGCAAGGACAGGGAAGCTGGGGGAGTTACTCACAAGCAGACACTAGGACCAGTCATTGCCCCCACATGGCTAGGTCCCCACCTGGGAAGGTTTCTCTGGGAAGAGGTGCCTCAGGCAGCAACAGCGCTCCCAGAGGACCTGTCCCACATAGCCTGGATGTAGATGCCACCTTAGGGTGATGCCATGCACCTCCTTCCTGGCTGGGAAGACACCTGAGGGTCCTGGAGAGCCAGCTGAGGGTCCCTCAGGACCAGCCAGGGATGAGCAGCCAGGGATTGACACAGCTGGGCATGGTGGGCAGCATTCCCACCCAGCCCCATGGCTCTGCAGACAAATTCCATGCATTCCTCCATTCCAGAGCGCCTCAGAAAACACAAGCCAGTTGCAGGTTTCACCATGCAGCTCTTATCTTAGCAGCAGATGACCAAAAAATCCAAAGGGAAATACAAGCAGGGGAAGCGGCTCTCGGTGTTTTCGTGTGCCGCTTGTTGCTAGGAAAAATATTTCCTTCGTATCTCTGTGGGCTCTGCAAGTTGGCATCAGTGGAGCTCTGCTGGCTGCCAGAGAGCATAAAACAGCAAATGTCAGGAAAAGAATAGGAAGAAGAAGTAAAGCTTTAAGAATGTTGGTGAATGTCTGTCCCCTCACATGGTCAACAAGGAGACTCGGAGATGTACGCACCTCCAATCTTTTCTGGAACAAACCTTGGGAGTGTCTTCCCAAGGTATTTTGTCTAAGTTTTACTTTTTTTTTTTTCCTGTGGGTTTCTTCTTTTGTCTTTTGGTGGTTTTTTGTGGGTTTTATTTTTGGTTTGGTTTGTTTTGGGGGAGGGTTTTGTTTGTTTTGTTTTAGAAGGCTGAAAGCAGTTATTCATGTCAGGACAGCACAGGGTGGAGGGGAGCCCCTCTTTGCCTGGTGCTGAGAATTTGAAATGGGCAGAAGACAGAGGGTGGGAAGGGACCAGGGCAGAGCATCCTCTCCCCAGAGATGGTAGGACCTGGGTCTGCCACCAGTGACACTTTTTGTCACAAATGATACCAGATACCCCAGAGAGGAAGGCAGACAACCCCTCTGGTCTGGGCACCCCACACAGCTCTGAGCCCTACTGGGACTGGTGACAGCATCACGGTGTTCCAACCTTCCTAGAGGGCAAAGGATGACCCATTTCCTAGGCCAGCTATTCATCCATCCTTCTGCTACCACCTGGGGCCAGTGACAGTGTTGAGGGGCTGGGGCAGGAGAGTTTGAAGCTGGTTATCTCTCAGTTTGCTTCACAGGAGCCACAGAACAATTCAGTGGATCTGCTTGAGCTGGGTATGGAGCCCCCATTAAACATTTTCAAGCCTCCACTGATCGTCCTCCAAATTGTCCCATGTCCGCTCCTATTGCTGACTGCTTTTTGAGTTCTCACATGGTGCTGCTCTTTGAATTTTCAGTTTTTCACAATAAAGTGGTCTTCCCCACTCTCTTTGCATTGTTTTATAAGCCATTTGTTTTTAAGTAAGACTCTTTTTTTCCCTCACAAAAAGAAAGAGCAAAACTTTGTCTGAATACAAATCCCATACCCGGCAGTGTGCTGACATTTGTGCACAGAGATGTGCTTTCCAGTTTATTCTATTGTGTGCTTTCTGTCTTTTTTTTTTTTCTTTTAAAAGTAGTTCAGTGGAAAGTTTGGAGGATTCCAGGGGAGTATCCTTTAACACCACCAGAGAAATAGCCTGAAAAATTGCAAATACATATCAGTGTTGCAAGAGGAGCTATGTAGGGGTTGTAGGTTCCTTGCTTTTGTTTTATTTAATATACAGTATCTCAAAAAAAAAAAAAAAGGTAAAAAATAAAAAAGGACAACTTTCATTGGTAACACGAGCAGCTGTGCTTCTCTCCACCTGGATGTATTAATGCAAGTGCAGGATTTCTGCTGTCCCAGCTACCTGCCCTTTCAGAGCCCACCACTGGAGCAAGCCCATGGCAGCTCCCAGTGTCCAGCCCAGGATTCTGACCCCAGCAATAGCAGCACAATTCCAGCTTCACCTCCTTGCTGATGTCCAGCAGGGGCTGGGCGCTCAGGAGGACACCAGGACATGGATATTCCTGTCGGTCTGGGTTTATACTCCTCCAGCACACTGAGTGGCCAGGGGTGGATTTGCCCCAGAGCCCTCAGGCAAAGGGCTGGAGCATTATTCCACGGCGCCATCTAGCTCCCGCCAAAGGAATTCTGTCCAGAGCTCTTTTCCCACATCTTCCCGACTCAAACCTTAGCCGATACCTCGCAGGGAAAACACAGAAGGTGGTAAAGGATGAGGAAGAGTGAACATCACTATTGTCCCTTCTTGAACCTCCTGGGAGCCGGGAGAACTGGAGCAAGGCAGGTCACCCCACAGTCCCTGCCGTCCTTCTTGGGGAGCTTTGTTCTCTCACTTCAGCAAGGACAAGTGGCTTGGCCCAAATATGGGCAGGAAATTATTTTGGGTGCAAAAACCATTTTGGGTGCACAAACTGCCCCCACCCTTCCTTCCCCAGGTACCTCTCACTCTCTGTTTCTCTGTTGCACCCACGGGCCACTGCTCTGCAGCAGACAACAGCCAGAACATACAACATCAACACCACAAAAGCAGACATCAGTTACTGCACCTGGCCTTTAATTCCCACTAATTACATGTAACACATCATGTGTTATCTATTTTTTTTTTCTAGTGATAGCCATCGTGGTTAAGCTGAGCATTTTCCTTCTTAAATATTACAGATTTCAAATAGATGAGAATTCGGACTCGTTTCATATACAGAAATAAAATCTGAAGGCTATTTCTTCTCTCTGAATATCCTTCACTCACTAGGCTCTCAGCTTCTAAGCCTGTTTACTAAATAGGAAGAGCTCTGTGGCTTCCCTAAAAAATTTTTAAGACACTTAAAAAATTGGGGTGTGCTTGCAGCCCACAGGAAGAGAGAAGACAGGCTGAGATCCCACAAACCAGGAAATGCTTAAAAGCAGGGAGATGGCTGTATGAAAACAGGTAATATCCAAGCAAAAAAACAAACTTAAAACTCTCAGTCTGCAGGACACTTGCCAGCCTGTGAGTTAGGCTCCAGTGATATATGGAATATATTTGCTCTGAGCCCATGCTCTGCTCTATGCCAGAAGCTTTTAAACCATCTTTACAAATATGTTTCCATCTTTTGCCAAGGGAATGCACAGTCCTTTTCCCCTCACGTTGGTATCTAGTGTTGCTCCTATTAAACTTAGAGATTTCTGAGGTTGCAATTACTTCTGAATATTCTCAAATACTTGATTGGTGTCTACCAAACTTTAGTGCTTTCTCATTTTGGTAAAACAAGCTTTTTTTTTCATATTTACTTTGCATGCATGCTTTACAAAAAGACCAACAAAACTGCCTAAAAATGCTTCAGTGATCAGTGGTGTTTCAGCTCTGCAGATTGGCAGACTTGTCTGCTCTACTGCATTACTCTTGAAACAATGAGCTGTTTCTCCGCTTCCTTCTGTGATCTTTTGTCCAGAGTGATCCTTTTTCCTCCCACGAAGGTGCCACGCTCTGTGCCTGCACCAGCAGGAACTTCCAGAAGCCAGGCCTGTTTTTTTCTGCTGTACCCCTTTTGATGTTATACACAATTCTTTTACATTTCCCCAGCTCCTTCTGCCCCAGAGGAAAGGTTGGATTAGGCTCCAGAAGCCTGGAGAAGTGGCAAGGACACAGGAGCAGACTGACCCCATGAGGGGCTCTGTGCAGGTGGGAACTTTGCCATCAGCACCTGACCCTGCTGCTCCTTTGGTCATGCTCTGACCTCCTCCTTCATGTTACAAACAGATTTGAGTGAGCTGCAAGCCCTCCTCTCTGGATTTAAGCAGCATTTGACAACAAAGATGGAGTTTGAGAGAAGATGAAGCCAGACCAGGTGTTTCTGGGTTGCAGGAGGTTGACTCCCTTCAAAACCACACATCCAAGAAGAACTGACAGAAAAGGAACCTGCAATTGCTTCTGTAGGTTGTATTTAGTGCAGACAAGTGTGGTCCTGGTGATTGTTAACTTTTAGGCTCACGTCAGATATGAATAAAGAAGATTTCTCCTTTTCCAGGGGTCACAGCTGTACATGAAGTAGAAACTAAAATTAGAAACAATGACTTTCACTAAGGAATGCAGGAAATGTTGTGATGTATTTTCACTGCAACCACTTGTAAGTAGAATTCCTGTGGAAATAAAGCAACTCCAAACACACTGAACTTGATGACTCAGTTGGTCCAGAAAAAAAATTAAAATCACAAGTCAGCAATTTGAAGCAGCAGCACCACCAAATGTACTGTATCTGCAGCACTGATGTAATGTGCATTGCAACATCATATTTCCCTGCTTGTTGTGCTCATGAGTTTGATGAGCCACAGCTTTTTTAGATGAAGCTTAGGATTTGCAGCACATTACATAAGAGACTTCCCTTTAGAGCTGAGCCTGGTAAATGTTGGAACCACCCAACGTCTAAAGAAACAGGACTTTTAAAGGGAGCAATTTCCTCCAACTTCCTTCTGACCATGATCTCAGGCACACAGCTAATTAAAAACCAGAATGGGTCCAGCCAATTCTTCTAATGCACCCAGAATTATCAGCACTGCAGCATTTTCCATTCAAAACACTTATGCAAATAATCTTCTATCGCCACGTGCAAATGATTGATTTTTGGTAATCTTTCAAACTATTTCCTGGGTTTTATCAGTACCTAAGAAGCAAAATATTAAGATAAAAGTGGGCATCTCTTCACTTGAAATTTTCCATTTAATGTTCTACTTTTATAATGGCCATAATAAAAGTAAATTTTAGCAGCTGTTAAAAATCTCTTTTTAAAAACTATATACCCTCTGGTCTATGGAAGGACAATAGAGGAAAAAAATAGACTATGAGAGAATTGTGGAATAATAGTTCCTGCTTTAATACTACAATACATTTCTACATTCCTGAAGCTGCACACATTGCTGTTTGGAAATTTAATGAGCAGGAACCATGACATTATATGATTAAATTTAAGGAGGGTGACTGCATTTAAAATTGAGATTTAGGGATCATTTCATCTTTTGCACATTATATTGGACAACTATGAAATAGAAAGCAACCAGAAATTAAACAGAACCAAGAGAAGCCAAATGAAACCAATTTTCCCCCCCTTTTTGTTTTGTCCTTCTGAAGTTCACACCTTGCTGCTTCTGTTCATGAAAATCGTGCAAGAGGATTTTACTTGCTGCTGCTAAAATCCCAAACATCAAGATTTTTTTGGTGCTCTGGTGGAGTTGGCCACTCTTGAGAAGTCTGGTCTTACTTTCTGCTGTTATTTTCTCTAACTTACCTGAGTATTGTTCATTGTCTGTTCAGAGCTCTCTGATCTTCTGTACCACAACAACTGATTACATTCATTTAACCCCCACGATGGCAATCCCATGTTATACACCCTTTCCTGCTTCCAGTTTCCCTAATTTTCCAGTCACTGGCATATCCACTAGCGACTCAGAACTAGTTCATAGGCAGACAAATATTTCCCCACTATGTTTAAAACCCTCCACGCCACTCTGCTATGAGAACAAGGCAAGAAGTAGCAACACACTTTGAAAAAGCAGAGAGCACACAGAAAACTACCAGGATTAAAGGGATCCCACAAAATATCAGTCCACTTCTTAGAAACACTCTGCTTCTGATAGAATAGTTCCTCTAGCTTTCATTTTCCAGGCAAATTGCCATGACTGTGTAACCAGCAGAATGGAACAGCTTCGTTATTCGCAGGAAAAGCGAGCTTTAATAATGGTGCTCATTCTCCCTGAGGAGCATTTCTGGATAGAGGAGACCACTATTTTGCTTTTCTTGTTGGCAGTTCCCAGCCAGGCCAGGAGAGCCATGGTTCCCCCAGTCCTGAGCTGGTGCAATGCATCACTGAGGAGCAGCTGACAGCCCAAGGGTTCTGTGCAGCCACACAGTTGGGCTGGGGGTGGTTGTGGTAAGGGAAAGGAATGTTGACCAGGAAAATTAGATGAAAATCATCAGCAGAGAGTGGTCAAGGAGTTTCCAGCTCTGATTTACTTGCTGTTCTTGGCTCATCACTCCCCTTCTCTTTTTCTGAAGGATCCATCACCAAGCAAGTGGGTTCATGGAATAATAACAGCAATTAGTTGCATGGGAGTTACTTTATTCCACAAACTCAGGGGTAACTGTGCTCAGACCCATTCCTCTCAAAATACTGAAAGCAAACTGGGAGCATCCCATACTTTTAATTCTTTGCATGACTGTGACCTTGTCTTCCAGCCTTGAAATACAAGGTAATTTAAGGTCGAAGTGCTCCAAGAGAAAAAATAAAGACTGGAACAAGCATACATTAATTCAAGTGACATTTAGGTCAGTGCAATCCTTGGTTCACTCACAAGAAACCAATTTAAAGTCCAAGAGAGTAATAAAGTTGAGTGGCAAGAGGCAGTTCCAAGCTACCTCTGTGAAAGGAAGGAGAGAAATCATTGCCCTAGAATCTTTGTTTCTTCTAATTTCAAGTAACAAATGGAGGACAGAGAAACTTCCTAAATTATTATTATTTGCTTATTCCTCCCACAATAAGAGCCATAATCCCATGTCATGGCATGGACCATTAGCATGTTTTTCATCCCTGTTTTAATCCTTATGGCACAAGTGGAATATCTTCTGATATTATGGGGTTATTTTAATTTACATAAATCACAACTTCGGATCTGAAGCTCATTTTCATCAGCTAAAATTTAGAAAGTTTTAACTTGAATTTTTTATTTCCCCACAGGTTATTTTTCCTAGGTCAGGATGGCTCAGGATTGTACCTGTTAGAGTATAAATAAATAATGAAAAAATCCCTGTGGTTCAGTCAGTAAATGAAACAGGAAGTCCTAATTATTGTGTCCATCCTTGTTACTTCTTATATGAACTAAACCCTATTTCCTAGGGAAAATTAATCTTTTCACTTAACTGACTGTGAAGATGGGAGAACCCCCCAGAGCACCCCAAAGTTTAGCTGATACAGGTGATAATATAGCTACAGGTGGTCTAGCCAGGTACTGCACCCAGACTGGGAATTTTGACCATGTTTTGTAAGATGTGTACGCCTTTAATTTTCTCCTTTCTTACATGCGTGGAAACATCCCAAAAACTTCTCTGGGCATGGATTCCTCCTCTGGCATCCCTCACTTAGGGAACAGCAGAAGAAAATGGGCACTGGCATGAAACAGCAATAGAAATATTGCATGCTGAATTCCTGGAACAGAACCATATCCCTGTGCAAAGTTTACTTGTATTCTTTTCTACTGATTGTTTCTTAGGAATGACTGGCCAATTTGATTTTCACTCCAGCTAGTTATTCCCACATACTTTGGATTTTATTCAACCTGTACTCATGAGGTTTTGTGCTTGGTTTTGGGTTTTTTTTTTTTTTGGCAGTATCAACGAGTAGTCAGGAAAACAAGGCACTGCAAACCATAAAAGGTATGTGAAATTCAAGCTGTGAAAAAATCCTCTTGCTCTAATGAAGAAAATTGAAGAATTTTGATACAAGGAAGCTGTGACCACCATGCTGAATAAAACACTTATACAAGTTAATTTTTTCAAATATAGACATGAACTATTTCAAGAAAGGAGAGCAAGAAAAGAAAGGGATTCTCACGAAAATTTTAAATGCTACAGGTGAGGTTATAGATGTGCTAGGAATTTCTGTGAGGATGGATATTTGCACATATGCTCCTTCATGCAAGCAAACTTCAGTGGAAAATGGAGCTCCTTGAAGGCATTCTGTGTCTACAAGTACCACCTTGGATTTTATTCAACCCTGTACTCATGAGGTTTGCTTGGTTTTTTTGGGTTTGTTTTTTTAGCAGTATCAACGAGTAGTCAGGAAACAAGGCACTACCAAACCATAAAAGGTATGTGAAATTCAAGCTGTGAAAAAAAATCCTCTTGCTCTAATGAAGAAAATTTGAAGAATTTTGATACAAGGAAGCTGTGACCACCATGCTGAATAAACACTTATACAAGATTAATTTTCAAATATAGACATGAACTATTTCAAGAAAGGGAGAGCAAGAAAAAGAAAGGATTCTCACGAAATTTTTAAATACTACAGGTGAGGTTAGATGTGCTAGGAGATTTCTGAGGAGGATGGATATTTGCACATATGCTCCTTCATGCAAGCAAACTGGTGGGAGCCGGAGCTCATGAAGGTATTCTGTGTCTACAAGGTACCAGTGTGGGAAGGAAAATAGTAACAGGAATTTTTATAGACTTTTATAGATTTTACAGATTTTCCAGAGTTCTCGATTGATCTCAACAAACTATCAAAACCCCAAAACTTCAACAAGTTAACAGTTAATATGCTACAGATTATCATTCAAGGAAAACTTTTTAAAGAGAGAGCATTTTATTCTCTCTGAAAAGAAGTGGTGAAAATCAAACTACCTTTTCTGGGACAGAAACAAAAAAATCACCTACATCGAAAGCTGAAACAAATCAAACAAAGGATGCACTATATTTGAGGGCAGGATGCAGATTCTGCAAAAAATGATGAGATAATAGTTCTGACAAGTGAGTAAGCTTTGTTTCAAGGCAAAAAATCAGCTTGATTTGGGGTTTTGAATGGGTTTTGTTTGATCTTCTGTGTGAGGGCAATGACAGTCATTTACAATAGGAGAAAGACCTTAGTATCACCTGACAGGTTTTGGTCATAGGTAAGATTTGTAACCAAGAGTAGAGCACAACAATAAATTAAAAGTGCAATACAATCAGTCTGCAAAATGGTGGTTTTAACGTGCTGGATTAAGCATCCAGAACGGCAATCAAGAATACATCACCATGAATAACAATTATCAATTAGAAGCACTTTTTCAACTGGAGATTAGAACTAACAACAGCACTGAATGTTTGGCTCTCCCCTTTAATATAAAAATTTTTTTTTTAGCTTCTGTTGTAAGAAAAGAACTCAAATAAATCTGAGGGGAAAATTATGAATAAGATGACTCTTTCCACAGTAGTTGGAAAGGAGAGGACATGGGGTACATCGGAACACAGACATCATCCCTTGACCTTGCTAGAACACTCTGAAGGACTCAAACCTCAGCGCCATAAATACCAGCCCAGCCCTGCCCCTTTTCCACTTTCTGTGCAGGAGTGACCACACCTCCATTAGCATGGTGGCTTTGTTGGAGTCCCCTGCAGAAAGTTTAGGTGGAAGAGGCAGCTGTGCCACTGAGATGGACTCTTGTCAAAAAGGGAAAGGCGCAGGCTGGGAAACTTTGCAGGCTGGTGCTGTTCAGTTAAGGAGGGTGACTGCATTTAAAATTGAGATTAGGGATCATTTCATCTTTTGCACATTATATTGGACAACTATGAAATAGAAAGCAACCAGAAATTAAACAGAACCAAGAGAAGCCAAATGAAACCAATTTTCCCCCTTTTTGTTTTGTCCTTCTGAAGTTCACACCTTGCTGCTTCTGTTCATGAAAATCGTGCAAGAGGATTTTACTTGCTGCTAAAATCCCAAACATCAAGATTTTTTTGGTGCTCTGGTGGAGTTGGCCACTCTTGAGAAGTCTGGTCTTACTTTCTGCTGTTATTTTCTAACTTACCTGAGTATTGTTCATTGTCTGTTCAGAGCTCTCTGATCTTCTGTACCACAACAACTGATTACATTCATTTAACCCCACGATGGCAATCCCATGTTATACACCCTTTCCTGCTTCCAGTTTCCCTAATTTTCCAGTCACTGGCATATCCACTAGCGACTCAGAACTAGTTCATAGGCAGACAAATATTTCCCCACTATGTTTAAAACCCTCCACGCCACTCTGCTATGAGAACAAGGCAAGAAGTAGCAACACACTTTGAAAAAGCAGAGAGCACACAGAAAACTACCAGGATTAAAGGGATCCCACAAAATATCAGTCCACTTCTTAGAAACACTCTGCTTCTGATAGAATAGTTCCTCTAGCTTTCATTTTCCAGGCAAATTGCCATGACTGTGTAACCAGCAGAATGGAACAGCTTCGTTATTCGCAGGAAAAGCGAGCTTTAATAATGGTGCTCATTCTCCCTGAGGAGCATTTCTGGATAGAGGAGACCACTATTTTGCTTTTCTTGTTGGCAGTTCCCAGCCAGGCCAGGAGAGCCATGGTTCCCCCAGTCCTGAGCTGGTGCAATGCATCACTGAGGAGCAGCTGACAGCCCAAGGGTTCTGTGCAGCCACACAGTTGGGCTGGGGGTGGTTGTGGTAAGGGAAAGGAATGTTGACCAGGAAAATTAGATGAAAATCATCAGCAGAGAGTGGTCAAGGAGTTTCCAGCTCTGATTTACTTGCTGTTCTTGGCTCATCACTCCCCTTCTCTTTTTCTGAAGGATCCATCACCAAGCAAGTGGGTTCATGGAATAATAACAGCAATTAGTTGCATGGGAGTTACTTTATTCCACAAACTCAGGGGTAACTGTGCTCAGACCCATTCCTCTCAAAATACTGAAAGCAAACTGGGAGCATCCCATACTTTTAATTCTTTGCATGACTGTGACCTTGTCTTCCAGCCTTGAAATACAAGGTAATTTAAGGTCGAAGTGCTCCAAGAGAAAAAATAAAGACTGGAACAAGCATACATTAATTCAAGTGACATTTAGGTCAGTGCAATCCTTGGTTCACTCACAAGAAACCAATTTAAAGTCCAAGAGAGTAATAAAGTTGAGTGGCAAGAGGCAGTTCCAAGCTACCTCTGTGAAAGGAAGGAGAGAAATCATTGCCCTAGAATCTTTGTTTCTTCTAATTTCAAGTAACAAATGGAGGACAGAGAAACTTCCTAAATTATTATTATTTGCTTATTCCTCCCACAATAAGAGCCATAATCCCATGTCATGGCATGGACCATTAGCATGTTTTTCATCCCTGTTTTAATCCTTAAGTGGCACAAGTGGAATATCTTCTGATATTATGGGGTTATTTTAATTTACATAAATCACAACTTCGGATCTGAAGCTCATTTTCATCAGCTAAAATTTAGAAAGTTTTAACTTGAATTTTTTTATTTCCCCACAGGTTATTTTTCCTAGGTCAGGATGGCTCAGGATTGTACCTGTTAGAGTATAAATAAATAATGAAAAAATCCCTGTGGTTCAGTCAGTAAATGAAACAGGAAGTCCTAATTATTGTGTCCATCCTTGTTACTTCTTATATGAACTAAACCCTATTTCCTAGGGAAAATTAATCTTTTCACTTAACTGACTGTGAAGATGGGAGAACCCCCAGAGCACCCCAAAGTTTAGCTGATACAGGTGATAATATAGCTACAGGTGGTCTAGCCAGGTACTGCACCCAGACTGGGAATTTTGACCATGTTTTGTAAGATGTGTACGCCTTTAATTTTCTCCTTTCTTACATGCGTGGAAACATCCCAAAAACTTCTCTGGGCATGGATTCCTCCTCTGGCATCCCTCACTTAGGGAACAGCAGAAGAAAATGGGCACTGGCATGAAACAGCAATAGAAATATTGCATGCTGAATTCCTGGAACAGAACCATATCCCTGTGCAAAGTTTACTTGTATTCTTTCTACTGATTGTTTCTTAGGAATGACTGGCCAATTTGATTTTCACTCCAGCTAGTTATTCCCACATACTTTGGATTTTATTCAACCTGTACTCATGAGGTTTTGTGCTTGGTTTTTTGGGTTTGTTTTTTTTTTTGGCAGTATCAACGAGTAGTCAGGAAAACAAGGCACTGCAAACCATAAAAGGTATGTGAAATTCAAGCTGTGAAAAAAATCCTCTTGCTCTAATGAAGAAAATTGAAGAATTTTGATACAAGGAAGCTGTGACCACCATGCTGAATAAAACACTTATACAAGTTAATTTTTCAAATATAGACATGAACTATTTCAAGAAAGGGAGAGCAAGAAAAGAAAGGGATTCTCACGAAAATTTTAAATGCTACAGGTGAGGTTATAGATGTGCTAGGGAATTTCTGTGAGGATGGATATTTGCACATATGCTCCTTCATGCAAGCAAACTTCAGTGGAAAATGGAGCTCCTTGAAGGCATTCTGTGTCTACAAGTACCAGTGGGAAGGAAAATAGTAACAGAATTTTTATAGACTTTTATAGATTTTTACAGATTTTCAGAGTTCAGATGATCTCCAACAAGCTATCAAAAACTGCAAAACTTCCAACAAGTTAACAGTTAATATGCTACAGATTATCATTCAAGGAAAACTTTTTAAAGATGAGCATTTTATTCTCTGGAAAAGAAGTGGTGAAAAATCAAACTACCTTTCTTAGGACAGAAACAAAAAAATCACCTACATCGAAAAGCTGAAAGCAAATCAAACAAAGGATGCACTATGTTGAGGGGCAGGAAACCATGCAGATTCTGCAAAAATGCTGAGATAATAGACAGTTCTGACAAGTGAGGCTTTGTTTTCAAGGCAAGAAAAATCAGCTTGGATTTAGGTTTTGAATGGGTTTGTTTGATCTGTGTATGAGGGCAATGACAGTCATTTACAATAGGAGACCTTTAGTATCACCTGACAGGTTTTGGTCATAGGTAAGATTTGTAACCAAGAGTAGAGCACAAATAATAAAATTAAAGTGCAATACAATCAGTCTGCAAAATGGTGGCTTTAACATGCTAGGATTAAGCACATCCAGAACTGCAATCCAAGAATACATCACCATGAATAACAATTATCAATTAGAGAAGCACTTTTCTAACTGAGATTAAGAACTAACAACAGCACTGAATGTTTGCCTCTCCCCTACTTAATATAAAACATTTTTTTAGCTACTGTTGTAAGAAAAGAACTCAAATAAATCTGAGGGGAAAATTATGAATAAGATGACTCTTTCCACAGTAGTTGGAAAGGAGAGGACATGGGTACATCAGGAGCCTGAACATCATCCTTGACCTTGCTAGGAGCACTCTGAAGGACTCAAACCCTCAGCACCATAAAATACCAGCCCAGCCCTGCCCTTTTTCACTTTCTGTGCCCAGGAAGTGACCACACCTCCATTAGCACTTGGTGGCTTTGTTAGGAGTCCCCACTGCAGAAAGTTTAGGGTGGAGAGAGGCAGCTGTGCCACTGAGATGGACTCCTTGTCGCAAAGGGGAAACACCACGCAGGCTGGGAAACTTTGCAGGCTAGTGCTGTTCAGCTGGGCTGGAAATTTGGATCCATAGTGATGATCCCATCACACTTAGGAATTTTATCTTTGCAGAAAAAAGCTCCCAAAAAAACAAAACCCCCCAAAAAACCACAAAAACCCAAAAACTTCTAAAACACACAGCTATAAACTGTAGTCTGCCATTCAAAGCGTGGCCAGTATATCAGATTCAGTGAGGCCATGTGATTCTGGCAGATGTAACTGCAGCAGTAAAATGCTCATGGACCTCGTGCACTGAAACCCTGTTGCTGTAATACAGCATTATCTGGTCTAAGTGCTTTTCCTTAAGGGATAATTTTCTTTCCCAGTTTAGGTGGGTCACAGCAACACTGACAAACATCAGAGTGCCAACCTATTCTGAGGCAAAGTCCTTTCTGCTTTGAAAAAAAGATTATCTGCAAGTATTTTTGAGGTGTTCAGACCTCTAAATGGTGATCTTTCTGAGACTGAAGAAAGGAAAATTGCCTACTTGTTCTTAAACTAAATTTCTCCACCCCTCTCAATCCTGGCCTTTTTATGGATGTTCTACTGCTCACTGAAGGAAGCTGCAGAGGCAACAGACTAACAATATTTGTTTACTGTGGATCTCCCTTTGAAGGGTGATTACAACAACATCATTCTGCATATCTGGAGGGTGGATTGCTTATCTCCCTGAAGGAGAAGGAGAACAATCACATATTTGATAAGTTCAAACAAAAGCGCACACAATTATAGGAAGCCAAGTGTTTGCTAGCAGAGGGCAGTTTATACAAACCCCATTTTTATAATCTCACTACACACAATTATTTCACGACAGCTTTCAGGAGCAATGTTCTGCAGCCCTGCAGTATCTTTCCCTGGAGGTGACATGTGAAATATTTTCCATTTGAAAGTTGACACCAAAGGGAAAGCACAGTGCAGAAAGGAGTCACTGCAAGAACTTTGCTTCGTGTCCACTTTCACCCCCACCCACCTCACGTTCCAAGGCAATGAGGTGATGGTAAAGCCATACAAGGCTGCCTTTCCACCTGTGGGAACAGTGGTGATGGCTGTGTGGGCAGGAGACACACTTGCTTCCACCTTAGCTCTAGCAGAGACCTGCTGTTCCAGGCCCCAGAGGAGCAGCAGTGCCCAGGAATTAAAGTTAGAGGCAGTTTGTGGTGGTGTGAAGGCTGCCCTGACAGGACAGGACAGGGTTGTGTGGCTGCAGACATGGAAGAGGAACTGCTGGGGAAAGGCATCACATTCCAAAGGAAGAGTTCTTTGCCCAAGTACTCACCTCTAAAAGGATATTGACAGCAGTAGGTTGGTTTGATATGCAAGCGCCACACTCACTGAATGGATTCCAGGGAGCCATATGAGAACATGTAGCACTAAAGGGCTGGAGATTCAGGGAACTGGTGGTCTCAATGTCACCGGATTGTGGGAGAGAAAGGAATTTCCTTCTAGTGGAGGAGGGAGAAGGAGAAGGAGAAGGAGAAGGAGAAGGAGAAGGAGAAGGAGAAGGAGAAGGAGAAGGAGAAGGAGAAGGAGAAGGAGAAGGAGAAGGAGAAGGAGAAGGAGAAGGAGAAGGAGAAGGAGAAGGAGAAGGAGAAGGAGAAGGAGAAGAGAGATTTTGGTTGTCTTTAGCACTTTCTAAACACTCATAACTGGTCTACAAGCTCAATGACACTGTTGTCTAAGAAAATAAAATCTAGTTGTGTTATAAATGTAAATAAAGAAATAAAATTTAAAAAATAAGGAAAGTAAAAAATAATTTCCTGCATGGATCGAGTAAGGAAGACTTCCTTGATGTTATCTGTAGGTTTTTTATAAAGGTAATCCTCCAGCCTGAAAATCCAAATTCCAGGAGGAGTGAGGAAGGTTTTCAGGATCAGATTGTAGAGTTTGTTTACAAAAGAATGCTAGTAAAGGGAAAGAGATGGGCACAGAACAGTGCTTCTCAGCACAGCATGTAAATGCTGTAAAGATACTTTGTGCAGGTTACTGGCAAATCCACTCAAAAAAGAAAATAAGCTACACAGGGCTCATCTGGGTCTGAATAACTTTAGATCTCTACAATTGTTGAACCTGTGTCTAGCCCTTGTAAAGAACAAGAAGTCAGTGACAGCAGTTGTTCAGTGACCACAAAAAAAGAATGTGTCCCACAGGCTGTTCAACCTTGAACATTTCTGTAAATAGAATTCTGCCTAGAACATTTAAGGCTTTCATCACAATTAGTGTATTCTGTTCATAGCACTGACTGGTTTATTACCTTAGCATTATGCAATATGTAATAAAAAAAGCTTTTACAAGCTTATTATCCTGAAGATTTGGGTGCACACAAAAAATGGTTCATGTTCACAGAGCCAAGGCCAAAAAAAGACTCGTTTAGGAACGAATATTTCTTTTGCTGGAAAACTTCCATTTCTTTTTTTGATGTAATGCATAAGTCACTGCCATGGAAATGTAATGCTGAGGCTTGGTCCTGATGCCATCAAGATAAAAGTCAAAATTGTCTTTGAGTTCCAGACATAGAAATTATTTTTCTGGACTCATTGGAAGGCTCAAAAAGTGAAGATATATGTTGCATTTTAAGGCAAGCATATTCATTTTCTTCAGACATGTGCAACTTACTGAAACAGAGACACCTTTCTTTACTGAATTATGCAGGGTGACTGGGAAAACAGTGCACAGAAAAATATCTTCCTTCCGACATACTTGGCTTCTTGTACCTCAGCATATATAGATCCAAGCAGTATTTTGACTTCCAAATTTTTAATGTTAATTATTTACTTCTGGTTACCTTTAAATATTGAAGATCTGGCTGCCTTTTCCATGAAGAATAAAGAATTCTCTTTGATTGCTTTTTGTTATGCAACATTCTGCAGGAAAATGTAGCATCACCTTCTGCAAGGTAAAATCACATGGGAGGGAACACAATCCTGTAAACACATCCAATTTTACATTTAATCTTTTTCTCCTTTCTTAGACAAAGTTTCCATCACCAGGAGCTTTGGCATTAGAGAGATTGTTGGAATCAATGAAGGGACAGAAGTGTCATCTGTTTAATACCCAAGTAAAAGCAAAAGCAGAGTCAGAGACATGAAAGCCATCAGAGATATCCTACTGTTTATGATGTGAATGTAAAGTATGCTTAGGACAATGTGAATTACCCTCAGCAGATCTCTGATGTTACAAAAGTAATTGCTGAGATCTCTTCTGAATTGCTGATAACTCTATCTATCATGGCTTGGTTTGTTTTAAATTGCATTCTTAGAACCAACAGGAACTCTTGACAATAGAGAGCTATAGATTTTTTTTTTTTTTTTTGAGTTTAAAACATTGAATCATATCCAACAGGCCCTTAGCTCTGTTCAAAAACAACAGTTGCTGGGGCAAAAGTCCACAAATGTGTGCCTTAGTTTTGATTCCATGTTTCCAGCAGCATGGAAACGTTTTTCCTGTAGGAGAGCAAGGACAAGCCTATCATCAAGAGCTTGCCTATCATCAAGAGCACTCTAACCCTACAAACTACAGATAGAGAAAAATTCACAGGGATGGCTTTGGTGCTTGTGAGCAAGCTCCCAGCTTGCAGAGGGGAGCTGTGTATAGTTGGCTTCATACCAGAAAAGGTGGGGATAATCACTAAAGAGAGCCTGTACCCCAGACAGCTTGTGCTTACTTATACAACCCCCAGAATTACTAAGTCACCCCAGATCATATTCCCCATGTTCTTAGGAATAGGTCAGAATTCTTCCCATCCCTGCAGGATCTCCCGGTTTGGGAGAGGCTGGAGTCAGTTTGGCTCAGGTACAAAAGACACAGCATTTATTTCCTAATAAAATGAAAACCTGAATATTGATTAAAAAAAAACAGATAAAATAATCTTATCACGCCTTTCAAAAAGCACTAGAAAAAATGGGCTGGATAGGCCTCGCTGTTATGCAAAGGAAGACTGGGTCAGGAAGAATGAAAACATAGGTTGGGGAAAACAAGAGTTGTTTAGAAAGTTAAATGAGCTATTAGTTTTGTTGTTTAGCAAGTTAAATGAGCTATTAGTTTTAAGGAAAAACATCACTATTAATAGTTACCTGTTGATCAGGAAGTCAGTCAGTGACTGGTACCCGCCAGTAACCCTACAGCTAAGATGAATTGCCTTTCTGTCATTGCTTGGTTTGGGAAAAGAGATTTCTTGACATTAAGATCACTGCTATATCCTACTTAGACTCAACACATGGTATAGAAGAAGGAGTCATATATTTAATATTTCTCTTTTGAGAACTAGAGGAAGCAGGATTATATTAGGGGCAGGAGTGCCATTGATTTACCCTGAGTTTAACACAGGACATCAAGATTATGCAAAGTACAAAACCATTTCTTTGGAAAAGGAGCAGACATCGGAAGATCTTTGTCAGAGACAGAGCCACATAAATTGAAATCAACTACAGAACAAATCTCTACAATATCTTCCAGTATGGTAGCTTAGCTCTGTTTTTTCACAAAACCCCAGTTTATATTCATAAAGCTAATATCAGGTATTTCCAGTAGTGTCAGGCAGAGAAGAACAGGGCTCCCCAAAGCTTCCTGCACAGCCCTGCCACACAGGCAGCTCAGCTCACCAGAAAAGGGCATCACATTCTTCTCTGCACATGCAATTAAATTGTGTGAATCTAAGGCAAGCGTGCTGCATTTAAACAATGAAGTCAGCCAATAAATCTCACTGCTGTCCAATTCTTCCAGGGCTGCAGCCTCAGCCCATACCTCCAAGATAAATGATGATGTTCACCACCAAGTCCCGCAACCACAGCCAGTAATGATCCTTCCACAGAGTGATCCCACTGATTTCAGTCATGTAACTTTTAGCTTATTCTGACGTTGAGTAGAATGCCCATCCCATTGACAGGAACAGCAATCTGCTCATGGACTTCAGAATATTTGCTGTCCTATGGCCTCAACCATGAGAAACAAGAGTTTCAGAATTAATCACAGCTCCTCCTCCTCTGCCACTCACTGCAAGCAGAAAGGAAATTGCTTTTAACATATATATTTAAACAAGCTTGGTTGCATTAATTAGTTCTCCTATGACATTCACCTCAGTTCTTGTTATTGCATTTTAGACTGTAACTAACTCTGTGGTTTTAAGTAAATGAACTGATTTGAACACTTGGTCCTGTATTTTTCCTGTCTGTTAATAGCTGAGCCATTCAGTATGGGACTGCAGCACCCCCAGAATTCTTGAGAAAACTGAGTCATTGCTCACAGGAGGGCTGTACAGTTGGGTATTACTGCCACCTAGTTTTCAACTTTTACTATTATTATTACCTAGACTTTGGCATTTTCTATGGTAAAAAACAGTACATATATAAAACCAGACAACTTTCATTTTAGTCATATATATGTCTACATATCTATCTCCTGTGATGTCTTGAAATAGTGGAAAATTGACCAGGGATAAACTATTACTGAATAAAATCCGCATGCATCTAAATGCAATCTTGAAATTCCTGTTTAGGGGAGATATTACTAATCCCATCTATAAACAAAGCATGAAAATCCAACTTAAATTGCCTATGCAAAATCCAACTTAAATTGTAGGAGTTTGTACCTCTATAGTTGATCTTTGCCAGCTTACACAGAATCTAATAATCCTTTATTGTGGATCTTCTTCAATGCAATGGTCAAATAACACCTTCCTGCTTAATATGGGTGCTATCCCAAAGCCTTGCAGAATGGCCTTGCAATATAAGACTCCTCATGGAGGTACCACATATTTTTCATTTTGAGGTGTAAAAAGAGAACTTTCACATTAGGATACTCCTTTTTAGACCAAGATATGAACTAAAAGCTTAGCAAAAACAAAACCAAAAAAACCCAAAAAACCCAAAAAAACCCCACCCAAACAAAAAATCCCACAAAAACAAACAAACAAACAAAAAAAACAAAAACAAAAAAAAAGAGAAATGTGAAGAACAATTAAAGCAATTTTTGAAACCTCATATAAATTCCATTTTGAGGTCTGAGAAAGGAACTGTTGGGATTCTCCATTTCAGTGACCTTTTTGCTTTTATGCTAGTTCTGTGGTTTCTGACTCTGACTAGGAGTGCCTGTGGGAACCCATACAAATGGGAGGTTAAATTCAGAACCCAGCTGAGCAACCTTTCACAAGATGTGAAATGGTAAATATATTGCCACAGGCAGGTTCCAGTTTTGAAAACAAAAAATTAAAAATGGCTTATAAGTGAAATTTAACTGCTAGAGCTGGGGCTCTATTACTCCAAGGCAGAGCAACATGTTTTATATTTTATCCAGTGCAATTCTACTGAACCAGATGAGGAGAAGGAAGTCTGCTCTTTGCTGCAACTGAATTTTGTCTATTCTTTTCACAAACCGCATGGCAAAAATTAGGCCATTTCATTGTGTTTGTGTGCAGCAATCACACACAAAAGCTGCTCCATAAATCTCCTAAAGGGGCCTGGATTCTCCTCCATGGAAGTGAAAGATTTGTGTGGCAATTTTTCGTGGCAGCAAGACCAAGTATACTGATGCTGTTGGTCTTTATTTTTACCAAAACAGCTTTAATGACTGGAAGTAAAACAAGATGTTTGCGAGCTTCAGACATGATGCAATTTGAGGAATTTGGCACGGTGGATGGGTTGACAAGGCACAATTCTGAAGGGGGCCTTTCAAGACAAAACTGAGACATCTATATTAACACAGGTTGAGAGGCCACAGATGTCTCTAAGCACTCTCCCTTGTTTTTTAAATTGTTATTGAAAGACGAAATTCTATTTGAACTCAGGTCCCAGGCCCCTGGGCTTGAAAACCTTATTGTGCACCCCCCACCGTGCTCAGGTTAAGTTCATTCAAACTATTTCTGCAGCTACAGTATGGATCACACTCAGTTCTCCTTTTTTCCCCTAAGAGATTTGTTTCTGGTCATAAATTCTCAATCAGTGTGCAAGCCACACTGTACACTTTTGTAAGTAGTGTAGTTAAAACATGTTTAAAGTCAAAAGAAAAAGGATCTGACAATGGAGCATTGTCCCCTTTTGCCGAACTGAAGTGTACCTTCTTTGATTCGGTAACCTTGCTGCACTTTGGTATGAAATTGCCCCTTTTTCCATCAAACTTGGATTTAAAGTGCCTCATTAGCATGTCTCACCAGATCAGTAACGATTCTGCAAACCCAACACTCATCTCAGTCAAGCCACCATGGTTTTTCTATCTGTTTAACATCTAAAACTCCTTGACAAAGTTCCTTTTAAAATTTACTCCTTTTGTTTCTCCTTGGGTTTTCTGCAAAGATCTTTAAACTTTGATGTACTCCAAGATGACTCCTGAACAAAAATCATGTCTAGCCCAGCTAGTAAATCTACCCTCCATTCAATGGGATTAAATAAGTGTTTCACGGCTATTGTGGAAGCCTCTAAAAAGGATCTTGCATCTTTAAGAGTTTCCTACAATAAATTAAACACATCTCACCCATTATAAAAGAAAAAAAAGAAAAAAAGAGGAGACTTGATCCGGCACAGGGAAACCACTGTGGACCCACAGTGATGCCGTACTTCTAGCACCAAAACATCCACAGATAACAGAGCCTAAGTGAACAGCAACAGGCAATGCAAGAGGAGTTTCATTTCTTTAGAAGATCAGTCTTGGGCTTCCCATCAGTAAAACAGGACCAGCAAAATAAAGAAACTATGTAACATATTAAAAATCTAAAACTGTCAGGGTTATTAAAAAACAATGTGGCAGTTTCTAGTTTGAATTTGCAGTACCTCAGCCAGGAAATTCTTGTTTCTTCTGAAATATGTAAGATGTCAACCTCAGTGTTCAGATACTCCTGAGCCCTTCTTAAACACAGGCACAGAAGTAATCCCACTGATACTATTGAGATTGGTGTCTTGCTTAAGGTTAATCTCGCGTTTAAACTACAGCCAACACACTCAATCCAAACCTCCCAGATCTTTCTGCTCATTTATGAACTCATTTAGGAACAGAAAAAATGGTAGCTCTTTGAACCAAAAACAATATTGAAAAAAAAGTTTGCTGAAAGGGAAAAAAAAAATCTGTGCAGAGAAATATCTGTGCAAGAGCACCTCAGTTTGACATGAAGTCCTGGAGGCTGAGAACGGGCTACAAACCACAGAACCATCAGTGTGACTGTGACCTAATTTGACATTAATTTCCCTCAAAGGCTACTTGTTGAGTGTTGAACAACCCACCTGAAGTGAACCAACATTTCAAAGCTGTGTTCAGAAAACACAGGAAAAAACCTGCCAGCATGACTGGGCACCAATTTAGTAATTTTGCTGTAGCAAAGAACATAGTTGATAAATTTGGAAATACCTTTTAATTCTCACGTGAAGATAAAGGCCTTCATTGTATTCTATCCAGTCATTACCTGCAGAGGGAAAAGAAATATAACACAGCAAGTTCAAATTCTCCCTTAAAGCTACAGGGCTAATCAACCACTGAACATTAGCTGGGTGCTTTGTATTCCAAGTGTAAATGCAATACAGGCAGTGGTAGCAATTTCCTCATTTCCTAGTGATCAAAGAAGACTGAAACAAAGTGCCTTGAGAAAACAGGGAAGGACAGAAGGAAGTGCTTCTTGTATAAACCAGGCAGGAAAGAAGATTGTTATCACCTCTCCCCATTCCTCTTGCTTTAATCCATCAGAGTTTACTAATTTTATTATCCATACATTAAGGTAAACTTAATCTTAAACTTCTATGTGTAAGTGGCACAATCCGCTTGTCCCTGAGGTCACCATCTAAGGTAAGCAGAATCACTCACATTCAGTGACTTTTCCTGTCCCTCTGGATGGACAGTTAGGGTTCCCAGAGCTGGGAATTACAGAGTAATTTTGTGACCATTTTCCATGCAGCCACTCCTGCCAGCCTGGTCATCCAAGTGTCCCCCTGGAGGGACCCTGCTTCTGCAGAAGTCACTCAGAGCTATAAATGGCACCAATTCTCACAACTTTGTTGGAGGCTATTGGGGTTTTCTGAGACTTCCTGGTGGTAGCCTTTTGTCCAATAATAACTACCCCTTACAAGTTTCCAAGCCTGGAAAACATTCAAACCCAAAAAACTGGCTGAGTTACAATACAGTCTTTCTATTTCTGAGTCAGTCTCATCCTTTCTGAAGGTCTAACTCACAAGTTCTGATCTCCTTGTGTTTGTTTGACATCCAACCAAACACCAGCTGATGTGCTTTGGTCCAAAGTGAATTTTAGTGAGCTTTTTCTTTAAATCAGAAGCCTCTAAAAGTTGGTGGTTTTATAATATTAGTTGAGAATTCTTAAAGTACTCATATATAATGACCAATTTCTTATTAGTTATGATATTAATTATTCTTAACTTCCTGTAGTAAAAGCCACACCAGTGATCTCTTTTGGTTTGATGTGTATTACAAATCTACAGTATAGAAAAATTCACCATGGTTTGGAAAAGGGATGCCTGAAATGTGTCTGCCCAAGCTTTAAGTGCTGTACACATTATCCCAAAAGCTCAGACCTGCCAGGAAAGGTTCCTCTATGGACAGTGAAGGTCTCTTCTCCCAGGTTAGCAAGTGAAAGGACAATAGGAAATGATCTCAAGTTGCACCAGGGGAGGTTTAGATTGGACATTAGGAAAAATTTCTTCACAAAAAGGGTTGTCAAGCACTGGAGAAGGCTGTCCAGGGTGATGGAGTTGCCATTCCTGGAAGTTTTTAAAAGCCATGAAAATGTGGCACCTGGAGACATGGTTTAGTGGTGAACATGGTGGGGGAAAGATTGGACTTGGTGATCTTGGAGGTTTTTTCCTATCTAAACAACTCTATGATTCTACAAGGGAAGGAGTGTTTCTAAAGAATGATTCACACTATCCAACAATAAATGTAAACTATTCATAAATTGTTGTATTTAAGTTATTCCTCATCCTCTGATAGTGATTTTGTCACTTCCTCACAGCAACACAATATCAGTCAACTAGTCCACACCTGCAGTTTTAAGCTGCAAATCTTTAAATCATTAAATAAGACCAGAAACTACAGAGTGGGGCTGCTCCTCATTCTGCTGCTCCCTCTTGGTTGCTGCACTTTTCTGTTTTGGACACAGACCCTGCCCATCCTCTGCTCTTCCCCTGCTCCCAAGTTTGGCTCTCAGACTCTGCAGAAAACAAAAACTGAGCTTTCTTTAGTGTGGCAGGACACTGGAATTTACCATCCTGACCTGAAGACAGGCCCTGTTCCTCCTGGCAAGCTCCCACAGCAATTACCAACAGGACAAAGTCATAGGAAATTGTTTGCTTTTTGTTTTTTGATTCCACAGGGTATGTCAAGGACAAGTTTCTGTTTCTGGCTTTTTTATCGCTGATAACTTATGTGGCCACAGATGCTAGAAAAGAGAAGGAAATCCAAAGCTGCCTGTCAAATTACAGCAGATGTGGATCAAATGGAGAAGGAGAAGGAGAAGGAGAAGAAAGAGAAAAAAAGAAAAGAAAAGAAAAGAAAAAGAAAAAAAAGAAAAAGAAAAAGAAAAGAAAAGAAAAAGAAAAAGAAAAAGAAAAAGAAAAAAGAAAAGAAAAAAAAAAAAAAAAAAAAAAAAAAAAAAAAAAAAAAGAAAAAAAAGAAAAAGAAAAGAAAAGAAAAAGAAAAAGAAAAAGAAAAAAAAAAGAAAAAGAAAAGAAAAGAAAAGAAAAAGAAAAGAAAAAGAAAAAGAGAAAGAGAAAGAGAAAGAAAAGAGAAAAGAAAAAAAGAAAAAAAAAAAAAAAGAAAAGAAAAAGAAAAGAGAAAGAAAAAGAAAAAGAAAAAGAAAAAAAAAGAAAAGAAAAAGAAAAAGAAAAAGAAAAAGAAAAAGAAAAAGAAAAAGAAAAAGAAAAAGAAAAAGAAAAAGAAAAAGAAAAAAAATGCAAAGGTGGAAAGGAACTTGATACCTTGTGGCAACAGAGAGCTGAAGAGCTGGAAAATTCACAAGCTTTTCACTGTCCATCTAATGCTGGCATTAAGGGTCAAATTCTGTGCACCACACAAAATCTGTTCAGAGGCCGATTACCACAAGTTACAGCTGGAATAAAAGGAGGATAGTATTAAACATTGTTTAATAATAATATTTCAATAATTAGACTCTTGTGTTTGGTTCCAACACCAAAAAGAGCTGAATGAAACTGTGTCCATTTATTCTGAATTTCTAGGTCTGATTTCTTCCAATCTCAGGCAGAAAAAATTTCAGAGCACTTGCTATGAAATTACAGCCACTTAGAGAAGTTGATCATTCAAAACCACCACCTCTGCAATATTTTAACACAAAAGAGAGGCAGTCTATCATGAGGGACCTAAAAACCCAGACCAAATGCAAATTAAAAAAACCCAGTCAGTGTTTTCTTTTCCATGTGCAGGATGTGATAATAATTAACTATAATGTCTTGTTCCTCTCTGAGCCTTAGTACAGGGAATCCCATCTTCACCAGAAGCCTTTAACCAAAGTATAATATTCTGAAAGTCCCAGAGTATAAATTCATTAATTCAGGCAAATATCCAAAAGACAGGTAGATACAAAGGCAATTTGATAAAACAGGGGTACATTTTTCTTTCTCCTTTTGCTTTTTTGTTGCTCCAAAAAGCCATTGCTTGGTTCCTTACTTCAACTACCATTCATTTCCACAACATTCACTGAAGTTGTTGAATAATAATCATTATTCTGGAAAAAAAATCCTTCCATTGCCAAGATGTGTATGCATCCAAACTGGTCCTTCAAGGAAATAACTGCTACAGAATACTTCATCTCCATGTTTTCCATACTGGTTTTTGATTCCTGTTGCTGAATTACTTAAAAAAATTTTAAAAATCCTTTGTGTAGGAAGAAAGGTTTTGTACCACTTCCATAGAGAACTTGTAACCATGTAGGTGCTGTAGAGAGAAAGTGACAATTGTATTTCACTTTCCAAGCTCCCTTTGGAAGTTTTACCCCAGAAAGAACAGGAAATCCTGTTCCTGAAATGCAGATGTCACAGGGATGACAACTCCTATAAACCCAGGACACCAAACAATATTTTAGGACAAAAGTAAAGATCAGAACAATCACATAAAACACACACAAGGATTAATTGAAAAGAAGAATTTGTTCATGTGGCAGAAATTGACTAATGATACACCAGCTCCTGAGGGAAGAAATCATTTATAGAGGTAGTGAATGCAAAGTACTTGTCTGACCCTTAAGAAGAAAAGCAAATAGCTTTTTAATAGGAAGTGCAAAAAAAAACCTTATAAAAAATAAAGTTATCTTCCACTTCGAATTTGCCAGTTGTTAAGTTATTTAATAAATCAGGATGTAGGATGTCTCTGCTTGATGACAGCCTAATTCCACACCAGATAGAAGCACTCATTAAAAAAACCCCACAATCATTTGTAGGTGAGAATTCTGTTAGAAAAAGATTGCTGAAAACTATAGCCAAATGTAATTAAAGTTATACAAGTGCTGCTTTACAGCCCAAAATTATGTTGCAGTCTAAACTTCCTCCCTGAAGAAGTAGGTTGATCAGGAAACAACTCCTTCCAGTTTGGGGTCATGGATTTGGAGCAGCCTGGACCAGATTGCCCCTGACCAAATGTTGCTCCCAATTGACAGTCCTGCACTGATCCACTTGAAAAGAAAAAGTGGGAAGTTTTCTCCTTAATGGACAGGTGTTCCCCTGACACAAAAACCCAACCCATCCCATTTGGTTTGCTAACTGGAATCCTTATGCATACCCTAAAAGGAGGACAATGGGTGGAAATGGCCATGGAAAGTTAATGACTCTTTCAGCGCCACAGATGGTCACTCCAACTCCTCTAACCCCAGGAAATTGCCTAAAACTCCCTTATTCAATTAGAACCAAAAACCTAGGAAATCTCTTACAAGCAGCAAATTCGACAGGAGTTTGCCACAGAATAAAATGCAGGAAAAGGGACAGACTTTTTGATACCTACCCAGGCAGGAAGATTTTTATCACTCCATAGAGCAGGGGTTTAACAGCCACCACAGGACTGTCAGGAAGAAATATTTAAATTTTTAAATCATCTTTATACATTTTGACACCAACAAAAAAAATCATTGAGCAGTGCAACCAAAATCAGAATTAATGTGGTATGTCAGGAGAGGTCTCAATATTACATAACTTGATCAGGTAAATTCTTAATTATTTACAGATTTATATTAATTCCATTTTGTTTAAAACTGTTGTATCCACATCTCCCAATTTTCAAAGAGCAAAATCACTGAGGATAAAAAATTTAATATACTGAACACAGATAAATAGCATTTATGTGACAAATACTGACATGACAATAAGATCTTTGAAACAATGCTGGTATCTCCCTCAGAAATTGGACTAAAAGGATTTAGTCCACTTATCTCAGTGAATTTTAAAGATATTCCTGTTCCTTTGACTTCAGCCATATCCCTCTGAGGTGTGTTTCTATCTTTGTAGTTAAAGTTGGCTTTCTGTGAGAGACAGATTTAAATTTAAACTCAATGCTCTGGACATCCTTTTTATTTTCCATAGTGTCATTGTCTTTGTTCTTGCACTTTAAGAAGTGAAACTAGCTATTCATCATACTGCCCAGTTAACAAAAAGGGAGAGCCTGTAAAATGGAAAATGTTGCTGAGGGTCTGCTTCTGTTGCCAAACTCTATCTAAAATAATTTCTTGATCAAGGTCCAGCCCATTTTATTTTTATCTCTTTTATAACACAAGAGAAATAACTTGGCAGAAGTCTGCAAAAACCATTTGTGGATAGACAGAATAGCTACCAGGTACCAGAGTAGCTGGCAAGACACACAAGTGTTCCCAGACAGAACTATCAGGAGCATGTAAATAAAAACATAACTTCCATATTGCACTGCCACAGCCTGAGTGCTTTTAAAATCCATCTCTGAGGCTGCATCCACTTGTGCCTGATTCAGCCATGGACAACCGAGAGCAAAAACATGACATTGCTCCCATGACTATCAGAACTGTGATCTGTGAATCCCTCTCAAAATCCTCCCATTTGTTCACTGTGATCTGAATCCCTCTCAATATCCTCCGAATTTGCTCACTGTGGGCACAAATCATTGTCAAATCCACTCTGCGTTTCGTCCCATCAGTTGGCAGTATTTCATGGGAGTGAATCTCTGACCTCTGTGTCAGTGTGTCTGAAATGCAGCATGAAAACCAGTCTTAAGTGCCCTTTTTCAATGAAAACCAAACAAGCAGTTGCTCACATTGAACAGATAATGCCCAAATATAGAAAATTGATTACAGGTTGAAAGTAGTGCAGATAGTCAAGTACAGCTGGGGTTTAAGCCAACAACAAAAAAATCACAGTCAGAGAAGGAAGCATTTCATTTCTGTTGACTCAATCTATTAATTAAGGTAAACACAACTATTTTAAGTTCCAGACAATTAATGCATTTTTGACCTAGAAATGAGTAATTATCTTGTTTGTGACTAATATCAGTAGGAAATTTATGAGGGCCGAGGGCCATTTTAGAAACACATGGTCTGATGTGAGTACTGGAGACTGGACTGGAGGTGTTTTTCTGCTTGCAAAGAGCATTTTACAATTATTACCCTTTTTCAAACTAAAAAAGGAAAGAAAGAACTCAGGCTTCTAAAACTACATCTGACTTTGTTCTAAATCTAAACAGCCTTCAGATTACCATATCTCACCCCATTCTCTGTCACAACTTAATAATCATTCACAGACAAAGACTCACAAATCAACTGTGCACTCTGACAGCTTCAAAGTGACAGCTTCAAAATAGGGAGAAACCAAGAGGCAATTTTTCTTCTCAGTTCTCAGCAAGGTATGATCCTGATTACAGGAAATGCTTTATTTTGAGCCTGACACCACATCTATGATCAGGTGCTGTGTGTACCATGTGGAGAAAAATTTTCAAGGCCAATTTAAACTACAGTAACAAAATTAAGCAGGTTTGGTTACCTGCACTGACTAAGAGGACCAATATTTCCATGACACAAGCTCACATTTGTAAATTTACAGTGCACATTAACCAAATAGTTTCCAGAGACATGAATTTCATGGAGCTTTCCAAGGATTCTGGGGGTGGAAAAATATGTTCCATTTGAGAGTGTGCTCTGTCTGTGCCACAATGCCTGTGGCACTGTGGCACAGACAGAGCCCATACTTTTTATTCATCTATATCCAGATCAAAGCCTTCATCCCCAACATGCACAACCATTGACATCTACAGGGGTACTCCAAGTTACTCCAAAAGAAGAGGTGTCTGGACATTTTCCACAGGTGTTTGAACCGAGTAAACTATGATCTCATACAAAAACAGCATTAAGGAAAAGCTAAGCTACAACCACACAGCAAAGCAGAATGTTTAGCTCAGAAAAAAAATCTTCCCTTCAAGCAAGGCAACTCCTCTTTCAGTGCCACCTACAGGACCAGCTGCAGAGTATATTCACACAACAGAATTGTCCAAGCCTTTTCTGGAAAGCACAGTAGTGCACCTGGAAGAGTCATGTTCTCTGTTTGCACTGTCTGGATATCTGGATAGCTTTGATTCATGTACCACAGGATTTGTACAGAATCAGCTGCTGCAAGCATAATGAAACTTATGCATCAAATCTCTTCTCTATGTTAACCTTCCAAAAAGGTTCTGGAAGCCCAGAAAAAAAAAAATGGACTGTGAGGAATTTGCCAACTGTATGTTTTACTAAACTTTCGAGCTTTGTATAAATGTGTGATATGTTGCAAGGCTCACCAATGTCAACACATTTACAGTCAGGATAATTTCCCCCTGTGCATTCTGTCCTTGTTATGAGCCTGATAATAACACACCCCAGATTTACCAAATCTATTAAGCCTTTACCCAGAATGCTTGGCAGGGATCAGAGCATGATACCTGTTTATTATTGTTATTGTTATTGTTATTGTTATTGTTATACCTCCAAAGGTGTCAGGAAAATAAAAGCATTTAGGATAAAATCCTGATTTTCCTGAAATCTGGGATTTTTTCCACTGGTCTTTACAAGATTTTGCTCCTGATCCCTGTCATAAAAACAACAACAACAAAAAATAGTAATAATCAGAATAAACAATAGCACAATGCTGGGAGGTTGAGAAGAGGGCATAGCAAATCCAGAGACAGAACTACATGGTTATGCAAACTTATTATGAAACATCACCATGCTTTTTCAAAGCAAAAAAAATAATAACCCAAAATAGAAGGAGTGGGATAAAGTGTCAGTGACTGTATTACCCTGTTTCATAAAAGGGAACACAGAGATTCACAGATGCTTGCACCAGTTCTTGGTTTTATGAAAACCAGATTACTTTGCAGCTGAAAAGGAATTTAAGAAGGAAATTTAGAAGCTGAATTTCTGGGCAGGAATTTAAGGAAGGCTAGGTGAGAATTTTGAAAATATAAACTTTTTGCCCAGTGTCAGTCAGCAGGACCATTTTCTACAATAGGGTGAGGATTTTGAGCTGCTGAGCTCTGACTCCCAGCCCCACATTCAGAAAAGGAGGTTTTGAAACACCAGGTACTCCCCAGATGACATGGACATCATATACCTGCCCTGGCTGTGTCCTTGTGTGGGGGGTGGAAATGGGCTTCTGCACAAGAGAAAGAACACAGAGAAAAGGAGAGGAAAGAACACAGAGAAAAGGAGAGGAAAGAACACAGAGAAAAGGAGAGGAAAGAACACAGAGAGGCTTGGTGAGTGTCAGCAAACTCCAGCACAGAATTGTTCACCAAGGTCTGAGTTTCCCTATTGTGGTTGCGCCAAGATTTATTAAAGCACAGCATGTGTTCACTTATTTTTATCCAAAATTAACTGAAAAGGCACTTCACATCTGCTCTAAGGGGGGAAAAAAAAGTTTGCTTATTTGGCAAGCTTTGTTTAAAAATCTGTTTCTTCCAAGGTTTGTCTCTTTAGTTCTTTTTGTTTGTTTGATTGGGGTTTGGGAGGCTTTTTTTATTTTGTCCATGGATGTGTAGCTTTCTTCCCCTCCAGCACCTCTCTTCCTCCATCTGTTGACCTCACTTCAGCACATAGTTTCCCACTCACTTTGCCAAAAACGTATAAAATTTGGGGCATCTGCTCCAACTTCTTTGTGACCTGTAATTGTATCATTAAACTAACATTTGCTCTGTTAGTCCCTGGACCTTTAAGTAGGCTCTTCTGCTCCGTTTGCCCTCGCTCAGGCACTCCCCCATGGAAGTGGTAGGGAATGGCCTTGAACAAATAAGCTGGGTGAAAAGGCAGAAACCCCAGTGCTGAGTGTTTTGCAGCAGCAAGTACTAGCCTTCCCGCATATGAAATGCTTTCCTATGCAAAATATTTTCCTTGTCTTTCATTTCCATCAATGCCCTCTTCTCTCTCTCCACCATTCCTGAATTCTGCTAGTCTGGGGACAATCATATTCCAAACCCTCTCAGAGGCCCAGGAAAAAAGGTCCATTCCTGGAAAATTCAGTTTTCAGCCATGGATATAGGCCACACAGCTCACCTTATTTTCACCATAGAGTCTGGGTCTCTAACACTACTCTATTGCATATTAAGAGTTGGGTGAATACCTTGAAATAGAAAGATTCTCCTGCAGCAGAAGCACTAATACAGGTAGGGAGTAATTATGTGTACATATGAAGCAGCACTTGGGGACATTTTGAAAGCAAGTTTCCACAAAGACCAAAAAAGAAAATTACACTGAAATAAATAAGTGCCACAATTTTCACAGTTAGAAATAATTTTGCCTTATTAAAGTAATTCCGTACTAAATCTAGCAGTTAGAGACAGAGGATATAATATTTTCTACCACTGCAAACAGCTCCCTGTTATTCCAGCAGCTGCACACTAGGAATCACAGAATATTTCAGGGAACATTCTTAGAAATCAGATCCAGTTGTTTTGTTGATCTATCTCAGGTAACAAATCTTTAAGAAGGAATGTTTATAAGCTAGGCTGCTTGACGCAGGAATCTGACATTGCTTTACCTTTTCAGTTGAATGAGGACAGTGGTGTTTCCTCTTTTTCTCTGTGATGCCTTCCCATGACAACATCATTTCTTATTCACATGTTTTGCTTAGCTCCATCCAGTAGGTGTTACAGCTGTCCTGCAACAAAGCTAAATCCTTACAAGGTGTTCCCTTCCATTGCCACATACTTGGAGAACATTTGAACCCACATGACATCAAAAAAGAGAAGGCAAACCTCCCAAATCCTAATACTTTCATTTGATCATATTACACTGCAGTGCTGGCAGATGGGTGGATTTTTCTGGTACTCTCTCCAGCTTGTTAGAGGCACAATGAATCCAGAAGTATGTTCTTTGAAGAGATTATACCCTGAAAGAACAACAGTGAGCACAGGGAAAAGATCCACTTACAAATACACTGCACAGGTATTGATTGACCACCTAGCAATGCCAGGAAGTCAAGTTTCATTAGGAAATCCCCAGGCACATTGAAAAAAGGAGAGACATACCTGTGGAAAGCCAGGAAAACAGTAAAATCTTGACTTTGAATCCAAACCAGCACTGAACAGATCTAGGGTAGATGTCATGGAAAGGGACCTTCTGAAGGTTTGCTCCTCCACTGTGTTCAGAAGCATTTGAACATCACACTAAGTGTAAACTCAGGGGATGTGGTCTCCTGGCCCTGGGGAAAGTGGAGCTCCTACAGTCAGGTGGCTTTGGAGGGAGTCCCCAGCCATGGCCCCTTCCCATCTCCAGGCACTCCAAGGGCAATCCAGTGTCCATCTTTATGAGCAGAGAGTGAAGAGGAGCACAGAACATAGAAGTGGCACTGTCATGACATGTGGGAATTCAGCACATCCCTCTGGGATGTTGCCAAAAGCACCTGGTGGCTTGACTTTGACACTTTTAGGGATCTGCCACCTGTTTGTAGAGACATGGGAATCACTTGGGTTTGAATAGTTCATTCACAGGGTGAAAAATGTAGATTTTAGGATTTTGGTACAGGGGGGTTTGGGAGACAAGATGGAGGATTCAGGCCCCGACCTCGTGGTCTTTTCTCCTTCTTCTTGTCATCCATTTTCTGTGTGATGTTGGCACTTGGGGATTGGTTTAGAGTAGAAGATCACTGTCTAACATAGGTGATGGGCATTGGGAGATAATTGTAAATATGTTATACGTAGTTTGTGGTATAAGAAGGCACGGCTGCCCCGTGGGCGGGCAGAATGCCTCAGACGATCCTGCTAAGCTGACCTCGTCAGGGCAGGAGAAAGAATTTTGTAGATAAGAAACATTAAACGACCTTGAGACCGCGAAATGAAGAGCTCAGACTCCTTCTTTAAGCACCGGGCTGGGAACAGAGACTTTCCAACAATTCTCGGGATCACTCAGATAAACTAATGATCCCACATTTGGCGGTCCCTGGTCCCTCCAAGAAGACCCCAGGTGGGCTCCAAGAAGACCCCAGGTGGGCTCTAAGAAGACACCTAGATGGGCTCTTGGCAAGCAGCCACGCCACAGCCATCAGCCACTGAAATCCAGCCCGAGAAGAAGAGAAAACAAGCGCTCTCAAGGGAAAAAATTCAAAAAGAATGTCTCGATCTCTGCCGAGAAGACTCGTTTCAAGCTCGATCCGGAAGGAGGAGGACCAGAAGCCGGCCTGGAGACTCCTCACCTGTAAGCTGCGGGACAGTGACCAGGGCAAACTCCGGACTGACCTTGGAGATGATTCAGCTTTTGGTAAGAAAGGTCAAAATTGAGAACACGGGGGGTACATTCTCCCAAGAATAACCCAACATTTGGGCAGCCCTACAGGGCATGCCAGTCACACACTCTGAAAAAATATGTGGAAAAAGAAAAAAAAAAAAAAAAAAAAAAAAAGAGAAAACGGCTTCGAAGCGTTCACCCCGAGAGTCCTGGAGAGCACAGGCGGAGGGGGTGGGAAATACCGGGCAGAAGTGCCACGGTGGTGCAGCTGGGAGCAGCCCAGGGGGGTCGCAGACGCGGCCGGGGGGGCTGCGGGGGCCCGGCGGGGGGGCCATGAGCGGCCCGGGGAGGTTCGCGGATACAGCGGGACCAGACGGAGCGGGGAGGGTTTTTTCCCCAGTTCGCAGAGGCGGTACGGACACCGGCCGAGCGGGGAACACGCACGGCGCTGGCAGACGTTGGCACGCAGCCAGAACAGGATCGGGACAACGCGGTGCAGGTCGCAGGCAGAGAAACGGCATTCCCGAAACCGTGCCTGCGCGGAGACGAGGGCAGGGAAGGCACGGTCAGGGCGGGAGTGCCTGCAGTCCCGAGGCGGCACAGGCAGGGAAGGGGCGTGGTCAGGGTGCAGAGGGTGCCCGAGGTACCACCCCTTCTCCGGTTCCATGGCAACGGGCAGCAGCCAGCAGCTAACCCCAGCAGCCAGCAGCCCGGGGGAGCCGCAGGAGGCGGCCGTGGGGTTGCGGGAGTCGAGGGGCGCGGCGGCGCGCCACGGCTCGGCGCGGGACGGTTCGGGAGCGCGCCGGGAGCGGGGGCGCGCGGCAACCGCATGCGTAATCGCGGCGGCCACGGCTGGCGCGGGGAACACGAGTTTTGATGCGATTTTTGTGAGCACAACACCGGGGGTGGCGGCTATCTTAGCAGACGCGGTGCCAAAGCAGCGCGCGGGAGACGGGACACGCGGGAATTTCCGGGAAGGGCTCTGAAAAGTAGCGTCAAGCGTCAGACGCAGGCGGCAAACTGGGAGCAGCTGCAGGGCTCCAGCAGCCACTGTAGGCAGGCGCTGGGGGCGCAGGATGACGATGCCGAACCCGGAAGTGAGACGCGGACCCAGACGCGCATTGCAGCGGGAATGCAGGCACACGCGGGCAGAGGGCTGTACGCACGGGCAGAAGGGCATGGATACAGCGTCGGGGGAGGAGGGAGAGTCAGAAACAGACACGAGGGATGAGATATCAGAGGCAGAGCGGGACGGAGACAGTGACGTCGGTGTAGGGGGAACATGAGGAATTTCCCGAGAGTGCGCATGCGCGGAGAGCGCAGGGGGGCTCGGTCGGGCCAGGTGGTCCCGGTCCTCTTGATTCCAATCCCAGTGGTTCAAAGCTCTCCCATCCCAGAGGATGGATCCCAGGATGGATCCCAGGACCCCAGACGTTCATATATTCAGCCTTCAAATGTGAGCTCAGTCAAAAATCATGCAAACTCAGTTCCAACATTATTACAAATATGATATAAATGGAAATCTACTGTGAAAAATGTCTTTCAGGGAGAGAAAGTAGTATATAAAGGGAGAAGTATTGGTAATAATTCAATTGCCTGAGATGTCTCTGAAAACAGAGCATTTGAGAGGTGTTGATTGGATCCTGTGTGTGGGATCATCTGCTGATTCTTCAATAGTTCAGAGTTTTGTTGATATCAAATTTGTGATCTTTGTTATTTTGGATTTTGTAGGTGATACTGATAGATAAGAAGAATTGTTAATGCTGTGTAAATACTTTTAAAAGGTCATAAGCCCTTTAAACATTTCATGTTAATAAGTTGATTGTAAAATGGAAATTCTCAGAATTTATGATTAGATTTATTATCAAGGTATTGTTGTAATATTTACAGCCAGCTTTCTTGTGCTTCATTATCTCTTTGTGTGATTATCTGCAGGACACGTGTCTCTTCAGAATCTTGTCTTTATTTTTTGACTACTCATGTTTTTTGGGTTTCTTTTAAATCCAGATTGCCAGTTTTGTGGTTTTCTTCAGATATTATTTCTTCAGTTATTACAGAGTATTGCAGCCGAGGATTCAAGAGGTTTGCTGTGTTTGAAGAATTTCTGTCCTGACAGAAGTTTTGGAAGGATTCAATTATTCAATGGTTTGATTGATCTTTGATCCTAAGGTTTCCTATTTATAATTGCTGTTTTTAAGAGTCTTGTTTTAAAAAATGTATTGAGTGATCCATTAATTAGAGTTTGAATTCTGGCCAAATTCTAGCTCTAATTAAATGGAATGATTGAAAATCAGCCCAGATGTTTTCTGCATCAAAAGTATTCAAGCCTTTTGGCTTGGCGATTTGACCATATATGATAGCTGAAGCTGTTTTCAAGGAGAGTTTGGAGAAACATGAATCCGGACATGAGTTCTCCAGTTCTCTGTTGTTTTAAGGTTCATCAGCTATCGCAGACTCTGGGATGACAGTTCAGTTTTGTAATACTTGATTTTAGATGTATTATTGGTTGTATGTATTATTTGATTGATTTTTAAGTGTTGTTATCTTGTATTTCCCTATGCAGTATTGCATGGAACCTGGAACAGAACAGATCAATGTTTCATTTTTCATATCAGGACCCATTCTTTACTTCCAAGATTTTGAGATAATTGTCTAGTCCCTGTGGGGACGTGGATTTTTTTGTGTTTTAGCAGGTGCGGGGGTTTGGATAGATCTCAGTGAAGAATGTGAAAGTCAGGTGCATGAGAATGCTGACAAAAAGCATGGGCAAGGAAACACTGACCTTTCCACAAGCAGAAAAGAGAAAAGACACAGGGATGTGGACTGCACAGAAATTCCAAGTATTGTGCTTCGCCTATAAGAAGATTGTGGACTTTGGGTTGTCTCATGATGAGAGCCACGCAGTGATACCTACTGGTGACACTGGAACTTTGCCCCAGAGACAGGACTTTTTAATAATTGCGGAACAAATCATGCCGGTGTTTGATCAGCAGGACTTTCCCTCTGGAGACCATGCCCATGGAATTCTCCAGTGTTCATCATTCGGAAGAAAACTTCAGGCTCATGGAGACTGCTGCATGACTTCAGGAAGATCAGCGAAGTCTTCAAGGACATGGGACTGCTTTGACAGGGACCTCTTTCACTCTCAGTGATTCCCAAATTGGCCACTTGTGATCACTGATCTCAAGGACTCTTTCTTCAGCATCCTGCTCCATCCAGATGATGCTCCTCCACTTGCGTTCTACGTCCCAAACATCAACAGGGAGGAGCCTCTACAAAAGTACCAACACAACAGGAGCTGCAAGAAGCTCGTGACTGTGTGATTGCAGAAGGTGCAGAAGGCAAGACTGGAAATCAGTGTTTCCAAGATTCAGAAGATCGCACCATAGAAATATCTAGGGTAGAAGATCTCGAAACAAACAATAAGACCGCAGAAGATAGAAGTCAGCTCCAAAATCAACAATTTGCATGACCTACATCAGTTTCTCAGAGAAATCAACTGAATGAGACCAACCTTGAAGATCACAAACAATGACATCCCAAAGGCTCGATCCTTTCAGAGAGGAAAATTTGACAATGACATCAAATCTCCCAGAACTTTTACACCTGAAGCGCAGAAAGAACTCGAGAAAGTTACAGAAGTCTCAAAAGATGATCCTAAGGGACCTGGAGATGGCATCCCAAATTATCATAGAAGCAAGGACAAGGTTGCTGACAATGTCAGGCAGGAATTTTTCTGCAATTCATTTACCATTGAAGAAGAATTCTTTTGACTGGGCAGTGCAGAAATCAAAAGACTTGTTAATAGCATTGTTAAGGTAGCCAGGAATTTGCATGATTCATTTTCCAGGTCACAGATTGCTGAAATTAAAAACATGTTATAGGGAAAAACCAAGAATAAGTAAGGAACCATTGGATGGGATAACAGTATTTGCTGATGGTTCAGGAAAAATTCACAACTCAGTAAACCTGTGGCAGAATTCGGTCACAGGAGAATGGGACTCAGATGTAAAAATAGTCCAAGGTTCACCACAGATTGTGGAATTGGCAGCAATTGTCAGGGTGTTTCGATTGTTCCACCAACCTCTAAATCTGATCACAGATTCAGCATATGTTGCAAGTATGGTCAGACAATTGGAGGGTTTACTTTTAAAAGAAACAAGCAATAACATCTTATATTCATACTTATCATGTATGAAAACACTGCTGAAAAACGGGGAACACAAATATTTCATTACTTACATTAAGGCACACTCGACCCTTCCAGGATTTTCAGCAGAAGGAAAAGCCCAGGCAGACAAGCTAACCATGCCCATTTCACAGACATTACTGGATATTTTTGAGCAGGCAGGGTTGAGCCATGCATTTTTTCATCAAATGCACAAAGTCAGGCAAAGGAAATCATTAGTGCTTGCCCAAATTGTCAACTTGTGCAGCCACCTGCATTCACAGAAGCAGTCAATCCGAGAGGATTGCAAAGCCTCCAGCTGTGGTAAGCTGAGGTCATTAAATATCCATCTTTGGGAAGCTCAGAAATATCCACGTTTCAATTGATACATTCTCAACAGCTCCTTTTTCAGAACCCAACTCACCAGTTTTCAGGCATTTTTTCTAACATTACCCAGGCAAAACTAAGGCAGAATCCTTTAGCTTTGTTCAAAAAATCCAGAAACAGGACAGATTGAAGGCCCTCTCAAACTAATCACGTGGGACAAGGTTTTAGCTTGTGTTTCCACAGGGTGAGGTCTGAAAAGGGTGTTGGCGAGACATGTGAAGCCCTACAGGACTCAGGGACTTGGGAAGACACGGATCTCGGAAATGAAGAGGCGAGCACGCAGACAGAGGCAGAGGACAAGACTTTGGACATCTCCTCAAACAACTCATAAAGGGATCAAGGACTTGGGACTTTTCTCAGGGGCTTGGGTGTCACAGCATGGCAGAGCTTCTCACAAGGAAGTGAAGTCATGACCTTGAGATTCGATCAGGTACTGCTCATGTGCCTCATTTTTCCATCTATTGCCTCAGGCAGTGGAGCATATTTGCCCATGGTACTGCCAAAACAAAAGGTTTGGGAAACTTTGGCCAATGCAGTGAGTTTATACAGCATCTGCTTTACATATTCAAGGCCAGAGAGACCATTCTCAACATGTCTGGTGGGTTTGCCAGTGAATGAATGGCCAATTCCAAAAAATACTTCTATAAAGATTTCACAGGTCATTTTAAATCCTGTGAATGAGTGGCATCTTTGGACACAGTTCCTCCCTGTGGCTCCTTTCAAACCTCAGGAACAGGAAATTCTTGGGTCAGCAAAAATTAATTTTGTATAAAATTCAAACTTCTGAAAATAACACACACAAAAAAGAGCCAATCGATGTCAGTCCAATTCAACCTTTTTATAGAAATGTGTCTGCTTGGTAAACAATACACCAAGGTGACAGCCAAAGCATCACTCCAGGTTGCAGTACAGTTACCACAGGCAATCTTCTTTCATTTGTGGGGACAGAATTTGGTTTGTTATCCCTGCAAATTTCAAAAGGCAGTCCATGCAGCATTGGGAGAATTATTTCATTGCTAACACCCAATTTGAGAATTTTTGAAAGAGCAAACACATAAGGGGAAAAGATCAATGGAACAATACAGTCCAAATTGTGATGATGATGTGCACACATGGGGCAAGGCTTGAAGAACTGCAGTTGCAATTTTCTCCCCACAGGCAGCATTAGGGGTGGCCTTGACTCAGTTGGATCGTATGGGTTGCTGGCTGAGCAAGCATGCTTGAGCTGTTTCTTTTACACTGAGTGAAATGTTAACAGACATCAGCAGTGTAAGATGAGCAACTCTTCAGAACAGAGCAGCAATTGACTATCTGCTGCTGGCACATGAACATGGGTGTGCAGAATTTAAGGGATGTGCTGCATGAACATGTCTGATCAATCAAAACTGATTTATGAAAATATAAAAGATTACAAGAAAGTGTTAACAAACTTGAGGAGGTCACTGGATCCTAGATAGATAATGTGGTTAGATTTTTTTAACCTTTCACTGTTGTGGAGGGACTTTTTAAAAGCAGGTTGTTACATTTTGATAGGGCCTGTGGTTCTTCTGCTCATTTTATCATGCATCTTCGTGTGCATGCAGCGGGCCATGAGTCAAGTTACAAATAAGTGCTTTTGTGCAAAGAGAAGGGGGAGATGTGGGAATTCAGCACATCCCTCTGGGATGTTGCCAAAAGCACCTGGTGGCTTGACTTTGACACTTTTAGGGATCTGCCACCTGTTTGTAGAGACATGGGAATCACTTGGGTTTGAATAGTTCATTCACAGGGTGAAAATGTAGATTTTAGGATTTTGGTACAGGGGGTTTGGGAGACAAGATGGAGGATTCAGGCCCCGACCTCGTGGTCTTTTCTCCTTCTTCTTGTCATCCATTTTCTGTGTGATGTTGGCACTTGGGGATTGGCTTAGAGTAGAAGATCACTGTCTAACATAGGTGATGGGCATTGGGAGATAATTGTAAATATGTTATACGTAGTTTGTGGTATAAGAAGGCACGGCTGCCCCCGTGGGCGGGCAGAATGCCTCAGACGATCCTGCTAAGCTGACCTCGTCAGGGCAGGAGAAAGAATTTTGTAGATAAGAAACATTAAACGACCTTGAGACCATGAAATGAAGAGCTCAGACTCCTTCTTTAAGCACCGGGCTGGGAACAGAGACTTTCCAACAATTCTCGGGATCACTCAGACAAACTAATGATCCCACAAGTAGCCACAGCCAAAAGGGAAGAGAGCTCAGTGGCTGCCATGCAGAGCACCTCTCCTGTCCCACAGAGTGCCACAGAGCAGAACATCAACAGGGAGGTCCTAAGCCAGGTGCTGCAGGAGATCCAGGCACTGAAGCAGCAGCAGAAAGAAGTCTATGCTCTTCAGCAGTGTTTAGCTGTAGAAGTAGAATCACTAGTCACAGCCAAAAGGGAAGAAAGCTCAGTGCCTGCCCTGCAGAGCCCCCCCAGCCCCTGGTCTGGCCAGCTGGGCTCCCAGGGCCCCAGGGAGCAGCAGGAGGAGGCAGCAGTGGGGTCAGTGCAGGCAGTGGGGGACAGGATGGATGACTGCGATGAGGAAATGAAATGGTGGCAATTCTTGGATGAACTGGAGCCTTTCCTGGTGAGAGATCCAGAGCTGTCCCAGGTGTCTGTCACAGGACACGCAGGGAAGATTTCTTTGGAAGAGGAGATCCCAGAGCTTGCCCCTTGGGATGCTTCTGTTGAGCGCCCGGCACAGGAGCCGTGCAGCCAAGGGCCAGTGCCTGCCCCACAGAGCCCCCCCAGCCCCTGGCCTGCCCAGCTGAGAGCCCCCAGCAAGCAGCAGCAGGAGGGGCAGCAGCAGCGTGGGCAGTGCAAGAGAGCCAGGAGGGCACCTTGGCTGGGGAGGACAAAGAGTGGGAAGATGACCTCGAGCCAGAGCTTTGCCAGTGGGAGAATAAGGAAGAGGCAGAGGTGTCCCATGGAGAAATGAGTGACTCCCAAGAAGCGTCCCAGGGGGAAGAGTGCCCCGAGCAGGAGCTGTCCCAGGAAGAGCTCTCTGGCTGGGAAGAGCATACAGAGGAAGATGTGTCCCAGGGAGAGGAGTGCCCGGAGCAGGAGCTGTCCCAGCAAGAGCTCTCTGGCTGGGCAGGGCACACAGAGGAGGATGTGCCCCGTGGGGAAGAGTGCCCTGAGCAGGAGCTGTCCCCGGAAGAGCTCTCTGGCTGGGAAGAGCACACAGAGGAGGATGTGTCCCAGGCAGAAGACACAAGTCACCATGAGCGCTCTGACTGGAAAAAATACTTCCGTGAGCAAGAACTGTCCCAGGGGGAAGTCAGCGGCTCCCAAAACCTCTCAGACTGGGAAGAGTACGCTGGGCAAGGGCTGATTGGAGGAGATGTCAGCAGCTGGTCAGAACATTCTGACGGAGAAGAATCCATTGGCCAAGACCCTTCCCAAAGAGAAGCCTGCACTGGCCAAGACATGTCAAGGGGGAATGGCAGCAGACCCTCAGGACACTCCAGTTCAGAAGATGACAGCTGTGAGGAGCTCATGCAGGAGAACTGTGAAGATGTGAGTGACCCTGGCATCTGGACTAAGCCCTCCTTCTTCCCAGAGGAGGAAGAGTGGGATGAGGTGAGCATCCTAGAGCTGCTCCCAGAAGAAGACAGAGAACAAAAATGGAAAGTTTTTGCAGCCATGCCCATCCCTCGTAAGGCCTGGGTTGAGGAGGAGGCACCGGAGCCGCACAGCCCAGGGGCCCTCCCTGCCTTGCTCACGCCCCTGAAATGCCAAGCCCCTGTGGGACGTGTGGCTTCTCTTCCCTCCAAGAAGCCAGAGGCAGGGAGGGAGAGCTGGGTGCCTGCCCCACACAGGCCCCCCAGCCCCTGGCCTGCCCAGCTGGGAGCCCAGGCCCTCCGCAGGCAGCCGGCTGCCCCCAGGAAACGTCCCTCCCGCTTCAGGCGGGCGCTGCGGGCGCTGCGGGGGCTGTTCCGCTGTCCCTGCCTCAGGCCACAGCCCGAGGAGTTAAACAGATGAGGAAAAGACGAAGGACATAAAGACAAAGAAGGAGAGGAAGATGAAAAAGATGAAGATGACTCCTCCTGCCGGTGCTGTTGCTCTGGTGTAGGAGCAGCAGCTGTTGGGTTCAGCTGCAGGGGCTGAAAGATTGCTGCTGCAGCTCCTCCAGGGCAGACAAGGGAAAAGCTTTGGCATGGGCCAGCAAAGCCAAGCGAGCCAAGCAAAACTGAACCAGGCAGAGCCAGAACAGCCGGGCAGTGAGGCTTGGAAAATGGGCAGCCAAGGAGCCCAAAGCTCCCCCCTTCCCCACCCCACACACACCCGGCCCCGGGCCTCGAGGGTACAGCAACCATTTCTTGGGCACAAAGCAGAGGCTCCTGGAACGGACTCTCAGTATAAACCATCCCATATCAGCGACAAAGAAGACAAACACAAAGAAGATGAACATGGTAAAGAAGACGGCTACAAAGAGGAAGAAGACAAAGATGAAGATGAAGAAGACAAGTCAAAGAAGGCTTATTTAAGAATAGATAGAAGAAAAATAGTAATAAGAATTTCTAAATACTTATTAAAAGAAGAGGAATAGGAATAGCAATAAGAATTTAAAAAATATGTAGAAGAAGAAAATGAAGATTAAGATTAGGAGTAGGAGTAGGAATAGCAATAGGAATAAGAATTTAAGAATATATCGAAGAACCAAAGAAGAGTGGTAAGACAGAGTTTTACGAAGAAGAAGAAGAATATTAAGAAGGATAAGATTAGAAAAATGAAGAGTAAATTGAATGAATCAATAAAACTAGAAAATAATTTCTTTTATTTCGTATTGTATATTTATATTACAGTCTATGATATAAAAACATTCATAGATCATATGCTGTAATTACATTTTATTACGATGTCTCAACACAGTTCCCATTCTTGAAGAATTTGTGTGTTTTCCTATCAAGTTTCTGCATGGGCCCAAGCACAGAGTGCCCAGATTTCATTTGCTGTCTCTCAGCGGTGCCGATGCATTTTGCCAGGCAGTGGCACGGAGTCCCCTGGGAGCAGTGAGTGCTCAGCCCCAGCCCAGCGGGAGAGTTGCCGGCCGGGCGGGCAGGGCAGGGCTGGCGCTGCTCTCTGCAGGCGAACTGAAGGCGCCCGTTGAGGCCGGCAGAGAGAGAGCTGTGCTGGGAGAGAGCCCTTGGCAGCAGGGCTGTGCAGCCGCCCCAGCGCAGCCAGCACAGCCCCGCTGGGACGCTGCCCGTGGCCCGGCAGCCCGGCTGGCTCAGAAGGGCAGCGCCGCTTGGGCGTGGGCCAGGAGCAAGGGCTGCTCCTGGCCGGGCTTGCTGTGCCTGTGAAGGGGCTGCAAAGGCTCTTCTCCCCATTTTCACTTCTCCTTTGCACACACAACATGCAGCAGAAGGAACTTGCCGCTGAGCCTGTGGCTGAAGCCTTGTCCCCTCTGCTGCCCTGTCCCTGCCCTGGGCCTGCTCAGCAGAAAGCAGCTGTGGAGTCACTTCTGGAGTCCCTACAACTCCTACACGACACAGCGCTTGGGGCTGGCAGGGACCTTACAGCTCATGGAGTTCCAGCTGATTGTCTCCTTCTCTGTGTCTCCTCTCTCTGACAGGAGTTTTCTCTTTCTCTCTCTCTCCCTTCCTCACACTTTTTGGGCTGTCAAATCCGTATTGTTGAATCAAATCCGTCTCTTGCTTTCCCATGGTCCCACTTGCCCCTTAACGGGGAGGGCAGAGCCATGTCCCACTCATGGTATGGTGACACGTGGGCAGGGACACCTTCCACTATCCCAGGTGGCTCCAAGCCACATCCCTGTTTTTGTTGTTTTAGGAGAACTTTCACAGAATCCCAGGACTAAGGCTCCAGGGACGGGAGCTCCTGCCCACCCCCTGCAGCAGCTCCGTGTGGGACAGCAGGGCCGTGTCCTGCCCAGCTCCAGGTGGCACTGCTGCCGTCCCGGTGAGGCTGCGCTTGGAGCGGCCCCGCGGCGCTGCAGGGCCCTGCTGTGTCCCTTGGCTCGGGGCCGTGTCCCTGCAGGGCCCTGCTCTGTCCCTTGGCTTGGGGCCGTGTCCCTGCAGCCCTGCAGGGCCCTGAGCTCTGGGCACACACGGCCGGGGGTTGCTGGAGGCCGTGCTGATGGCTGTGTCCCTGTTCTCTGCAGGAGCCACCAGGGGGACTGCCAGCAGCTTGGGTTTAAGTGTCACATCTCACACAGGGAGTGTGGGCCCAGGGTGACATTGTGGCAGCTGAGCCCAGCCCCTGGTGCCACTGTCTGGGTGCATTTGGAAGGGCAGGGACACAATTTCAGCGCAGTCTGTCTTTGTGCTCTGTGAACAATGGTTTTGTGATTTGTGTTCATTGGTAATTGTATCTGCTGTGTCAAAAATAGACTCAAAGAACGGCTTTGAAATTTTCTGACTTAATAGCTTAATAAAGCATGGAAATAAAAGGAGTAGAGTAAAAGAAATGAAGAAACAAGACGACCGATACTTAGCATGAAACAGAAGAAGTTATGGTAAAGCTAAGAGATATTGCAAGAACGCAACTAAATGCTTCCGTATAATAAAAAGCTTGATGCACTTAACAAAATCATGGAGAGATACCAGTGCAAGGCCTCCAGAAAAAGGACAGGAAGGCAACGAGCACCTGGAAAGATGATGAAATTGCTGATCTCAGCTTCTTGATATTTGCTGATTGGGACTAACTGAACACATTGGAAATGTTATGAGTAAAAAAGTAGCCCATTTTTTTAAAAGGTTGCAGAGGTCACAGGTTGAGCTAGTTGCTGCCAGAGTTCTAACTGTTTGTAGTTGTAATCACCTGTCCTTTTCGTTAACTACCTGTTGTTGATGGTTAAGAATTCCCCCTTTTGTCGAGTGGCACCCAGACAGTGAAGAAGATGGGACATCAGCGTTGGCATGGAAATGACATCAGAGCCAGCATGCAAAGGGAGAAAACCCCTCACCAAACCTAGCCAAAAACCCTTAAAAACAAGGAGCCAAAAAGGAATTGATGGTTCAAAGTGATGTCTAGACGTGAGGGACAGAATCCAGTATATGCTAAGACCCTTTTTACCCCTCACCCTAATCTAAGACATGTCAGCTGGACAGAGGACCTCGAATGTCAAACCCAAAAACTGGGAATCTCCTGAGGACAGAATCCGCAGCTCTGCCTGCAGACCAGCGGACACAGCTGCACTCTTCCTGCTCCTCTGTGCCATTCCTGGCAGCAGCAGTGGCATGAGCATGGACCCATGGGTTCGTCCAACCCGAGTTGATCACTTTTAATAAAGGCATTAAAAAGGAGAATGATCTCCTGCCCTGTATATTTCTGGAAATGCTTTGTAGGCCTAAAAACAGTAGATACACTTTGCCGAACTTGTAAGTGGTGTGTGCCGTGAGTAGAGCAGTGACTCCCTGGCCAGCCAGCGCTGCTTGCTTGCTTTATTGACAAGAAAAGATCTAAAAATGAACTTTGGTTTAGCTCTGGAAATTTTCTCTCATGCTCGGTGTTTGTGTGGCCCGTGTGGGCGGAGCGGGGCTGGCGGGAGCCGCGCTCCCCTCAGAGCCCCTGAGGGTGGCAGCAATGGCGGCGCCGCTCCCTCAGCGCCCGGCCCCGGCTCTGGCGGGCGGGGAGCCCTGGGCAGCGCCCTGCGGGCAGCAGGGAGCGAGCCCCGGCCCGGCCTCTGTGCCCGTGGCGCCGCAGAGGCCAGGGCAGAGCTGCAGGAGTCGGGGCCTCAGGCACTGCCCCGAGGCAGCTGCAGCAGCCGGGCCCCGGCCTTGTGGCAGCGCAGGAGGCTCTCGTGGTGCCGCTTCTCCAGCCCGGCCGGGTGCCTGCGCATGGCCCCGGCCTTGCGCGCTGCCCCGGCCCCGCTCGGCTTCCCGTGCCTGGCAAAGGTGCCCAGGCCGCGCTCAGTGCCACCCGGCTGTCGCTGCTGAAGGCAGGGCCGAGCCCCGGTGCCCAGCAGAGCCCTGAGGGACACCCCTGCTACCCGGGCTCCCGCGGCTCCTGGAGCCGCTGCCCACGAGTGCCCGGCCCGTCCGTGTGGCCAATTCCTGGTGCCCTGGGCAGCGCAGCCGGCAAAGCCAGGGCTCTGCACGGTGGGGCTGGGGCTGTCCTGAGGCAGCGTGGCCAAAGCCTCTGAGGGCTCTGGGCACTGCAGAGGCCAAAGGCCACAAGTGCAGGGCTGCTCCCAGCCAGTTCCTGGCTGCTGCACTGATGTTGGGCTGCTGGGGGTGGCCCTTTGTGACACAGGCACACGGTGTCGGGGCCCTTTGTGAGGTGAGATGTGGTGGTGGCCAGAGAGCCTTGTGACATCAGGGAGCCCTGGCCTGGCTGAGGGTGTCTAAGGGGCGCAGAGCCCTGCGGTGCCCAGTCACAGGAGAGCCGCTCTCTGTGCAGGAAGCAGCTCCCTGTGTCTGTCTGCGCTGGACACCCACAGCGATAGACGCTGATAGTGACAGACAAGCGCGAGGACGATAGCAAAAGATAACGACGGGATAAAGCCAACTCCAGCTCCCGGTCGCCAGCCCCTTGCCCAGCTGGCCGGAAGCCCCCAGCGGGCAGTGGTTGGGGGCAGTGGGCAGGTCAGTCCTGCCACTGTCACAGACTGAGGAGGAGGAGGAGGCCCTTTGCCGACATGGACCGCAAGTTTTGCCGGTTGGAAGGTGACGGTGACAAGGAGCTTTCCCAGTGGGAAAAAGTGACAGTGAGAGAGAGAGCCCAACGGCAAGTACTGACAGTTCATGAAATTTCCCGTCGGGGAGCCAGGAGGAGCCGGGAGCTGTACCAATGCCAGGTATGGGTGCGGGTTCGAGAGATTTCCCAGTAGAAAAATGAGACACATGAAGAGCTCTATGAATGGAGACAAACTGTCACAGTTGAGGAGCTGTACCAGTGGGAGGAAGACAGTGAGATATACCAAGAGGTGTGCAAGTGGGAAGAATGTGTCACAGCCCAAGAGATATCCCAATGGGAAATAGATGGGAGTGAGCAGCACGAGTTGGGATGGGAAGAAGATGAGAGATCCCACGAGCTGTGCTTACAGAGAGATGTGTCTCCGAGGATTCCCAATGGGATGAAATGCAAGAGCCAGATCAGAGGGAAGGTGAGAGGTACCACAACCTCTCACGGTGTGATGTGCACTCCCCCATCTCTCGATGGGACAGTGTCCCAGAGCTTTCCCAGAGGGAAGGTGAGAGGAATGAAGAACTCTCACCATGGGAACAAGATGTGTGCTCCTCTCGGGGTCGGCTGTCTGGTCTCTGCCCCAAGATGCGTGGGATGGTTCTGAGGCAGCCCACACTCTGAAGAATGAGTCTGGACTCTTCACTTTTTGGTCTCCAGGTTGTTTATTATTTCTTATCTACAAAATTTTCTCTCTGCCCAGCCAAGATCTGCTCAGCAAGGCAGCCACAAGCACTCTCACCACCCCCGAGGCGGTGTCATCCTTATGTACTACAAACTACGTATATCATATTTACTTTTAATTCCCAATTCCTATCACCTACGTTAGACAGTGCACTTTTACTCTAAACCAATCCCCAAGTGCCAACATCACAGCAGAAAATGGAGAACAAGAAGAAGAAAGAAGAAGGACTAGACACGCCCTGGTTCCTCCATCTTGTCCCCATAACCCTTACACCAAAAATCCTAAAATCTGTATTTTCACCCTGTGAGCACATTATTCTTGCACCATTCAAACCCGTGTGGCTCTCATGTCCTCATAAATGGGTGGTACTTTGTTAGAAGGATTGAAATCAAGCCCCCAGGTGTTCAGGGCAACATGCGAGGGTCTCTGAGCCCCCCAAGAGGGTTCTTGGCAACTCTGGACATCCAGAGGGATGTGCTGAATTCCCACGTGCTCCCACATGTCCCAGTGGAAAGACAGCAGAGAATCAGAATTGTGAGAGAGAGCAATGACAAGGAGCTGTCACAAGGACGAGATGCCAGAGCCCAAGAGCAGTGCCAGAGGCCAGCTATTAGTGACCCAAAGCTGTCCCAACAGGAGGAGCATGTGGGCAGCCAGGAGCTGTGCCAATGGAGAAAGAACATCAGCTCCAGGATGTGGGACAGAGCCTTGCGACCATTGAGTGAGAAGGAGCCCCGGCCCTGGCGCCAGGTAGGACCCAGCTCTCCCAGCCCTGAGGGCACAGGGGTGGCAGCAGCGGCAGCGCCTGCCCTGCCCAGCGCCTCCCCTGCCCCACAGAGTCTCACAGAGGCTGAGCTGGCAGCTGCTGCCCCAGCCAGAGCTGATGAGAAGGAAGAGCCACCCAGGACTCTCGCCTGGAGGAGGTAAAGGCAGCAGCTCCTCTCTTCAGGGAGGAGCTGCCATCACCACGGACACAGACCCCACCCAGTGTCCCCTTCCACACCCGGACCAGCAGCCACGCTTCACTATGCCAGGATCAGAACATCACTGAGGAGATCCTGATCCAGGAACTGACAAACATCTACCAACTGATGGAGAAGCTGGAGGGAGAGTATGCCCTCCAACAACAGATAGATGTAAAAGAAACCCAGCCCAGCTCTCCCAGTCCCATTGGCATGGAGGTGGCAACAGAGCTAGTGCCTGCCCTGCCTGGTGCCTCCTCTGTCCCAGGCAGTCCTACAGTGCCCAAGGCAGAAGCTGCTGCCCCAGCTGGATGTGAGGAGAAGGGAGAGCTGCCCAAGCCTCTCACTCCTGAGGTGGTAAAGTTAGCAGCTCCTTCTCTTTTCCGTGAGGAACTGCCATCACCAGAGACACAGAGCTCATCCAGTGTCCCCTCTGACACTCGGAGCAGTAGCCAGGCTTCACTATGCCAGGATGAGATCAGCAAGGAGATTCTGATCCAGGAACTGACGGACATCTACAAATTGATGGAGAAGCTGGAGGAAGAGTATGCCCTTCAACAACAGATGGGTGTAGAAGAAACCGAGCCCAGCTCTCCCAGCCCTGTGGGCACGCCAGTGGCAGCAGAGGCATCACCTGCCCTGCCCAGCACCCTCCTGCCCCACAGAGTCCCACAGAGGCTGAGCCAGCAGCTGCTACCCCAGATGGAGCTGATGAGAAGGAAGAGCTGCCCAAGCCTCTCACTCCCGAAGAGGTAAAGGCAGCAACTCCTTTTCTCTTCAGTGAGGAACTGCCATCACCAGGGACACAGACCTCACCCAGTGTCCCCTCTGCCACCCTGACCAGCAGCCAGGCTTCACTATGCCAGGATCACAACATCACTGAGACCCTGATCCAGGGACTGGTGGTGTTCTTCATACTGAGGCAGAAGCTGGATGGAGAGTGTGCCCTACAACAGCAGATGGCTGTAGAAGAAACCCAGACCAGCTCTCCCAGCCCCGTGGGCACAGGGGTAGCAGCAGAGGCAGCGCCTGCCCTGCCCAGCGCCTCTCCTGCCCCACAGAGTCCCACGGACCAGAACATCAGCAGGGAGATCCTGAGCCAGGTGCTGCAGGAGATCCAGGCACTGAAGCAGCAGGTGGCTGACCTTCAACAGGGGTTGGCTGTAAAAGAATCAGTAGCCACAGCCAAAAGGGAAGAGAGCTCAGTGGCTGCCATGCAGAGCACCTCTCCTGTCCCACAGAGTGCCACAGAGCAGAACATCAACAGGGAGGTCCTAAGCCAGGTGCTGCAGGAGATCCAGGCACTGAAGCAGCAGCAGAAAGAAGTCTATGCTCTTCAGCAGTGTTTAGCTGTAGAAGTAGAATCACTAGTCACAGCCAAAAGGGAAGAAAGCTCAGTGCCTGCCCTGCAGAGCCCCCCCAGCCCCTGGTCTGGCCAGCTGGGCTCCCAGGGCCCCAGGGAGCAGCAGGAGGAGGCAGCAGTGGGGTCAGTGCAGGCAGTGGGGGACAGGATGGATGACTGCGATGAGGAAATGAAATGGTGGCAATTCTTGGATGAACTGGAGCCTTTCCTGGTGAGAGATCCAGAGCTGTCCCAGGTGTCTGTCACAGGACACGCAGGGAAGATTTCTTTGGAAGAGGAGATCCCAGAGCTTGCCCCTTGGGATGCTTCTGTTGAGCGCCCGGCACAGGAGCCGTGCAGCCAAGGGCCAGTGCCTGCCCCACAGAGCCCCACCAGCCCCTGGCCTGCCCAGCTGAGAGCCCCCAGCAAGCAGCAGCAGGAGGGGGCAGCAGCAGCGTGGGCAGTGCAAGAGAGCCAGGAGGGCACCTTGGCTGGGGAGGACAAAGAGTGGGAAGATGACCTCGAGCCAGAGCTTTGCCAGTGGGAGAATAAGGAAGAGGCAGAGGTGTCCCATGGAGAAATGAGTGACTCCCAAGAAGCGTCCCAGGGGGAAGAGTGCCCCGAGCAGGAGCTGTCCCAGGAAGAGCTCTCTGGCTGGGAAGAGCATACAGAGGAAGATGTGTCCCAGGGAGAGGAGTGCCGGAGCAGGAGCTGTCCCAGCAAGAGCTCTCTGGCTGGGCAGGGCACACAGAGGAGGATGTGCCCCGGGGGGAAGAGTGCCCTGAGCAGGAGCTGTCCCCGGAAGAGCTCTCTGGCTGGGAAGAGCACACAGAGGAGGATGTGTCCCAGGCAGAAGACACAAGTCACCATGAGCGCTCTGACTGGAAAAAATACTTCCGTGAGCAAGAACTGTCCCAGGGGGAAGTCAGCGGCTCCCAAAACCTCTCAGACTGGGAAGAGTACGCTGGGCAAGGGCTGATTGGAGGAGATGTCAGCAGCTGGTCAGAACATTCTGACGGAGAAGAATCCATTGGCCAAGACCCTTCCCAAAGAGAAGCCTGCACTGGCCAAGACATGTCAAGGGGGAATGGCAGCAGACCCTCAGGACACTCCAGTTCAGAAGATGACAGCTGTGAGGAGCTCATGCAGGAGAACTGTGAAGATGTGAGTGACCCTGGCATCTGGACTAAGCCCTCCTTCTTCCCAGAGGAGGAAGAGTGGGATGAGGTGAGCATCCTAGAGCTGCTCCCAGAAGAAGACAGAGAACAAAAATGGAAAGTTTTTGCAGCCATGCCCATCCCTCGTAAGGCCTGGGTTGAGGAGGAGGCACCGGAGCCGCACAGCCCAGGGGCCCTCCCTGCCTTGCTCACGCCCCTGAAATGCCAAGCCCCTGTGGGACGTGTGGCTTCTCTTCCCTCCAAGAAGCCAGAGGCAGGGAGGGAGAGCTGGGTGCCTGCCCCACACAGCCCCCAGCCCCTGGCCTGCCCAGCTGGGAGCCCAGGCCCTCCGCAGGCAGCCGGCTGCCCCAGGAAACGTCCCTCCCGCTTCAGGCGGGCGCTGCGGGCGCTGGGGGGGCTGTTCCGCTGTCCCTGCCTCAGGCCACAGCCCGAGGAGTTAAACAGATGAGGAAAAGACGAAGGACATAAAGACAAAGAAGGAGAGGAAGATGAAAAAGATGAAGATGACTCCTCCTGCCGGTGCTGTTGCTCTGGTGTAGGAGCAGCAGCTGTTGGGTTCAGCTGCAGGGGCTGAAAGATTGCTGCTGCAGCTCCTCCAGGGCAGACAAGGGAAAAGCTTTGGCATGGGCCAGCAAAGCCAAGCGAGCCAAGCAAAACTGAACCAGGCAGAGCCAGAACAGCCGGGCAGTGAGGCTTGGAAAATGGGCAGCCAAGGAGCCCAAAGCTCCCCCCTTCCCCACCCCACACACACCCGGCCCCGGGCCTCGAGGGTACAGCAACCATTTCTTGGGCACAAAGCAGAGGCTCCTGGAACGGACTCTCAGTATAAACCATCCCATATCAGCGACAAAGAAGACAAACACAAAGAAGATGAACATGGTAAAGAAGACGGCTACAAAGAGGAAGAAGACAAAGATGAAGACGAAGAAGCGAGTCAAAGAAGGCTTACTTAAGAATAGATAGAAGAAAAATAGTAATAAGAATTTCTAAATACTTATTAAAAGAAGAGGAATAGGAATAGCAATAAGAATTTAAAAATATGTAGAAGAAGAAAATGAAGATTAAGATTAGGAGTAGGAGTAGGAATAGCAATAGGAATAAGAATTTAAGAATATATCGAAGAACCAAAGAAGAGTGGTAAGACAGAGTTTTACGAAGAAGAAGAAGAATATTAAGAAGGATAAGATTAGAAAAATGAAGAGTAAATTGAATGAATCAATAAAACTAGAAAATAATTTCTTTTATTTCGTATTGTATATTTATATTACAGTCTATGATATAAAAACATTCATAGATCATATGCTGTAATTACATTTTATTACGATGTCTCAACACAGTTCCCATTCTTGAAGAATTTGTGTGTTTTCCTATCAAGTTTCTGCACCGGCCCAAGCACAGAGTGCCCAGATTTCATTTGCTGTCTCTCAGCGGTGCCGATGCATTTTGCCAGGCAGTGGCACGGAGTCCCCTGGGAGCAGTGAGTGCTCAGCCCCAGCCCAGCGGGAGAGTTGCCGGCCGGGCGGGCAGGGCAGGGCTGGCGCTGCTCTCTGCAGGGGAACTGAAGGCGCCCGTTGAGGCCGGCAGAGAGAGAGCTGTGCTGGGAGAGAGCCCTTGGCAGCAGGGCTGTGCAGCCGCCCCAGCGCAGCCAGCACAGCCCCGCTGGGACGCTGCCCGTGGCCCGGCAGCCCGGCTGGCTCAGAAGGGCAGCGCCGCTTGGGCGTGGGCCAGGAGCAAGGGCTGCTCCTGGCCGGGCTTGCTGTGCCTGTGAAGGGGCTGCAAAGGCTCTTCTCCCCATTTTCACTTCTCCTTTGCACACACAACATGCAGCAGAAGGAACTTGCCGCTGAGCCTGTGGCTGAAGCCTTGTCCCCTCTGCTGCCCTGTCCCTGCCCTGGGCCTGCTCAGCAGAAAGCAGCTGTGGAGTCACTTCTGGAGTCCCTACAACTCCTACACGACACAGCGCTTGGGGCTGGCAGGGACCTTACAGCTCATGGAGTTCCAGCTGATTGTCTCCTTCTCTGTGTCTCCTCTCTCTGACAGGAGTTTTCTCTTTCTCTCTCTCTCCCTTCCTCACACTTTTTGGGCTGTCAAATCCGTATTGTTGAATCAAATCCGTCTCTTGCTTTCCCATGGTCCCACTTGCCCCTTAACGGGGAGGGCAGAGCCATGTCCCACTCATGGTATGGTGACACGTGGGCAGGGACACCTTCCACTATCCCAGGTGGCTCCAAGCCACATCCCTGTTTTTGTTGTTTTAGGAGAACTTTCACAGAATCCCAGGACTAAGGCTCCAGGGACGGGAGCTCCTGCCCACCCCCTGCAGCAGCTCCGTGTGGGACAGCAGGGCCGGGTCCTGCCCAGCTCCAGGTGGCACTGCTGCCGTCCCGGTGAGGCTGCGCTTGGAGCGGCCCCGCGGCGCTGCAGGGCCCTGCTGTGTCCCTTGGCTCGGGGCCGTGTCCCTGCAGGGCCCTGCTCTGTCCCTTGGCTTGGGGCCGTGTCCCTGCAGCCCTGCAGGGCCCTGAGCTCTGGGCACACACGGCCGGGGGGTTGCTGGAGGCCGTGCTGATGGCTGTGTCCCTGTTCTCTGCAGGAGCCACCAGGGGGACTGCCAGCAGCTTGGGTTTAAGTGTCACATCTCACACAGGGAGTGTGGGCCCAGGGTGACATTGTGGCAGCTGAGCCCAGCCCCTGGTGCCACTGTCTGGGTGCATTTGGAAGGGCAGGGACACAATTTCAGCGCAGTCTGTCTTTGTGCTCTGTGAACAATGGTTTTGTGATTTGTGTTCATTGGTAATTGTATCTGCTGTGTCAAAAATAGACTCAAAGAACGGCTTTGAAATTTTCTGACTTAATAGCTTAATAAAGCATGGAAATAAAAGGAGTAGAGTAAAAGAAATGAAGAAACAAGACGACCGATACTTAGCATGAAACAGAAGAAGTTATGGTAAAGCTAAGAGATATTGCAAGAACGCAACTAAATGCTTCCGTATAATAAAAAGCTTGATGCACTTAACAAAATCATGGAGAGATACCAGTGCAAGGCCTCCAGAAAAAGGACAGGAAGGCAACGAGCACCTGGAAAGATGATGAAATTGCTGATCTCAGCTTCTTGATATTTGCTGATTGGGACTAACTGAACACATTGGAAATGTTATGAGTAAAAAAGTAGCCCATTTTTTTAAAAGGTTGCAGAGGTCACAGGTTGAGCTAGTTGCTGCCAGAGTTCTAACTGTTTGTAGTTGTAATCACCTGTCCTTTTCGTTAACTACCTGTTGTTGATGGTTAAGAATTCCCCCTTTTGTCGAGTGGCACCCAGACAGTGAAGAAGATGGGACATCAGCGTTGGCATGGAAATGACATCAGAGCCAGCATGCAAAGGGAGAAAACCCCTCACCAAACCTAGCCAAAAACCCTTAAAAACAAGGAGCCAAAAAGGAATTGATGGTTCAAAGTGATGTCTAGACGTGAGGGACAGAATCCAGTATATGCTAAGACCCTTTTTACCCCTCACCCTAATCTAAGACATGTCAGCTGGACAGAGGACCTCGAATGTCAAACCCAAAAACTGGGAATCTCCTGAGGACAGAATCCGCAGCTCTGCCTGCAGACCAGCGGACACAGCTGCACTCTTCCTGCTCCTCTGTGCCATTCCTGGCAGCAGCAGTGGCATGAGCATGGACCCATGGGTTCGTCCAACCCGAGTTGATCACTTTTAATAAAGGCATTAAAAAGGAGAATGATCTCCTGCCCTGTATATTTCTGGAAATGCTTTGTAGGCCTAAAAAACAGTAGATACACTTTGCCGAACTTGTAAGTGGTGTGTGCCGTGAGTAGAGCAGTGACTCCCTGGCCAGCCAGCGCTGCTTGCTTGCTTTATTGACAAGAAAAGATCTAAAAATGAACTTTGGTTTAGCTCTGGAAATTTTCTCTCATGCTCGGTGTTTGTGTGGCCCGTGTGGGCGGAGCGGGGCTGGCGGGAGCCGGGCCCCTCAGAGCCCCTGAGGGTGGCAGCAATGGCGGCGCCGCCTCCCTCAGCGCCCGGCCCCGGCCCTGGCGGGCGGGGAGCCCTGGGCAGCGCCCCTGCGGGCAGCAGGGAGCGAGCCCCGGCCCGGCCTCTGTGCCCGTGGCGCCGCAGAGGCCAGGGCAGAGCTGCAGGAGTCGGGGCCTCAGGCACTGCCCCGAGGCAGCTGCAGCAGCCGGGCCCCGGCCTTGTGGCAGCGCAGGAGGCTCTCGTGGTGCCGCTTCTCCAGCCCGGCCGGGTGCCTGCGCATGGCCCCGGCCTTGCGCGCTGCCCCGCCCCGCTCGGCTTCCCGTGCCTGGCAAAGGTGCCCAGGCCGCGCTCAGTGCCACCGGCTGTCGCTGCTGAAGGCAGGGCCGAGCCCCGGTGCCCAGCAGAGCCCTGAGGGACACCCCTGCTACCCGGGCTCCCGCGGCTCCTGGAGCCGCTGCCCACGAGTGCCCGGCCCGTCCGTGTGGCCAATTCCTGGTGCCCTGGGCAGCGCAGCCGGCAAAGCCAGGGCTCTGCACGGTGGGGCTGGGGCTGTCCTGAGGCAGCGTGGCCAAAGCCTCTGAGGGCTCTGGGCACTGCAGAGGCCAAAGGCCACAAGTGCAGGGCTGCTCCCAGCCAGTTCCTGGCTGCTGCACTGATGTTGGGCTGCTGGGGGTGGCCCTTTGTGACACAGGCACACGGTGTCGGGGCCCTTTGTGAGGTGAGATGTGGTGGTGGCCAGAGAGCCTTGTGACATCAGGGAGCCCTGGCCTGGCTGAGGGTGTCTAAGGGGCGCAGAGCCCTGCGGTGCCCAGTCACAGGAGAGCCGCTCTCTGTGCAGGAAGCAGCTCCCTGTGTCTGTCTGCGCTGGACACCCACAGCGATAGACGCTGATAGTGACAGACAAGCGCGAGGACGATAGCAAAAGATAACGACGGGATAAAGCCAACTCCAGCTCCCGGTCGCCAGCCCCTTGCCCAGCTGGCCGGAAGCCCCCAGCGGGCAGTGGTTGGGGGCAGTGGGCAGGTCAGTCCTGCCACTGTCACAGACTGAGGAGGAGGAGAGGCCCTTTGCCGACATGGACCGCAAGTTTTGCCGGTTGGAAGGTGACGGTGACAAGGAGCTTTCCCAGTGGGAAAAAGTGACAGTGAGAGAGAGAGCCCAACGGCAAGTACTGACAGTTCATGAAATTTCCCGTCGGGGAGCCAGGAGGAGCCGGGAGCTGTACCAATGCCAGGTATGGGTGCGGGTTCGAGAGATTTCCCAGTAGAAAAAATGAGACACATGAAGAGCTCTATGAATGGAGACAAACTGTCACAGTTGAGGAGCTGTACCAGTGGGAGGAAGACAGTGAGATATACCAAGAGGTGTGCAAGTGGGAAGAATGTGTCACAGCCCAAGAGATATCCCAATGGGAAATAGATGGGAGTGAGCAGCACGAGTTGGGATGGGAAGAAGATGAGAGATCCCACGAGCTGTGCTTACAGAGAGATGTGTCTCCGAGGATTCCCAATGGGATGAAATGCAAGAGCCAGATCAGAGGGAAGGTGAGAGGTACCACAACCTCTCACGGTGTGATGTGCACTCCCCCATCTCTCGATGGGACAGTGTCCCAGAGCTTTCCCAGAGGGAAGGTGAGAGGAATGAAGAACTCTCACCATGGGAACAAGATGTGTGCTCCTCTCGGGGTCGGCTGTCTGGTCTCTGCCCCAAGATGCGTGGGATGGTTCTGAGGCAGCCCACACTCTGAAGAATGAGTCTGGACTCTTCACTTTGGTCTCCAGGTTGAACAATGGCAGCACCTGCTAGATCGCTGCTCCCCTCCCCAATAATGTCACCAACAGCCCCCTCACTGTTCTGTCATGTGCCTGGCACAAGGCCCCTATTGTTACCAGCCACTCTCACTCCAATAATTTCTCCTCTAAATGACACTGCACCACCACAGGTCATTTCAAGGAGACTGAAAAGAAAGATTTTGCATCTGTTTTGAGTTGTAGGCACAAAGGGGGAGGGGGCTTGAAACCCCTTGATAGCTGGCAAATGGTAATAGCAAAATGTCTCTATTGTTTGTGTCTGAACAAACAACCATACTACATAAGAGTTTTTATTGTCCTCAAGGCAATCTGCCACGATTGCTCCCCTTTGCCCATACTCTACAGAGAGAGAGAGAAAGAGAGAAAAAAATCTCCACAATAGTCACAGTTAGGAAACCTTAGTGAGAGTTTAATGACCAGCTACCAACTAATGGATGGTGAGTAACATATGGCAGAGCTTGGCCTCTTCACATATTGATTAAAAATAATTTAAAATTTAAAGCCAAGTTTGTTTGACAAGGTTCCAGCTTCTCAGCAGCCACTTAACAATCTGAATAAACCTAAAGGGGAAAAGCTTAAATTCTAACTAACCCAAGGCAAAGCAGAACAAAGTAATTGTCACATTACATAATTGAATCTATTACATTTACCCAAGATTAACAGCCAACACTTCATGATTTTCTCCCTCTACCTAAAATAGCTGCTGATGCAAACAGCAAAGCAACTCTCTGCAATATTTGGTAATCTTTGTAGAGTGCCTTTATTAGACCCTCCTTATTGAACACAAATATTAATGGCCACAATCAAGACCTACTAGTCACATTAAAACCACATAATATTATTTATTGCAATAGAATGAGTCTATTCTTATGCCCTTGAAGCACCACTTGAGTTCAGTGGTCATATTTTTGTACACATCTTTGTATTCTTTTTAGATTGATGAAAGTCAGAAGTTGTAGCACTTGAGATAATTGTTCCTAGTGGATGGATTTAAATAAAGTCTAACTGGATTACTTTTTATTTGCTTTCAAAACCATCCACACACACTAATAAATGGATTAGATAAAAGCATAGAAATTACAGTACCTGTCTCTATCAAAAATCAGATGTGCAGCTAAGAAGATTCCAAGTAAATGAAAGGAACAACAACAAAAAAACGCTGGTGATGAATTTTAAATGGTGCTTATTTGGAAAGGATAAAAAAGGAAAAGTCCTCTATGGCTCAACTGTACACACAGTAAGGATCTGGATAAAAACTTGGATATTTGGAAGCTGATATAAATTGGTGGCTAAAGAATCAAGATCTCAGTTATTCTGAGGAGATTGCAACATGCTCCTGATTTGGGTACTGAACTGCTCCATCACCTTAGACAGGCCACTTTGTCTCTAGCTTCTCCCTCAGACTGTTTTTAGTGGCTTCTACAAAATGTTCTGATCTTTGTTGAGGCGCTGCCCATTAAATCAACATGAAAGGATTACGAGTATAGGGTTCAGTGCTGAGAGCCCCTTCAGATCCACTGCAAACATTTCCCATGCCTTGCAAAATAAAAAGGCAGGTATCAAAAAATTCTCTTTGGAAATGGCACATTCCAGGTGCTCAGAGAACACCATCATTACCCTGCTTAAAGTAGCAGTGAGGCAAAATATTTGCCTCCTCAGCTGAACTGGCAGGAGCTGCAGGATGTAGGGAGCACAAATACTGGGAGCAGCACAGATTCCTTGGTTCCTGTCAACCCCAGTCAGAAGAAAGAGCAACACACAGAAACTGTGCTGAGGGTGTTTTTGGGTATGATGGAATGGCAGAGGATGTGTTAGAAAACACAGCACTGACGACATGATGGCATATAAAAAATGACAGATGACGGCAGAAATTCTGAGGGAAGAAAATGTGTGTCCTTTTCCTGAGTAGCAGCAGCAGCAGCAACATGGGGAGTGGGCAGGACAAGCATGGAGATGCAGCTTGGTTCTCAACCAAGAGGGCCAGATTCCGTATTTTAGCAAAGTGACTTTAAAACATTTTAACAGTTTGACTTGATTACAATCTGCTGATTTCTCTTTAATGGAATTGCTAAAATATTCTTTAACAGCTGAATTTATTTCTAGAGATCTTCTATTATGCCAGCACATTAGTCCACGACAGAATTTTGAAACAGATTAAGCTACATGTGGATGGAAGCCAGAAAGAGAGATCCCAAAGTGCCACAGGAGTTAAGACCTAACTTGTTTAAATGCTTTTATAGGAACACCACAAAAAAAACCCTGACTGGATATGAAAACATCATCTTTGAGCACCTATAGATGTGTCAAAATCTGTCTGGCAGCTATGCATTAACTGCAGAGCACTCCTCAGAGATAACAAAGAATGACTGTTGCATCTTACTGATTGGAAACTGGAATGTAGCAAGAGATTTTTCAAAGGTCACACAGGAAAATCTGTGTCAACACCAGGATTAGAAGTGAGATCATCTGGCTTCCAGCTCCATAAAATCATCCTTCCTCTCAAAAAAAATTTGTCTTTTCTAACAATAAAAGCAACTGCAGGAATGGGTGGTCCTCTGTATTTTCCTTTCAAGTTCAGAAATATAAGGAATGATCAGCTCTGATCCTGTCCTGCATTTGGACTTCCTAGATGCTTCCCAAGGATGGCCACTGCACATTGAACATAGGAAAGAAGTAAACAGCTTCATTCTCATCTCATTCCTTCCCCTTCATGCTTCCAACAGCAAACAACCCAAATCAGGATTAAATAAACTAATCCTCAGCACACTCACTTTTCTTTCAGGTTTCTCCATGGGATCTGACCACATCCCAGCCTTTGGTGTATTTTTCAAATCTTCAAGGCAGGAAGCACAGGTCTTCATCAAAAGAAGAGGAACAAAGGTTTAGACCAGGAAGTTGCTAAAAATCAGACAGAAGGTAGGTTTATGAAAGTAGTTTCCTAATTCAAAGCTTAGTGCTTCACCTGTTGTATCCACCTGCATCCCAAAAGCCTGAAGGAGGTACCTGGGACTCAATGTGGATGCCAGTACCACCTTGTATTAACTCATATCAGCCAAGCATAAAACATTAAATGATACAAAACTGGGCTATTGCAAATTAATTGTGGCATTTATTGTGCATTTGAAGTGCAATATGTTACCTAGGTTTGGTTGATTTTCATATTTGGGACAACATCAGTGCGCCACACTGGCACGAACACACAAAAACAACTTCTGCAGGATTTCAGCTGCCATGTGAGCTTCTGGCAGCCAGGGGAATCGACCAAGTGCCCATTGAAATTATGTTCTCAATTTTAGACACTGTATAAACAGGACAAAACTGAAGCCTGGAGAAGGATCCTAAATGCCTTCCACAGAAAATATGCTCAGAACACCAAGGGTGCCATCATTTCCTCTCAGGCAGTTGCACGTTGCCCATAAACATCATTGGAGTTTATGCGCACACAAATGATCTCTGAACTATTTGTCGTTAAATTTAATTAAAATCTCCTGTCTGAAGGGGAAAAAAATAATAGGACCTGAGAGTGCATTTGGAAGCCATTATGGACAGCCTTTGTGCTCTGTGGAAGGGCACAGCACAGCTGAAATAGCCCTGTGTCAGTACAAGTGTGGAGGAGCAGGGAAACACATGGCACTGCAGAGGGGCAAGGGAAGGCAGGGGAGAGGGGCTGCAGCCTCTGCACTTCCCAGGGACCTTGGATCTTTCTGCCTGACATCAGGATGCTCGAATTTTCATCATGGCAAACATTCTCCAAAAGGAGAGCAAAGGAGGGTTAGGAAACCCTCATGGAACAGGTCTGACTGTGCTGCTCACTGAGCCCTGTGAAGCTGATCTGCCTGAGGAAGGACAGGAGGGCATTTCCAGGGAAGTCAGGGAAGCACAGGCTTTACATCACATTTGCAGAAGCTCCTGCCACAGATATTATTAGGGTCATGGAGGACTTCCTCCTCCCTTCCTTGCCCCCCTTCTGGAAACAGGTCAAGTAAAAGTCTGCTGCCCTGAGCTACCTCTCTTAGCAATCTGATTAACATATGGACATACTATGGCTTACTAAAAATGGGAAATCAATTTGAAAGGCAAGACAAATATTATTTGCTTTCTTCCCATCTGCTGTGATATGTGAACACACCTGCTTTCAGCAGTGATACAGGATTATTGATTTAGGATATTTATAGTGTTTATGCCGTTATCAGGCCAGCTATCAGAAGGCTTTAGGAAATGCTGTTTGACCCTACAGGCTATTTAAATATGTAGCTGCTATAATAAAGTCAGATTTTCTTATTCACGTTGACAGCAATACTATTTCATGTCGTGCCTAAAGATTCCATTTCCTGCTTTGTCACCCACTTCTGTTTGATAGCAAGTCAAATTAAATGTAATTGTTAAAGGTCTCTCCTCTCTCCATGGTGACCCCAATGCATTTCCAGGCTGCTGCTCTGACCCTCTGGGTCTGAAAAAAGCTGATTTTCACTACACCATTGCCTTTTACCCATAATCAGGCTGAGTCACTTTGCTGGAGGGAGCACAGAAAGCCAGAGGACCATTTACCATAAATGCAGACTGGCTTTTAAATAGACGAGTTTTAAGAAGTTTCTCCATAAATAATCAAGCCAAATAATTGTGAAGTGGCCACAGATAACTATCTAAAAAGAGATAGCACTGTGGGCTTCCAGGAATAGGCCAGGCCAAAATGTGAAATATCCAACTGGATTGCTGCTGAGAGCATATAATCAATATCTTTCATAATAATATTTCATCCAACCCATAAACACTTCTCCGCATTGCTCAAGCCTTACTAGAACACCCACAAGTTGTCAGGAGGGCTGATTTTGGAATTAATTAATGAGAGCCTGTGCTCACAGAGAGCTCCATGTAGCAATGGGTGGCTCTGTCAAGGGACATGGTCCACACAGCAATTAGTCTCAGGAGAAAAAGCACCTTTTAGGATTAGATTAGGATGGCTGATGCTCCTAGAAGTACTGGGTTATTTGTGTGACTATCTCTTGACCCTCCCAGCCTCATTTCTCTATCATTTCAAGTCAAAAATAACTAGAGAAAAAGGCAAGGTACTGGAATATAAGCTAAAAATTAATATACATTAGTTACTAAGTAAAGCATTTAATAACTAAGTAGATTTTTAACAAATATTTCATGTGTTATGCAGCTAAAGCACTGGGCTGAGACACACAAGAGTTGTATGTGATTCTTAGGTCTCTCAAGGCCTTTCCACAGTCACTCTTAGATCTTAGACCTGGCTGCTCCCTGTGTGCTGTCATTGCATCCCAGGGAACAGAGCTGGTCCTGCAACAGGGATTCAACTCAGGTTGATGGAAACCTGACACAGGTCAAACTAAGGCAAACCCCCAAATCTAAAGCAGGGACAGGGCCTGTCAGATCTTCCCTACCATGAAGGATTTGGCGACCTGAGGCCTACACAGGAAAATGAGTGTGAATATCTAAGGCAAATATTTCTCCAGGGATTCAGATAGGGCAAGGCAGACTAATGGAGAGAAGCACTGACTTACAAAGCTACATGGCTTGAGGTAACTCAAACAGAAATGCAAGTTTAGAAAGCAGTTTTGTGCTTAGGATCTGGAGGAGCTACAAGGTCATGAGAAAAACTCAGTTTAGTTCCACCACATCAGCAAACTCCCCTCTGCAGCAGATGATAACTGGCTCACAAACATCTGGCTGCAGTTGTAGGGAAGTCCAAGGAGAAGGAATTTAAGCAGCAGCAGTGTATGAAATCATCATACACTGGGGGTTATATCATGTTACAAGGTTACTCAAATGCAGCAGGAATGTTGGAAGTCACTGACTGAGCAGCATCCTGGCAGGACAATTCCATCTCTGTGCACAGCGTGTTCCAGAACAGCCAAGGGTTCTGCTGGGAGTTAATCACAATATTTTCTAATAACAGGCATAATTTGCTGCAAAAGTTACAGACTTAATCTTTGGGGTCAGGTAACCCTCATGTCTCAAAGGCTCTAACACTCTATCACAGGCACTGCTCCTTCTGACCGGAAAAAGCATTTAATAGGAAATCCTGACATCTGGAAGAGCACATCTGGCAACCATAATGTTTCCAAACTTGCTAAGGGTCCTTTTACATCAAATTATTACCAACTTCCTTGTGTCATGTTCTCTCTTTACAAGGTGGGCCTGCATCCCCCCCATTTATCCCACAGAGCACCAATTGAGCAGCATCAATTATACAATAATCACCTGTTTTTCTGTAGCACAGTTAAACTTTTAAGACATTCCTGGTGCTGGTGAAAAGTTGAGAAGTTTACAGTGAGGTATCTTTTGGTTGTTCAGTATTACATGGCAGCTGAAAACATCCAGTCCAAGCTAATAAAAGGAGCACAGGAAGGAACATAAAATCTTCTGAGTCGGGCCTTAAGCCAAGCTCTGTGTACAGGAGATGGGAAGGAGACTCTTGTATTTTCACATCTACTTGACATGAGGTTTCTTGCCTTTTTCTCTGGAGCAGTCTGAGGTTCCTGCTGTCAAACATATCCAACAACATGTCCATAAAGGAATCCCTAAAATACTTTGAAGCATCTTTTCCACATTGTAGGATAAATTTACAGGGGGAAAAGGATGTCTCTGAACAGTTACAGAGTCTATCAAAACAGCATGGCACTCAAAAAGATGATGTTTTGGCTGCCCTTTTACCAATGTAAGTCTCTTTTGTCTCCAAAGGCACTTCATCATTGTTGTGACTTTACCTCTCTTCAAATCCTTTCTTGTGACCTTTTCCACTTATCAAACCAAGAGTGTTCCCTACTGACATAACTCAGAGACCCTCACCACATAAGGCCTTGGAGCTCCCACTCATCCCTCATTGCCTTCCAAACCCATCCTTTCATTCATTGCTGCTCTGTCTTGCCAGCACCTTTGCAACTGGAACAATTCTCTGCATCTGCTGATGAAAATCTTTTTGTTGGGAAACAGCTGATACATAAAATATCACATAGAAATTATTTCACAGAATCACAGAATCATTAAGGTTTGAAAAGACCTTTAAGATCAGAGATTACAACCCTTAACCCAGCACCATCCGTGTTCACAACAAAACAATCTCCCTAGAACCATATTCCTGTATCTCTACTGTCTGGTGCACAGCAACAAAACACATGATTATTGCTCCAAAAGTGTATCAAATCAGGTCAAATCATAATTGGGTTTCCCCACATTTTTAAACTCTTATTTAATAAAGTCTGCTGTTAAACCAAGAACAAAGTAGAACCTGAGATTGGATGTCCCCATGTCTGGTCCAACAAAAGTTATTTTTCTAGGACGGACTTAGCTTAGAGGAAAGGAGTTATGTTTACAATATTCTGTGCATCTGTGCAAAGCTTACCTAAAGTTGTGATATCTATGTGAGGCTGACTGCTGAATCACAGAGCCCTGAACCAAGTGTTTGGTTTCCACTCTGCAATCCCAGATAATTCTCCTCACACTTTACCTTCAAGTATCTGTGCCTTGACATTTCAAGAAATACCAAGGATACTTTCCCTGACTCGATGTGTGTTCCCTGCACAGACAGAGGGCATTTCACAGGAGTCGGTGGAACAGAAACATAAACAAACCCCGGTGCCCTGGTTAGGCCTCTGATCAGGAATGCCAAACACCTCCCCCTGCTCCCTGTCACGGATATCTCCAGCCCCATGGGTCAGTGCTGGTGGCCACAGCTTTGAATCACATGCTGGGCCTCCAATGATTTATCACCCCTTAACAGTTTTTGTATTGAAGATTCCCAGTTGGGAGCTGTGCTCTCCTTCCCCCCTACCATGAAGTATTACCCAAGGGCATCAAAATCCAAGCAGGAAAACACACTGTCCATGTGGAAACAGAGTTAAAGCTGTTTAAGAAAACTATTTGTTACCCACAGACACTTTTAGCAAATAATTAGTGAAACCATAAAAGATTTTAGGAATTATGCAAAGGTTAAAAAGTTAAAGACTTGAAATCTTGTAGATTGTTTCCAACAGACTACATGGCTGTCTGTTGCCCTCTGCACATTCCATTTAAAAACACAGTCAGTCCTGCTTTGGATAAATCCTTGCTATGAGATTCACCTTAGTTTTCAGCCTCTAGCTGCTTCTGTGGAACTTGCTTCAACAGTTTATCATGAACAGAAGAACTGTGCACAGGAAAAACTCCATCACTTAGAGAGAGCCAGCACATGATGTGGTATTATCTGGTCTGAGTACATAACCAAGATTTGTCTCACAGGAAACACTGATGCAGCATTTTTCATCCACAGGTCTGCAAAGTTTCCAGCACCTTCATTCCCAAGCCAAGCTGACTTTCAAATTCATAATGCGGGATGCTTCCTGAACCTGGGTTAAAGCCAAGCTTTCCTAGTCTCCAGCAAAAAGGCTCTGGGGCTGACCTAGACATCTCTCAGGAACAGATAAATTTCTTTTACTTGATCAGACACACTGGGCAGTAATAGTGATACCAAGTCCTCATGCCTTTATCTCAGATTCTGGCAATAACCCCTGCAGGTGGTGGTGCTGGAAGTAATGAGGATAATATTTGTCCCTTTCCTTCTGTCTTGGAGCTCTGGTGGATCCAGACAATCCATCCAGTTACTTTTTCCCTAAAACAAATCAAAACAAAACAGTAGGCACACTATATGTGGGTTCTGAACACAGTTAAACTAGCCATTGTGCACAGGAGCCACATCATTTCAGCCACTGAACAGAGTTTGACCATTTATTAGTATTTATTTCAATGGGAAAACGGCAGGGCCTTTGAACAAATGGGTCACATTTCACTCCTGCTTCTCTCCCTCACACCTCTACTGCCACTCAATGGTCTAATCAAAGACACGTAATGCCAGCAACAGAAGTATCAGGTTGGAAAACAAAATAAAGTGATACCTCTCGGTGACACTCAGAAAATGAAGTCCAAAAGGCAAAAAATCCAACTCATCAGACAAATAAGTATCTTGGAGGGATGCATGGGAGGTCTCCTGTTGCCCAGGTCAAGGACACAGATTCAGCACATCCCTTCTCCATTCCCATCCAGCTCTCATGCTTATGGAAAGCAGGGTGACAAGTGGGAACAATGTGGATGGAGAGGTACAGGTCTCATCCTGGCATGGAGCTGTGATGGAGCCAGGGAATACTCACTGCTGTGAGAACTGATAAACACCTGCAGCTGCCTGATTTCATGTACAGCTTTAGCAACTCCCAACATTTTGTAGGTTCTTTACTTGTACAACATGCAAGCAGGAATTATTATGGGGAGAAGGTGTATTCTTTATACATTTAATCCAAATCTCCCTGGGCTAAGTCTCAATGATGCTGAGCACTCACAGCCATAAGCAAAATCAAGCCATTCTGGGATTACCTTCTCTAAACACAAGGCACTCTGTTATATGTAAAGTTATAATCTGTAAAACAATAACTCAGTGCATATCTAAAGATGTTCAACTAGAAATGCAAAATTAATAAAGCACAGCCTGCAACACTACCTTGCAAACAGGCAACTTACCTGGGAAAAAGGGCAATCCACCACTAAAACAAGGTTACAACACAGGCTCTCTTCCCACTTCCTTTACAAAGGCATGGAATGATAATAATGATTGTCCAACACAATCGCTAGCACGCAGTGTATAAATAGCATTTTCGTATGATGTCACACAACTACCACTGCCCTACATGGCAACAGGTCCTTAATAAATGGGTGTCTGTGACAACAAGGGGCAGGCCAGAACCCTTACAAAGCAAATTGCTTCTTTCTTGTAGTTCTACCATTTGCCATAGACTCTGAGTAGAAGTATTAAAATCAAAAGCTAATACACAGGAGGCTTGTTTATTGCATTGTATGAACCGAAGAAGAATTTCCGCAATATGACACTGAAGGCAGAGTGCACAAAAATTCCTCTGAAGTCTGCAGAGAACGTTGAACAGACCCTCCTCTGTATTAGCCTTTTTCTCACATATCTGTGTTTTGAATTTTAACACAGCTGTGAAAGGAAAAAAAAAAAAGCCCCACCAATAAGCTTTGGGCATTCAAAAGTCGGAGACAAAGGGAAGTTTGGGGAGGAGATGAGTTTGCTGTGGGCAGTGGCTGTGTCAGACAGCCAATGACATTACTGCCTGTGCTGTTTCCATCACAATTTTCCAGAACAGGATTACAGCGATGACAGATTCCATTCCAAAACTCCCAGGCAGCTCTTTACATAGATGTTAGCAGAACAAAAGCATTACACAAGATTTCCTCCCTCAGTTGAGCAGCATTTGATGTCCTCTAATGTTCACCTTGGGAAAAGCTCTGGAGAACCATATGGACTTGCTGAAATCACACACGATGTCCTGTCTCATAGGCCAAACTCACGAGTCAAGGAACCTCTGTGGGGCAGACAGAGCAGAGGAAGTGTGTTTTATTTTAGTGGTGCCTTTTATTCCCAAGAAGAGAGCAGGGATAACTTCCAAAGTTTTGCACATCACTTCCAAGTCCAATGGCCACATGTTGCATAGAAAATTATTATTGTGGCTTATTTGGGCATAATGGGAAGTAGAAAAACAGAAAAAACATCAACACTATGAGCTGTATTAGAGAATTCTTCAGTAGCCACAAATAAGTAACATAAATTTTTAAAATCCTTTCACTTTCATCTTTAAAAACTCAGTTCCCCACTTGTACAGAATTCTGAACACAGCTGGTTGTCTAAGAAAGTACAGGAAGTCACAGCTCTTGATATTTGGATGTAAGTTTTCATTTAAAATTAATAACCACCACTGTCATGTATTTCAATTAAAAGTGGCCCAGTAGTTAAGAATTTATGTGCTCAATTAACCTCGTTCTCTTCTCTTATTCAATTATGCTTTGACTTTCACCATTGGCAGGAAGTTATTGAACTAATGTCCTTATTTTGTGTGGAAATTTAATCTGATTTGTATCTATTGCTGATTTCATCATCTTAAACAACATTATCAGCATCAACTCTCTTCTGTGTCTCACTTGATCTGAGTAGAAATGTTTTCTTCTTTACAGAAGAAAAATGAGCAAACATTTTCAAAATTTGATGCATACAATTGTGCACAAAGCATTTATCTAATTTTCATGCTCTGTATATTAGAGGAATTATCAGAACCTAAAAGCAGATAGAAATAATAGCATGCATTCTTTTGGGGTAGCCATTTTTAAAAATTCCCCACAAAATTTTATAGCTCTACCTTTTTCCCAGCCTTCCTTATGCATGTACCTCCATGTTATTATTTAGTTAATGGAAAATCAAAGGAAATTTAACAGGTGTTGTAAGGAACCACTTACACTTGAGAGAACAGCTTCATGGTCATTATCTGGCTTGTGCTTTGGAGCCACACTGGAAGGTTTGGACTTCTTACCCAGCTCCATTCCCTGCCCTAGCCCATTTCATTAAGGCCAGTGAATACCAGGCATATGTTTCAGACAAACTCTGTGGAAGTGCCTCCTTCACAGCTACTCAGGCCCATCTCTGCTTGCTATATGATTCCTGTGTCCCCTGCTGCACCCTGGCATTTCTGCAGTGTGATGAAATTAATTCAGATGAAGAGCACAGCTACTGATGTGCTGCCCACCCCAAGTGACAGGTACATTCAGCTTTGCTGCTGTGACCTCCCAGGTCCCCAGAATTTATCTTCGTAGACAACACCATCACCAAAAGCATCAAAAAGTGCAAGGAAGGTGCTGTGTTTCAGAAACTCTTTTTTTTTTTTAACCTTTAACTGCAAGCACAGGGTTGTAATAAGAAAGTATTACATTGCATTACCAGGCATGTCACTGCAAGCAAAACCAGTTTCACATCTTGGGTAGTTTGAGAAGCAGACAAATACTGTGACTGTCTTTTTCTTCTTGATGTCCTTGGATAATTGATCTTGAGCTAGGAACTTTGCATTCCAGCAGAAGCCTGGATTAAAAACATAGACCAACAACAGTCAGCCATCAATCTTGAGGCAATCTATCCTGTCTGCAAGCATTTGTATGAGCCATTAGCTATTCAGTAACTCAGGAAGAGATAATCTTTCAAAGAGAATAAACTCTCAGTGCATATCCCCATTCATTCCTCCTATTCTTTCGCTAATTCCCATCTATTACTCCCTCAGCACTTGCAATGAAATCGCATGCTCATTGCTTTGGTCATATTTATATACCACATTACTAAGCATCAGAAAAGAAGAAGTAAATGCTTTGGTTTTTTTTTTCACATACAATTTCCAACAAAGATTTGAGACAGAATTTTACAAAAATACTGCAGACCAGGATGCAATAATATCCTTCAGCATGCATCCATACCTACATGATTCTCAGTTTTATCTATTTCTCCTGACATCATTCCTGAAGTGCAACATAGTACCAGGAGTAGCGGCATTAAAATAAATTAAATTAAACTAAACTAAACAGCACATCTCATTGTGAGGGTCCTTTCCCACTGCCAAAGCAGAGTAGAATGAGAGGTTAGGTAAGATAAAGGAGACAAAGGTTTGTTTTCAAAAAGGCATATCTTCAGAAGGCATCTCCTCTTCAAAAACTTTGGAGCTGTCTTTCCTGTGTCTGAAAATACTCACATTTTATATACATACATTTTACTGGGAAACATTCAAAATTCACATTTGAAGTCAGTTATGCTGCATGCCTGTATGGACCAAGGGCTGGGAGGAGGGATGCTGATTGCTGGATCTTTTCACTGTGTCCCTGCCCTCCTGACGAAGCTTCCTGCTTCATCTGCTGCCCCAAATGAGCCCCATCAGGAGAGTTTCTGGCTGAAGTTGAGTCAGGATTGTAAACTCAGCCTCAATGTCTGCTCTGCTGTTTGTACATCAGTAGAAAAGAAGAAAGAAACAATTTCCCTTTCCTGGGCTGAGACAGACTGCTCAGAGCCCACTGGACATGAGCACATTGTCAGTGCAGAGCACCAACCTACAGCACCCATGGCCTGCTGGGCTTCCCACGTAACTCCATTACTCTGCACAGTCTTCTTAATTGTTTAGGTATTTTTTTCCAATTTGTTAGCACGCCTCTGGGGTATTCCCATTGGAATTCTTATTCCTAAAGACCAACAATAGACTAAAGCAAATTGTATTACTTTGGGACTGGTCATTAAGGCTGTTACATTGTTTTTCCTTTTTTCAGATAGCAATTACAGGCTGTGAAGTGTTAATACTTTTTTTTTTCTTCCCACTACATTGCACTGAAGATCTTCTTGACCACATGAAGATTACAATTAATTAGCTCATGATCTTTTGCTTAGTGAACTTGGTTAACAACATCACATTCAGAACTCCAACTATATTTCCAAGCCATCAGGTTCACAGCATTTTATATTTAAGCTAACAAATAATTTCAAGAGATGCTTTTTCACTTTTTATAAATTGAAGTCAATTTGATCAAGCCACAAGCACTGCAATTTTCAAAGCCCAGGAAAATAGTCTGGTGCCTAATCATGGCAGAAGAGTCAACTCTTGCAGACTCCTCTTTAAATTCCTAGTCTAAACAATCATATTTCTTAAGCAGAAAACAGCAACACTGAAATAAAAAGGTGTAAGCTATTTTAAGGGGTTTTTTTTTCTAATATAAAAAAGTGATTTTTTTTTCAATATAAGAAGCATGCATTTTCTGGCCAGCTTCACTTTAAAGGAATTTCATATGCACAATTAAGATATTAAGATATTGGCATGGGCCCAACCATGTTATGAATTTAAGTGTGCCAGTACTGACAAATCATTGGCACTTAACAGTTCTGTCTTTAAAATCATCATAATTTGACTTCAGAGCAGTGCAAAAAGCTATAAAAGAATTTTAAGAGCTGGAAAATGACTTTTCTTTCCAGACTGTTCAGAGAACTGTACATTCATTGTACTTTTGAAAGCAATGTCACTTGTGAAACTGGCAACTTTCCCACCCATAATGTCTTAGAGATGTTTATAGCACATGATATTTTAATTGCCTGGTGACAAAACTATTTGGAAATAGATCAGTTTCACAATGCATTTGCTTTGTATTTTGAACAAAACAGCATGAGGTCTGAATATTGCAAAGATCTGGACATAAGCCTGACAAAACAACACAAATGTTAGGGGAAGGTGTCCATAGCCCATCACCCTTAGTGCATCCAGGAATCCACATGCACAAGCTTAGGTGTGGGCAAGGATTCAGTCTGTCCAACAATCATCCAGGTGCATCACAGATTCATAGATTCATAAACCTCATCAAATTTAACCCACACCATATCTTCTAAAGGATGGTCTTTCCAATCAAGCAGTGGCTGTCCAGACCAGCACTTTTTTTTTTTTTTTTTTTTGTGAATAAAACCACAGTAGCTTCTAAACTATTGCTATTTGAAATAGGGAGCTGCTGGACAAGGAAGACAGAGCTACTCAAAAAAATGTATCAAGTCATTCTACAGTCAAATTACAACATTGTGGTCTGATTTGCATAAACCAGGACACAGAATTCAATACAGCAGACAAATTGGGTTTTTGGGAGTTTTTTGGTGCATATATGGAGGAGTATTTTTTACATAGAGTCTCTCCCTGAACCTACAGGACTGACTGGATGCGAATGGGCTGTCTGCTGCCTTTCAAGCCAGATTTACCATCTTTGATTTGATGTATAAAATACTCAAATGGCTTTGGATACACCACCTGGGGGACTGGCTTTGACTGGATGTCACACCTCTAAACCTGGACTCTTTTTTTTCTACAACCAGTATTGGATGTGGTCATGTAGCCAAACTCCTGCAGTTTTGGAATTTGTGCCTCACTTTCTCTAAGCCCATGCACAGAGAAAATTCAATCTGCCAACCACACACCAACAGATTTTTTCTTAACATCCCACCTTTTTTAAGAGGTAGTCAGGAGGGTTGATTTGCTTGGTGATTACATTCACCAGAGAGGAGAAAATAATAAAGTGTTTAAAGGTTTTTCATGGTAGCTTTTTAATTTGGAAGCTCCTTTAATTTCCCAAGATTTTGGTTTGTTTGTCTTACTTTTAAGTTATCATACCAGGGTTCACAGGTAACCTTACAAGGCATTTTGAAGTTAAAAATCAGGGGAAAAAGTCACTTCAGTACAATCCACAGTTTTAGACTCTTGAAACTATGTTTGCAAAGGGTAAAGAATTTTCTTTTTATTTTATTTTACAAAGCACACAAAATACACACTGTACTTGACACGTGCACAACTCAGGGCACTTGATCCAAGTCCCATTTACTGCACTTGGTAATTTGCAAATTTAGGTCCTGCTGAAGTATCTGAAAGGAAACCCTCTTGTGAGCATGATTTTGATTTACAGCAGCTAAAGTTATAAGCTGTAGATGAGTCTCTAAAATCTTTGTTTCTAGGAAAAACGTGGGTCCCACTCCTAAACTGGGATTTTACTGGAAGGCTGTGGTGGAAAAAGAGTTACACCAGTGTTCCTTGCCATATTAGAGATCATGATTTGTAAATGGGGACTGACCTTTAGCTGTACCAACACTAGCAGGTGTCACTGTAATTTATTCCTTCATGGGATTTCCTCTCTGGTGCTTCCCCAGCACCGTGGCCTTGTTTATCAGCTCAGCAGTGCCTGTAACAAAACATGCCCACATATTCCACGTCACATCCTTACCCCGAGCAAGGGGAGCCAGACACCCTGCAATATGGAATGTGCATTAGCCAGCATGCTCCATAAAATTTCAAAGCCTGAGACCTTTTCACAGCATGACAGATTTTCTCATATAGCTTTCCACATTCCTGGCATAACCCAATACAGGCACTGCAGGCTGAATGATAAACAGAGACTCCTTCAGGAAACCTTGGGAAAGTGGAGCCTCAGAATATTACACTTTGCTCTGAATATTCCACAGATGACCGAAGGCTGCACAGTCCATTTTTTTCAAGACAGACAGAAAAAGTAAAAATGGAAGAAAAAAAGTATCTGGCAATGACCTAGCACCACCCCCAAACACTACCTTTTGTGAAAAATAAAAAATACTTCAGTACTTTCTGATCCTGGAAAAAGCAGAAGCAGCATTTCAGCAGACACATGATTTTATATTGGTTTTGCATTAGGTGCATCAAGACGTTTCATTGCAAATAAATAAGATTTAACTGCAAATCATGAGAAGCATGAAAAGATATTTCTGATAAGTGACTCACTTCTATTTTTTCTGTTTACCAGCTCTGGCTTACACATATATCCACTGCAGCCCCAGTCACAGGCCAAGTGCATTCAGCACTCAGAAAGCACTCAGAAATCATGAGCCTTGCCACAGGCAGCACACACCCACTGAGCCAGGCTCTGAGCAGCATTCAAACCATGCAAAAATATCCCAGAGTGGAGCCAGGGCAGGTACACACTGCCAGGCTCCGAGCAGCATTCAAACCATGCAAAAATATCCCAGAGCGGAGCCAAGGCAGGTACACACTGCCAGGCTCTGAGCAGCATTCAAACCATGCAAAAATATCCCAGAGTGGAGCCAAGGCAGGTACACACTGCCAGGTTCTGAGCAGCATTCAAACCATGCAAAAATATCCCAGAGTGGAGCCAAGGCAGGTACACACTGCCAGGTTCTGAGCAGCATTCAAACCATGCAAAAATATCCCAGAATGGAGCCAGGGCAGGTACGCACTGCCAGGCTACTCCAAGTCACACCCCAGGGGAAAGCAGAGCATCTTCAGAGCTGCTCTGCTTCCATCAGCTGTCAGGGGCTCCGAGCTGGCACAGGTTTCAGGCATTGTTGGGATGTTCTGACCACACTCATGGCTTTGCAGCCTGTGGAGCACAAGAAGAAAAGGGCAGCAGAGGATTTTCTCTCTCACAGAGTGACTTCTTTGGTGCAAATCCAGAGCAAAACCTCTCAGAGCACAGCCAGGAGCCCTGGCCAGGATGAGTAATGACGACCGTGTGTGCAGCCACTGCATGTAGTGAGAGCACAAAGTACAAACAAAATAATGCACCAAGGACCACAGCCACTGTGCCTGTGTTGGAGCTGAGAAAGCTTCAGCTGGTACTGTTTGCAGTAGCTGGGATCAAAAGAGGGAATGTATAGCTCCCAATCTACAAAAACCTGTCCTATCTGTTATTCAAAATTATCTGTTAAAATAAAACAAATGTGTAACTGTGTTTCTGACCCCAGATTTGGGCAAAGCACTGGACTGGGTCACACTTTCATCAGCTGTTACCCTTGTTTATGACTGGACAGCAAAACCAGATCCTATTGCCTCTGCTCCCTCCTCACACTACTCTGTGATGACCACAAAATGACAGAACAGTATTTCCACACTGGATGTTTAAGCAGGGAAAATCTGAAGATTATTTTGAAGATTTCTGCTGTTCTTAATGATTCAAAGAAAAAAAATGTTTGCAGCAAATAACCTGAAATCCTGGGTCATCAAAAAAAAAAAAAGATCTTGTGTTCTTTAGCATTCATTTAATTTTAAACCCTATGCAAAAGGAGAAAGCAGGTTCATTAATTAATAGATATCAATTGCAAAGTGCCATCCACTCTGTTGAGGCCAAGGTGCTAAATGACTAAGCTGAAATTCTGATACTTAGTACAAATCATAGGCATGTCAACACCTGACTAAATCCGGGAAATTATATCCCCTGTACTACAAAACAAAGCCAACAAACAAACAAATTATGCTTTCCATTGGTGGAAGTAAATGTTGAGAAGTAACTGACAACTGAGGAGACCACATATTTTAGTAATTTTGCTCACCTGTGGAATGCAGTGAGATATGAGTTGAGTAAGAACTGTCAGGATTTCCAGTTCTCCTGTAAATTAAACCAGGGTGATCTGAAGACGAGGAAACAAACACATCCAGGAAAGGTCTCTCCCTTTCACACACAACACAAGCAGTATTGATCCTAGCCAGTGAGGAATTTCTGGGAGACAAAATTCTCAGGTAATGGACTGAGGGAGCACTTGGAAAGAACCATGACCCCAGTTCTGCTGAAAAAATGTTAATATTTATGAGAAAAAAAAATCTTTTACTTCCCAAACATGTCTTTACAGTCTTGATCTAGAGACACTGATAGAGACACAGATTGCTCAGAACATATCCATTTCTACATATATTAAAAAGGTTATACATTTCAGTATACATTATCTGTAGAGCTTATTTTATTGTTAAGAATATTACTCTAACATGTAGATGACAGAAACTGAGTTATTAGTGATATTCATCACTAATAATCATGAACTATTTTGCGCCAAAGGTAAATTTATCTGGTTTTAAGGTAGACAACAATATTTTTATTAACTCTACATTTTTGGAATCCAGCCTGAAACCTCAATTTTTTTCCCAAAATACAACTATGTTAATAAAAATCTCAAGCTAATCAGCACAGAAGCTACACATACTCTTAGCTAGAGAAAAATATGATGAGTAGAATTTGGGGGAGACTAATTTCCCCAAACACACCAGAGAATTGGTAAGCACCTTTATCTTCACGGCCAATAAATCTTTTCCTGTCTTACTGAAGAATAATCAGTCTTGTGTGATAGAAATATATTTTAAATAGCTTTTTTTTTTTTAATTTTAAAGTAATCCACCACTTGAACTTTCCAATTCATTTCCGCGAGCCACGAAAATGCCTGATGCAACACTGCAATTTTAAAATCATCCCTGGTCACTGAAGCTGACCAAGCCACCATGTGTGCACACAGTCTCCACCAGCAGTTAAAGACCAAGCTGCAGAACAGGTGATGCCACCATGTGGGGCCTTGACTGCTAAATGAGGTCAACTGACAGGCAGTGTTCTGAAGGAGGGGGACAACATGGAAAGAAGAGCCAAGGTTGGAGATGAAGCTTTGGAGGCCGAGCAGCAGCCTCACAGGCTAGCTCCTATTGTGCTCAGAAACAGCAAGAATTTGACATCTGACCTCTCCTAGGAGAAAAACCCAAGCAGCATCTCCAGAGTAGGCAGTGAAGCATGGAAGTGCACTGTCCACACAACAAAGAGCAGATAGACCAAAATTCATTGGATAAACACATAAACAGGGGCTTCCTGGGTGTCTCTGGGAAGCCCCTGAAGATCCATGCTTTGAGAAACAGTGCTCAGGTATCTTGTGAGAAGTTATGAAACATCACTGAGACTGCTCTAAAGCCCTCCAAATTCACAGCTCTTTTTAGAGTTTTGTGACTCCCTTCTCCATAAGACTTCGCCACAAGCCTTATTCTTGTTTCAAGCAACATCAATGGTCTCCTTCTTTATCCAGGCAGGTGGCATTTCCTATTGTACCCACTTGTGGCAAAACAGGTCATTTATCTTTCAAAAGAGCAGTTAATGAACATTCTCCCCCATCAGAATGGCTGGTAAAGGCCTCAGTCCAGAAGCAGAGGTGGAAGCACTGATCACAGCCCTTCCCACTGCAGGGAATGAATCTCCATGACATCAGAACTAATCCAGAATTACTTTCTGCTCCAGATGCATCCAGTGAAATGGGCAGCTTTGTTGCCAAGAACTCCCATATCAGACACTCCCCATTCACCTGATCTGTGCAGTAGGGAATGCTTTGCTTGTGTGAAACACTTACCACCACATTGCTCCAGGTTTCCTTCAAAGAAATTTACATCCCATTTTGGGCCTCCTTTACGTGCAGGCTGAGCATCTTTAGTTCCTTCTAAAAAACAGCTTGGGTACCTGAACTCTAAAAACAAATAATACCTGAGCCTCTGGAAGCCTGCTCAAGCAAATATATTCAGTCAATAAAATAATCTCAGCAGAATTCAGACTTATGTCCTTGTCTGATTTTGGACCAGCAAAGAATGCACAATCAAACCCCATTATCCAGGGCTTTGAAAACACAGTCTTCAAAATGGGATGGATTTGAAATCACTGGTTTTCCTGCACCAACACCTTCACTAGTGGCTTCTGTCAATTATATGACACAGGGGCAGGTGAAGGAAAAAGACCTGACTGATCTGAGACCACTAACAATGAATCTTGTCAGATGAGTATTTTGTAGTAAATTTCTCCTCCTTGCATTGTAATTCTCACAAGCAGCCTGAGGAGAGGTAAGCAGGTTTTTTTTTCCTTTTTTTCAAGTTGGCAGCGGAACCTACTCAAGGTCAGTTGCTTGGTGACAAGTTTCTCTGGCTACAGAATAAATACTCCACATCTGAAATACTTGAGAAAACACTGTTTTTCCTAACTACATTCCATAGTACTTGGCCAATGGGGTTTCCCAGAATAGTCTAAAATCTTAACAGGGTTACACAAAGGACTCCCTCCAGTTAGATTATCACTCTAAGACAGACACAGATCCATCCCCTACATGTTAAACCTGCTCCAGGGTCTGGAGCTGATGTGAAGTAGTTTAACTGCCTAGAACAAATTAGCTGGCTGGATCCTGTGCCCTTTTAAACATAGGCATGGTGGGAGACATTTTGCAGGGAATGAAAAACTGGAAGTCGCTGTGTTCAGTCTGAGGTGCCTGCCAAGGAAAGCATATCTAAGGAAAGGGACAAGGGAGCAAGGCACAGAACCAGATATTTCATCACCAGGGATGCTCCTGGAAGCACCTGCTCTGGGATCAGCACAGACAGTGTGGGAGTCGCGTGCCTGCTCCCTGCCATCCTCCTCTCCATCCTTTCAGTACAGCACTGCTCTGTCCAGGACACAGAGTTGAAGCCAGTTCTTCCAACCCTCTCAAAACATTTGTCCCAGTGATCTATTCTAAGCACCATCATGGTACTTAGATTCTTATTTTTCAAATGCAAAAAGAAATACTGTGTCCTGGATCAGCAGGGAAGAACCCTGCAGAATCAGCTAACTCTGCATCTTTTTCCATCATAATGACAGGAGATGTCTTCAAAGAAACCAAGAATAGGACAAGCATTTAGTGATGCTTCTTTAATACATTTTTCAGCTCTCAGCACTCTGTAGCATAAGAATTTCCTCCACTTAATAGCCCTTGATGAAGCCTTCTTCCATGAATTTGTCTTCGTACAATGACTAGGGAGGAGAAACGAATTCTAGATTTTATGATTTGGTAATAATTCCCTGTCGCTGTAGAGCGCGACACAGTACAGTAATACACGACTCCATCAGAAGGGTGAAAAAGGGGGTGTTTTATTAAATGAACATAACTTTTATAGTCTTTCCAGATATTGACACCCATCTAACACATATACAGTGCCCATTGGTCATAAACGAGAAACAAAGTTCTCAGTAGACACCCAAAGAGCCACGTCACACTTGAGCCGGCCAGAGTCCATATCTCTCTTCTTCCTCTGGTCTCCATGGTAACGACCTTGGCATTCCTTCAGGAGAGATACAGGGCTTCTCCTTATCTTCAGGAGGCCCTGCTGGCTCACAGGGACAGCACAGAATGTCTTTCCCACAATTCCCAGAGAAGAGCAACAATTATATTGAGTTTTTAAAAACCCTATGGCAAAGAAAAAGGTGTTCTTGAAAGAGCAAAATAGGGACTCTCCACCTCATAAGTATCAGTTAGAAACTTGTATGAAGAGTTTTAAGGCTGCCAATTTTCAAAGGGGAGGCAGTCAAGAAATGGGTTTAAACTCACACGCTATAGATGTTGGTTCAAGTATTCCTTTAAATACAGGATCCAGGTTCCAAACTCACCTGGGCTTTTCAAAAAAAAAAAAATTAGACATGTACCACTCATTTGCAGTCTGGGGATCTAAGGTCAACACACAAAATTAAGTCTCCCACGCATACCTAAATGCTGTGGGTGTTTTCACTCCAAATATTTTTTTTAATTTCTTCATACACCCAGAGCACTTACATCTCAGAGCTGGAAGCTCCACATCTGTGGGAGAGCCAACTGTGAAAAGGGTCTGGGCACTAATTACACCTATCTGGGCACTTATTAGCACCTTTGAGAGAAGGAAGTATTGGTTTCTTCTCATTCATACAGGGAGGTAAAGGTACTTTTCCTCCATTTTGTTATACTCATTTGCCAAGGGGATTATTTTTCCCAGATGTTCCTGCCCCATTTGCTGGACAGGATGGACAGTGGTTGCTTTATAAATTCCCATGTTTTCTTCATTATCAGCACTCTGCTCACATTGTAGAAATTATTAATTTCCTCTTAATTTTCCTCCATAATGTGTGCGTTTTGCAGATGTTGCATATATCTACATTATCTCATTTTGCAATAAAAAAACAAACTACAGAAGAAGTCCTCCTTTTGAATCTACTTACTTTACACATCTTACTTCAGATTGTCAGAATTTGATTTTTCAGTGTACTTGTTAGTTTGCTAAACTGGTGCTAGTTTATTTGTTAAAGTGACAATCTGGAGTTTATGGCGATTGGAAAAGGCAAATAGCAAATTAGCAAATAAGCAAATTAGGCCCAGGATCTTCAGGTAAACAGCCACAAAGCAAAGAATAAGTATCTCTATGTGTTTTCACTTAGAACTCAATGACTGACAAAGAATTTCCTCATCACTGCACTCAAAACTTGAGTCTTCCTAGAGCTCTGCATTTCATGGACTATCACTCTGTTTCTGGGATATTCAAAGCACTGCTCCTGCAAGCTTCAGTCCCAGAGCACTTTGTCCTGTGCAACAAATGAGCAAAAGAAGCGGCCATGACACTCAGGGAGCAGAGCAAAAATTGCATATAAATCCTTAATTCTATTACTGTCTTAATGTCAGTGCTCAACTTTGTCACATCCTGTTCATACAGCCCAGTAGATGCTCAGCATAAAATGCTCAACCAGCAACACCAGAAATTTGCTGACAGCCAAAAAAAAAAGGATGTTACTTAGGTTCCAGGATTTATACCAATATTCTAAAGGGATAGTAATCCAGCAAATGTTTTATCCTGTTCTTATCCCTCTGACAGTTCCCTGGACTCTTTATTCCAAGTTCAAAGCAGTTTGCTAAATAAGTCTTAGGCTCCTGAGTCATAGAATCATAGAATGTTGTAGGTCATATATTTCCAACTCCACTTTTGTCCTGTCTGTTGATTGTGGAAACCATCCTAATTTCATCAGTGTCTCCACTCTCCCTCCTGGAGCCAATTCTCTCTCCTACATGGTGCAGTCCAGCTTGCCTTTCATTAACTATGCATGGCCCACTTATCCTCTTTAGCTAAAACCTCACCCTAATTTCTTTTATTTCTCTGCCAGTTTCCTTATCCTCATTTCCTCACATCATATCTGATCTTGTACCCCTTGAATCTGTAGTAGGTAGCTACATAATTTTCTTGATGTGAACAAGGGTTACATATCCCTGACAGGGCTGAGTAAAAATTATCTCCCAGAGTGGGACAACTACATCTTTTCAGAAAAAAAAATTCCAGTATTTTTTTAGCATGGGAAAAACAATGTATTTTTTTCTAGTCTTGTTCTTGGAAGACATTAAACTGTTTTGGCTGAAACTTTCTGAAGAGAATTCAGACGGAGGCAGACACCAAATGAAACATGGAAAAATTTAATTTGAAAAGCTACTTTGACAAAGTTGTGAACAGCTGAAAATAGCCCTTAAAGGCTGGAAATGCCTGGCAGCCTTAGCAGTAGATGCTGTTACAAGCCCTGCCTGCAGTGAAAGGTCCACCCTACCACGTCATCCACTTTGGTGACAATCAAGCATAACCCAACTGCATTTCTGGAGTAACTCCGTGTCCCTGCTAACCAACCAAGACAGGATTTCTGCCATTTAACTGTCCAGCAATTTGGTACCTCCATGAATCCTGACAGGGAGATGCTCGGAACACTTCCCCACTCTCCAGGGCTGTGACATGGAACACGAATGCGCACTGCAGATCTCCCCTGAGCCCCAGTTTCTAAGGTGGCAGTTCATGGCAAACAGCTGGTGACTGGGCTCCCAGCTGTCCAGATTCCTTCTGCCGGAGTCAGTCATAGCCCTACTTGTGTCTTCAGCCTCTCCTCCCCAAATTTGGCTGGTAATGGACCTACCTAAAGTAATTAGGCCACCTGTTGCATCGCCAGATCCATTTAAGGGAGTTCTTCAGTGCTTCAGTTTACACGGTTTGACAGGAATTGTTTAAGTAGGTACCAGTGTAATGGCACTGCAAAGTGAAATTGTGGCATTATTTTAATCAATAAATACAAATTACATGCTCAGATTACCATGAGTTGTTATAATTAGTTCTCCATACAGTCCATAAAATGCCAACTTTTTGCACGTTTCATGATGTGGGATGGGAATTGCATTTACAGATGATTGGGATGTTTACAAACAATTGAGTTTTTACAGCTCAGAAAGATGTTTTAACCCTGGTTAAAAAAAAAAAACAACAACAAAAAAGTATCAGTTGTAGAACTTGAAAATGGCTATTTGTTTTGGGAGTAAATTTGGTTTTATTGGTACCATTGTTACCACAAAAAAGGTCACCATAAATTAGCACAGTTCTAACACAGACCAATTCTGCATCCATACGTCCTACAGATTTATTTTTGGTTTAGATGTATAAATAGGATCTATTTAATCTATATATACTTATATATCTATATATACATACAGATACATGTATCTCCCCCGTCTTAGAGGTTCTTCACAATAATGCCTTCAGGCAAAGAGTGGGATTTCTTCTCAGTAGGTTACATGGTAATTTTGGCCACTGCTTAGCATGTAAATTATATAAATTAATATAAACATAACAAATATATTTATATACAGTAGATTTTAATCAATTTATAAAAAATACAAATAATTTTACATTACCAAGGATTTTAATATCACAGTATTTCACTTTAATTTTTCTTTCTTTACGCATTCCTTTGTTTCATGTCTTGAAAGGGTGCTCCACCCTGTAATCTTCATTCACTTTGTCCACTGCTCAAAACTGACATTAACCACTCGTTTATTTTTAAATAAATCCTTAAATGCAAAAGAAAACCATCAACAGGGTATAAATATCTTTTAAATATCTAAATGTCAGCACACTGCTCCATAGGAAATACCAGGAAATACCAGTGGATACTTTGACATCATACCACACTTAAAGGGCTTAGATTCTTCTTATCTCCATGAAAAGAGAGAGGGAGAAGACTTATGGAGGTAAAGAGGAAGATCTCAATCTCCTTTATATTTTGCACTCCTGAAAGTGTGATAGTCCTAATTTTGTAATGCAGAATAAACAGGATGGCTTCCCACATCCTGCAGGATGGGATAACAACAACATGAATGCAATGAGAATTTAACCAAGTTGCTATTAAAACTGCTTTGAATGCATAAGGAGTTTAGTAGACAACAAGATCTAAATTAACTCTTCAGTCAAAATTTTTATGATTATTAAATTAATTAAATGTGACTCAAAACATGGATGTTCTAATAAACTGTTTGGGGTTGCAGCCACTTTTACCATTGTAAGACACAGAGGAATATTATGACAAATAATATTTGGCCAGACCACTCTTAAAATCAGAGTGCAACTCACGTGATTAAAATAAGGTCCAAATGAAATATTTTAGGTACATAAATACCAACAGATCCAGTCCATAGGGTATGGTCCATAACAAGACCACAAGCTCTGATTTACAGGGAAAACTTAAAACATTGCCCTGCAGGGATAAAAAAATGAAAGTTGTGAATTCCACACTGGTGACAGTTCCAATATCCCCAAACGTTAAAGGCAGTAAACCACAATTTCACCTGTCCAGCTTCTTATAACATCCACACTTTCAAACAATTAATACAAACAGTACACTGTCAAATGCAATTTCCATAGGACTGAAATCAAGAATGAGATTTATTTCTTAAAGGCACTATCAATTTCTCCACAAGCTTTGTTTTGCACACAACAGCTCAGAATTGCGATGATTAACTGAAAGAAGAAAAATGGATCACTGTCACTATTTTTCCAGTTACTCCTTATAAAAGGTATGTCAGCACATCAAGTAGATAACATGCACTTTCCTTTTGTGGTTTGCTGGTGGTGGAGAAATAAAAAATGGACAGAACTATCATTAAAATTAAGAATCAGAGAAATAGACAAGGGGTTAGTTACATCTATATATAATTTATTGTTGCCTAGCAGGATTTCAAGCCCATGACATGCACCTTCAAGCATTAGAGGCTGTTTTGTAGATTGGTCATCCACCATAAATAAAATCTGACTCTGAAATCAATTGACCTGACATTTACCCTGTTTCACTGCCTAAGCACATACCAGCTCTCATTCTGATTTTTTAGGAGGCTCCAAAAGACAAAATTACAAGGGCTGATGAGCAGTTACTAATGACAAGCCTGTAGGAGTGTGTGAGTCATGAATGGGCCAAAAACCCTGAATGGAAATACTGTAGGCTTTTACCTAGCTGAACTCTGATGTCATCATGTGAGCTACCAAGAGATATAAAAACAAGTATATGAAGTGGAAACCTTCCCTTTCACATGAGACAGAAAATGATGAAACAAAAAGAAGGATTAAAAAAAAAATTTGTTAAAGAGTGTTAAAGAGGCCAAGGATACTGCATTTCTTGGGCAAGGTAATACAATTTTCCTATCTTTACTGTAGCAAAAGTCAGTTCTTAAAAGACAGTATTACACTGAGTTGCAGTAAGATTTAGGTTGTTTGACTTAATACAACACCTATTTTAAAGAAGACAGTTCATTTGAGGAAATGTACTTCCTTTTGCCAGGTAAGTTGAATCAAGAAATCCCAGTAATTTTGTCCTTGGGCAAGTAGTCAAATCCTCCAGTGTCCTAGTAGGGTGCTTGTTTCAGGCTAGGCATGAAGGTCACTCGCAGGGCTTTGGTATCAAAAACTTACTCGTGTTGTCACCCCACTCGTTGTTGGTGCTGAAGCACAGCCAGAGTCCATCAGACAATCTCTGAGACACAAATCTGTCTTCCATGGAATAGATTATTCCTGTGGTATCCACCTGGTACTGGTACTCACACACATCACTTGCTAAGAAATGTGAATATTTGGCAGGTTAAAATCATTCAGTCAGTTTCAGGCCAGGAAGAGCCATGAGGAATTTGGTAACAAATCAACCAGCCAGGTAAAAATGTGCTCCTGCCAGCCCACAGCATGGCATGTGGACACTGAGTACTCTTGGACTGCCCAGGAAGAGGGTTCCTTCCAGCTTGTTCACATCATTTAACTGGCAGAAGTCCACAAGTCTGTTCCCAATAGCACATTCATGCCCAAGTTGGATAGGAAGTCATTTGACTCAAACAGTTGTCATTCCTTCCCCTCTGTCAGCATAGGGCTTTCTGAAGGATCTTCACTCAGCTGCAGTCTCAGCAGGTCATTTCTCTCTCATCAGATCCCAAGGTAAAAGCTGCTCTAGCTCCATTTACCGTACCCAGCTCTCCCCATTGTCAATTCAAACCTGAACGAGCCTTTTGAAGTCTCTTAGTCCTCTTTTTTTGTGCCAGGAAACCTTTGGGACAGTTTATAATCTATATAAGCACTAAGACAGGACCACAAAATGAATCGTATTAATATAATTACAACCAGTAAAACCATCAAAAGGACTGATTCCATATTTAAGCTAAAATAAAGAGGTAATGTGAAAAAAAAATCCTCTGGGAGATCTAATTATATAATGAAGTATTCAGTTCTGCACAGCCAGCCCAGCAATTCCTCTAACATTCCAATCAAAGTGATCTTACTAGCATGTGAGAGAAGAGTCCAGCTGACAGATTTGGGACATGTAACGTACTATTTAGTCAAGAGGCCCCATGTGCTATTCATAAAGAATTAACAAACTCTTATATTGACAATGACAGTATTGTCAGAAGACCTTTGGAAGGGGGAAAAAAACCTCCATAAACTCAGCCTCTGTGAAGTTGGACTTTTTTTTTTGGCCCCTCTTTTCCAATGCTGATGTAATCTCCAAACATCTCCAGCAGCAGCTGCTCAGCGAAATCAGGCACCTTCTCCCTAGTCCCTTTCAGCAGCACACGCAGCACTTCCCAGCTCCCTCAAGACAATCAGGGCCTTTCTTTCACCAATTAGCTATCACTTCAAGAGTCCTGGCTGTCCAACGAGCTCTTAAGAATGGTCTTTGCAGGAAACAACAAAGGAGGAGCTATTTTTCCCCCCTAGACAAATGAAAAGGGGAAGAAGGGGAGGGGGAAGAGGGGGACACAAAAAAGCAAAAGAAAACAAATCAGAACATAGAAGCTGTCCAAAATGCACCGCTCATTTAGTACATGGACAAATGCAGAAATGTCCTCAACAGCCAAGGCTGGAGCAAAGCACACACACACACAGACAAACAAAAAAAAAGCTCCTACTTTCTTTAGGAGGTAGTTTGTTTAGTCGAATATGTTAAAAAGGTTTCATAGAAAGAAGTGCTCTTGTTACAGCAGTCTGAGCAGTGCAAACTGAAAGGGAATGAAACTCCTGTAAGATTATGCTCTGTTTCCTTATTTGGCTCTCCAAATGTAAAGCAGCATTATTTGAAGTAGACACTATAGGAAAGAACTCGGTTTAGCTCACTTTAAATATAGATGGATTGATGAAATGAGTAATTACTGGAACTGTTAAGATCTTTTCAGAATTACTAACTAGCAAGTTTCCTTTCCCCAGAAATAGCACTTTCTGTCTAAAAAGAAATTAAAGCCTGATTCAGAGACATAAGGCTTTGGGAATTCTATGTTCTTTTTCCCTTGAATTCAGGGTACAGTAATACCTTGAGATTACAGGATACAGTAATATCCTTGGAGATGCCAAGTCCTTATTAGAACTAGCACAAACTCCAGGACCCACTTCAGAAGAAAACAAAGAACTTTTATTGATATTTAAACAATTCCTTGCCTGGGCCTGTGGGAGTTTTGAAGGCAAAACTGGGAAGGATCAGCACTAAGTGAAATGACTTGGATATGGTTAAAGCAATAGCCCTGTGTCAGAGTTGCTTCCTTGATTTTTGAAAATTTTGCATTAAACCAAATGTCATACCAAAATACTGACTCTCAGTATCCTCTCAAAGTATCACTTTCTGGTCAAATTTGTCCTTGATTGGGGTAATCTCATGAAAGTCAACATATTGCCTACTACACAGCCAACAGAACCACATTTACACTGCAATTTAAAAAATAAATAAAACAATCTGTTCCCTTTTATTGAATGTGCATCAGAAGCAAAGCCTTGGACTTTGTAAACATTTAAATGGTAAAGCAAAGCAAATACTTTCAGGGGTTTCAGGAGTTTGTTCACACTAATGGGTGTTCTCAACTACAACAAGGATTCCTTAATGGAGGTGGAAAGTGTCAGAATTGATCAGATTGCTTAAAAGGCAAGAAAGTCTGACATACTGCCCTGCATGCATTTATGAAGGAATGGGAATCAACTCAAATTCCTCTGTTCAGGAAGGCTCAACCAAGGGATGAGTACACAAAATCAGGATTAAGGAGGAATCTTTGAGGAGGAACACCAAACAATGTCTTTTTATACCTACAGATTCCAAAAGCTGCTGAGTTTAAAGGGACTGCTCCTTTCAACTAGCAAAGACTTTGCTGAAAAAATGCAGCAGGCTGGAGAGAACAAATAAATACACATGTATATGTTACTAGGGTCACCTACAGCTACAGGAAAAAGGATAAAAGGGGCCCAAAAGGTCTACCAGCTTGCCCTAAGGCAAAATCAACTACATCATTCTTGACAGCTGTTTCTCTAACCTGCTCATTTAAGAGACCTATACCCACACAGATGAAAAGAAAGGAAATCATCATCTCATCTGAAAGGGATTTCAGCAGGAAAAACAGTTTGACAAACTGTTCAGTGGCTCTGCCTGCTGCAAGACAGGGGCTCCACAGTATGCACTCACTTGGGCAACTGGCTCACTTGGTAGCTGTACAATTAATTATTGGTTGAGGTGACGACACCTACATTTTTTTTAGAGAAGCAGTATCTTTGTACCAGCCCATCTGGATGGCTCCAAGGAAAGTGCATTTTTGTGACAACCCTATTCCTCCAGCGTGGTGCAACACAGCTGTCTATGCTCCAGCAGCCTTGCTAAAAAACCACCGATTTCAGCTTGAGCTGCAATCCAGCACATCCCATGCCTTGGCCACCAGCTCCAGCTCACTCTGCTAGCACCAAGGAGCCTGGCGGCTACTTAAGGGCACACCGCAGGGATGAACTGGGGGTTCATTGCATTGCCAAGGGAACAGGTACCTCCTCCTGCCTGGGCTCACGAGCGGCTCTCAGCTCCGGCGGTCCCTGCGAGGTGTCAAAGCTGGAACAGAGGCGACACATTCCTGGTGCCTGGCACCGGGATGTGCCCAGGACAGGCTGACACAACTTCCCTGCCAGCCTCCTGGGCAATGGCAGCTCCCTGGCTCCACATGCCATGGCTGTCAGCTTGGCAGCCCGCTTTTATTCACACACAGGAATGCTGCCCAAAGTGGAAGGACATGCTTTCCTGCTTGGATTTCACTCCTTGGGACAGATTTCCTCCCACGGAAAATTAATGGCACAGCATGAGCAAGGCAAATTTAAATGCCAGATGAAAACTAGTGTGGCTGGATTTTAGAAAATAGTTTAACATGGGTAGTTGTTCTTCCCCTCTTTGCAAAGTATTTTGAGAACAAGTGAGGAAATGTAAAGCCTATACATTGAGCATTATTTGGATTTTCCCAAATTTACTTTTTCACACAACACATGTTCCTAATGTCTGGCACCATTTTTAATGATGTGCCTTTTTTGAAGAATGTGTGCTTTATCACCCATAAAAGCATCCTCTCTGTTCAAAGTTTATTTTATTAAAATAATTTTTCAACCAGTCATCTCTCTAGGGAGCAATGACATCACAGAACAGTATTTCTGATGGGCAATATTTTATTACTAACACGTGTTTTCATCACACTACCAATATTACTACCCTATTCTGCAATAAATATGTCTTAAAATCCTCTAATCTATAACAATTTCCAAGACAAATTTAATATTTTGCTTTTAAAGTATCACATAATAATTGTTCTGGTAAATACCCATTGAAGGGTAGCTTAGGGAAAAAAAGTACGTATTACACAGTCTTGTTGACTTTTAAAATGTAAGGCAACAGATTTCACATCTCATTTTCCAATTCCCTTATAAAGCAATCTCCTAAAATATCAGTACACTCCCAAAATTTTAAAATATCAAGTAAACTTCCAAGCGGCAAAGCAGACAATGCAACAATAATCCTAAAACACTCACTCTTATCACCAGTTTGAACTATATCCCAAAATATAAGTAAATTAGGATTAAAAAGTAGGATATTTGACTTACTGCATTTTCCATACATTCAAAAGTCAGGATATCTACCAAAGGCAGCAGCAAAGAGTTGCAGGTGTTGGCAAGGCTAATAAGAAGTTCTGAGTTCTTTGTTGAAAAAAAAAGGAAGGAAAAATTCAAGACCAGCACTTATCTGTCAGAATCACATTCCTTCTACAGTTATCAGAGCCAAAAAGGCACCTTGCTCCCCGGTTACTTATGTGAAACCTCCTGAGCAAGCATTCTACATCACACTGAGAAGAAAATACCACTTAAAAAGAGTCAGATCAAGACATCACTGTTTTAGAGAACAAAAATCTGACATTCAGAGTCAAATAGTCCTCCCCCTAAGTTGTGATAATGTGCACATATCAAGATCATTAAGTCCTGCATTGAGTCAAAGCACAGTCAACACCTGCCCCATGGGTTTTCTCTTGGAAAATCCCCAGCAAACACACTCCTCCCACTGTAATCAGCTCAGCATGCCCATTTCCATGATCAAGAACAACAAGGACAGACAGAAGATACTTCACTTATTACATGTTTCATCCCTTAAGACTAACTTCAGCCTCCATAAAACCAGAAGTATTAGTAAAACCCCAGCTCATCCTCAAAGATGTCAAAAGTGAGATTTAAATACAACAAAAGAGCACAAATCACAGGAAGCAGCAATAAAAGTGAAGGGAAAGGACTAGAAGGAAATGAAACAAAACCTTATAAATCAGTCTTAAAAGTGATTACACAAAGACATCTGTATTTCTAAAAAGACTTGACGAGACCTCTGCTGTCATTCCATTACCACCTCCATGTACTGCTGGATGAGGCAATCAATGGTCAGCAGGAGACATCTTGGTTCCCTTTCATTTATGGGGATTTCTCACTAGGAATGTGATCAGAACACGACCCAGCAGAATAGCAGAATTGAATTCAGGCCAAAGCACTGACTATTTAGAACCCAAAGGCTGATCTGGAGTAGCAGAATAGACCACATACAGGCCATGATACTTAATGGCACAAATCAATTAAAAGATTAGCAATGCCCAAAATGTCCGCCTAATTGTGAACAAATATAAAAATACTTTGTGACTCAACAGAAAAAAAACAGGGATACATATTTAAATTTACCTTATAAAGTTCAGAGCAGTGTGTTATCAAGTAATTATCTCCTTAGCGATCAGAGAGACCATTCACAATTTGCAAAGTTTTTACACTCAGCTACATGCCTAATTTTTGGGGTAGAAAGAACCTCAAGTTTTTTTTGCTGAGGAAATTAAGGAATTACCACTGAATTTGACCAGGCACAATGATCTATCCCTAAACCAACCTTTTCTGGTGTTCTCCTTCCATCAGTAGATTTTTTTTCCTCCACTGAATTAATAGAATTCACATCAATACAGCAGATAATTTAATAAGTACTATTTTTGACAAAACAATGTTTTCAACAAAATGCCAGTTTTTCAAACACAGAAAACTGGCATAACATGCTTCAGTTTCGACAAAGTATTTGCCAAGGGCTGCTCTCCAGAGCCCTACAATTCAAGATCAGTACAAACCAGACAGATCACAGTCTTCAAACATTATGCAGTCAAGGCACTCATGCATAAAACCACAGTTTGAGCCTTTTGATGAGTGCTGTGGTCACCTGTCTCTCTTGGCTATTCCCAAGCCTCCCTTAAGATCCTTATTTCCTTTTCACTGTGCAAAAACCAGACTGGGACTTTCAGAAATGTCACAGGATGGAAAACTCACTTCCCTCTCATCTGCAACTCCATGTCTTTGGCAGACCAGATCACTTGGATTACGATCTGCCTGTGCTGTACCAAAAAGAGTTCAGACCCAAACCTGCCTCTGGTTTACAATTAAATTTGGGTGTCTTGGTCATCCTTTGTTTTGACTGCACAAGCCAATAGCCCTGAGGTTAAAGTTCCAGTGGTGGGCCCCTGGAACAAGGGGGCCATTTTCCTACAAGGTCCACCATGTGACAAACTTAACAACTAAAGAAAAATTCAAACTTTCTAAAACCAACCATAAGCAAAATGTGCTTTGGCGAACTACAGATCTTGGAAACGACTTGAAGATTATATCACCCCACTCATAAAATGCAGTTATTGTAAAGAACTGTTACCCTTTATAAGTGATGGAAGGCAAACATTTCACATGCTGCACTGATACTGCTTCAAACCTCATTTTTCCTACTCAAAAATGAAAGTCGGGCTTTCAGCAAACTACATTGTGTTTTGAATAAGTTTTTCATTCTACTAACAGGTTATCCTGCTTACTTTTAAAGTCTCTTTGCACAGAAAAAGAAGGGGAGCTGGGGCAAAGAAGGAAAGAAAAGAGTCCATTTGAAAAAATTACACTGCTAGATTACAAGAGTTGAAAGCTGGTATGTAACTTTGCTCCAGGCGATCAAACTGCTAATCAGGAATGCTGTCAGGAACAGAATGGAATTCCAAAAAAATTAGCCATATCCAAGAAGCCAATAAAACATGGGATTAAGGCTCACAAAGAAAACAACTTTATTCAGCCTACTTTATCAGAATTCTTAATAATGTGTACTACTTTTTCTCATCTCAGTCTGAGCTCTTCCACTGGAACAGCGTGGAGAAGGAAAAATGAGCTACACTTCATAAATCTCTTAGTAGTACAGACACCTAAAAATGTTACAGAGAGCAAGACATACAATGCCATTCTACATAAATACCTATGCTTATCACAGCCATGGGAGAAAGGCACAGATTTATTTCTTCAACTTTATATCTGAGGCACCTGACCAAAGAAAAGATGCTACAGACTTCTGGGAAAATCTACAAAGCTGAAGGAAAAGGTTAGAACTTCACTGACCTCCATGCTAAAATGAGGTTCAATACCATAGTATATATATTGGATAACTAGCTACAAAAATAAATCTCTCTCCTCTATGACAATCCCATTGCCTCATGTTTTTCATCAAGTACAACAAGGAAAAATTGCAGGAGTGTGGCTGAGGTACTGTCTGCAACTCAGAGCATTTGCTGTTTTCACCTCTGACAGCATCCCAGAGAAACTCTTCATAATGGTTTATGCCAAAACCACAGGAACATTAAAAGATGTGCTTAAGCTCCCTGAATTGGAGTTTTAATCTTTTTCAGGCCGGTTTTCCTCCTCTGTGAAATGGAGATTACATTAGACTCTTAACTGTACAGCAGTTTGGAGACAGAATTAAATTATTGAAGCATTTTTGTAACAATAAAATTTCAAAAAGGAGATAAAATACTCACAAGAATTACTTCATGCAGGATCTAGACACATAGAGAAATATCCTCCGGTGATAGAAATGCATGTACCATCTTGAATTCTGAGAAAATTAGGTAAATCATAAACATATTCTCACTTCAAGCCATACATTGTCCAGCACACTTATTCACTGGAAAATAAGAGACTGAGGACAATACCACTTGCATTCATATGACTCTGCCATATTTCCCTGAGAATCCGGGCATGCAGGCATTTCCTATAACAAAATTCATCAAGCAAAGCACCAGCTGAGTGTGAGTGTTGGGGATTCATTTGCCTGGTGATTCCCAGACATGGCACTCTCCTGTTTTCCAAATGACCATTTCATATCCATGGTTGGTATACCAAATATTTTCTAAAGAATTTTTGTCCCAGAAAAGGGAGAATCCCTATAAGACACCAGTTGCATCCCCTCCCCTTCCCATGATGAAACAAATTAAATGTTATTTTTATTATCACCACTGACATGGAGGAGGGTTTAGAGTCTTTCATTAGCAAATTTGCAGACGACACTAAGCTGGGAGCATGTGTCGATCTGTTAGAGGGACAGAAGGCCTTGCAGAGAGACTTGGAATGGTTGGATGAATGGGCAGAATCTAATGAGATGAAGTTCAATAAGTCCAAGTGCCGAGTCCTGCACTTTGGCCACAATAACCCCCTGCAACGTTATAGGCTGGGGACGGTGTGGCTGGACAGTGCTCAGGTAGAAAGGGACCTGGGGGTGCTGGCTGACAGTCGGCTGAACATGAGCCAGCAATGTGCCCAGGTGGCCAAGAAGGCCAATGGCATCCTGGCCAGTATCAGGAATAGTGTGGCCAGCAGGAGCAGGGAGGTCATTCTTCCCCTGTACTCGGCACTGGTGAGGTCGCACCTGGAGTATTGCGTCCAGTTCTGGGCCCCTCAGTTTAGGAGGGACGTTGAGATGCTTGAGCATGTCCAAAGGAGAGCAACGAGGCTGGTGAGGGGCTTGGAACATAAGCCGTATGAAGAACGACTGAGGGAGCTAGGGTTGTTCATCCTGGAGAAAAGGAGACTCAGAGGCGACCTTATCACTCTCTACAACTTCCTGAAGGGCGGCTGTGGTGAGCTGGGGGTCAGTCTCTTCCTCCGGGCAACAACAGACAGAACAAGAGGACACAGTCTCAAGCTGTGCCAAGGGAGATACAGGCTAGAATTAAGGAGGAAGTTTTTCACAGAAAGAGTGGTCAAATACTGGAATCATCAACCCAGGGAGGTGGTGGAGTCACCATCCCTGGATGTGTTTAAAAAAAGACTGGATGTGGCACTTGGTGCCATGATCTAGTTGAGGTGTTAGAACATGGGTTGGACTCAATGATCTTGAAGGTCTCTTCCAACCTAGAAATTCTGTGATTCTGTGATTCTGTATTTAGTATTTTATTAAAGCACAAAAGCATGTCTTTTATCAAGTGTGATTTACTTTTTTTTTTTTTTGTCAAGTGTTTCCTCCTCCCTGTAAGAAAATATTTACATAAACATGGAAAGAAAAGAATATATTCCCAAATCCTCTTCTCTGGAATTGCACCTCCAGAGAATGAGGGTCAGATGATGAAAGCCATTGCTGTACCATCAAGCCATGTGACTGGAAGGGCTCCGTATATATCTCAATGCCTCCATTAAATGCACATTAAAAAATGTTTGATTTGCACACAATATTTTAAATTAAATATAAACTATGCTGTTTGCTCAGAAAAATAAACCAAGAAAGCAATAAGCAGAAAAAAAACCCCAAAACTTTGCATGAATACCAAGGAAAAGAGCTGATTTTCATTTTCAAAAGGGTCTCCTTGAATAAAAACCAACTTTTTATGATTAACTACTGCAAGAAAAGTTTTGATTCAGGGAACAGCAGAAAAGGACATTTTCTCAGAGATTTAGAGCACATGAACAAACTGTTTCAAGTCATTTGTGGCAACAATTGTGGCAAATGAACTACTGGTCTAAAAAATGTAACCTTGTTCTACCTTGACCTGCCCAACAGGGCTGTGTACTGCTCTGCTTTAATGGACAATTTGTGGGCTTGAGCTGAGCACAGATGCAAATGCTTGAAGATTTGGGGTTGATTTCTGCATTTCCAGGATACAGACCCAGGATTTCTGCGGGAAGAGAAGGAGGATGGCTGCTGGCAAGGAGCAGCGCTTCTCCACTGACTCGCTCTTGGCTTACCACAGGCCAAGGAGATGCATTCTGAATTACCACACTAAATATTTGGCTTTACAAAATAATGTCATAAGTTACAGCTTGATCAGCAAGTGCACTCCTCTTGTACCCTGAAAACAGCATGCTTGAGGTATATCTGAGATTTTTTTCAAAAAAAACCCTTGGAAAATAAAGCAAGTAGGTGAAAGGTAACTGTATCACTTTACAGACACAAGCTCCCCTCTGATTATGACTAATTAAGACATTCAGCAGCCTTAAAACAATACCTTTTTAAAATCAATGTACCCAGCCAGCATCCACAGCTTTTTGTGATGACAAATGCCCTTTGAAAGAGTTAATAGGCAAAGGTTTGTACTGACAATGAATAGGGCTACCTTTAATTGATCCAAGAGCCTTAGAGAGCCGTCTTATAGCATGATGATGTATTTCGGTTGCAAGTAGGCCAAAAATAAGCATAAAGAAAATCTGTAAGACCATGAGACCTTTCATTTTTTCATTGCAGGGGGGACAGTGGGGGGAAACTGCTGGGGAAAATGAGAGAGCTATGATGGAGCTATCTTTGTGCTCTGGCACTTAAAATAGATAAAACTACAGAAATTTTGAGGAAAAGAGAGGAAGTGATGAGGCCACAATTCTTAGAATAAACGTCAAGATGTACAGAAATGTACAAAACAAGACTTCTTCAGAATTAAAAAAAAAACATGAAAAAAGAGGAGATGACCTAATGGAATAAGGAAACATTGATTAAAGAGATACCCAGAGGGAGAAAGATATTCCATCAGCTTTAACAAACACTGCATGGCCCTGCATTCCCTCCTAACTTCTCAAGTAAGGGAAGAAAAAAAATCTGTGGAAGAGGCAGTCACATGGATCCATTTATAATTTTCCCCCTTATTCCCTGTTCATCTTTTGCATGGTTTTGTTCAAGATGCACAGGACATGTGCACACTAAAAGCAACTCACAAAATTAAACATTATAGGTTAGTTGTGAATATTTTACCCTGTGTAGCCAAAGAAGAAACAAACAAAAAAAAATTTATAAGCACTATAAAATCCATTAAATCATATTTTTTCTTGATGGGACTGATTATACATTAATATTACCTAGTAATGAAGGAAGCAGTCTATCCATGCTTACATTAGTCTTTCATCAGAAACTCACTTTTGGCAGAGTTCCTCCCTCACAAAGCAAAAGCTGAACAGATTTCCTTGAACTTCTACAGGTGCAAACTTTACGTCAAAGTAGAATTTTTCAGGAAAGTCTGAGGCAAATCAGACAAGAAAATTCCTAGTCTAAAATACTATTTTCAAATGGAATTACTGTGCAAGCATACTATCAACAACTCCGTAAAAAAAAATCAAACAGTAAGTTGTTGGCATCTGAGATTTCCTTCCAGAAGACAGATATGGGAGGAGCTAGGAAAAAACAGTTGACATTGCTCCTTAGAAATAAAGAAGCAGAGCAATAAAATATCCTGCTCCAATATATGCATCCAGATGCATCAGGAAAAGTGTGTCAAGTCCAGTTTCAATCTGGAACAGGGAACAGACAAGCTGTTCTCAAATTCCTGTTCATCCCAAAGCCATGAACGAGCCCTCTTCTAGCAGCCACCCAACAGAAAAAGGTACAGAGCCTTCACTGTGGTCTGGGTAAAAATGAGGATTGAACTTACCTCTCAAAACAGCAATACATTCCCCCACTAGGACCATTTGCCTCCTGTGGGTCTTCCCCTATACTACAAAGCTCTGAGGAAAAGAACAGATAAAGACTTCACGTCACAACTCCAGACATTTTCCCAATTAACCATTCTAAGCCCACATCACCAACCACCACAGAATTACAACTATACCAAGGTGAGCAACAGCTGCATCTTTCAAATAACCCCTCACTTCAGGGCACAAATATCAGCAGGACATGAGGACAGTTGCTACCTAGTATGGAAAGTTGAGACAAGCTGTGCACATCCTTGCTTACTTCTGCATGAAGAGACTTAAAACACTGTTTGTATTTTGTGTTTTGAGTTGCTTTCATTAAAACAAAATAATAATAATAATTTTGAGAAAGTCTTCTCTCCTTGCTCCATTCACTTTCAACTCAGACTTCCAGAATCTTCCATTGTAGTTTAAAGCCAAAATATTTCCTCCCACCTTATCAAGCAACATGTAAATTCTAGCTACCAATGGGTTTTCTGAAAAGTAAACAAATAAATAAAAAATTAGAGTATTCAAGGATGTTTAGAGGATATCAAGTTCTTTCAGAACAATTTAAAATCAACGGCTATTTGTGCAGAGGACAGCAGGTGGATTGCCCATCCCACTCTCCCCAAGCTTGGTGAAGCACCAGTGTTTCACAAAATAGAAGTCAATCATATCACAAAATAAATATGTCCAGTAGTTTCCTATTCAGCGGAAAAAATGGCTTTAAAAGTCCCTTGCTAACTAATTCATTATTCCATTCTATGAACTGGTACAATCAGCTTATTTGTAGGATGCTCCATACTCTTCAAGATTTCTACTGCGGCCCTTGGAGACAGCCTACAGAAAAAGAGCCAATATTCAGATCCTGTTCACACAATTCAGTTTCACCAAAGAACACACTGAGAAGGGCACTTTGATAGTGAAATACCAGCAAAATCTGAGCCATTTCACCAAATGAAGCCTTTAGAGGTCAGTTTGTTTACACAGAGACAAAACATATCCTACCTGGAAGCATCAGTGGGAGCCAACAGAGCCTTACAAGGATAGCATCTCTCTACAGACTCAAACTGACCACCAATGCCAAAATTGTAACAATCCCATAACCACAGGCTTATCTTTGACCAAGCAAATACTGTACTGATAAGAAACTGAAGCATGGAAAGTCTGAATAACAACAAACCTAGATTTTCCAAGGGGCATCTATTTTACAGCTGCCTCATAAAGCTAAGAGAAACAACATTTTTAAAGCCAGTTCATGTTGTATTCTTGAAGAACTTTCTGTATATAAATATTTTTAATTTTCACTCCTACTTACATGTGCACATGCACACACCTGGAACAGCTAAAACAAAGACTTAAAGGTGGGGAAGACTTAAATGTGGATGAAGAAAGAGAAATGGGTTTTCCAGCGCCAAAGATGGACTCAGTTTCTGAGAGAAGATTAAAACCCATCAGTTTTTGTCCCTCATGCAAGTTGTCAGACAAAAGTTTCCCAGGTTCCTTATAAACTGAAATAACCCTCCTGAATAATTTATATTTTTCAAACATGGTCTCCAGCAAGCTCAACCTAAGAGCTAGCTGAGCCTCCTTGCAAAATGTGCTGTTTAACTGAGGTTTAACTAGACTATCATCTACAATCCCAGGCCCAAATACAGGGAAATAAAACCCACAATGTTTTCCCAAAGGAGGCAGAAGGAGCTTACACGCTGTATCCTGTAAAGAGGCAAAAGGCACAGATAAAGTTGTGCTTTTGGCTCCACCAGAATAAATCCTCAGGATCTCCACGTTGACAGAAATCTCCACCCTAAACTCTCCAAGGACTTTCCTCAGCTCAGGTGAGGATACTAAGGAAGCAAACTCTGATCCTCTTTTTTTCCTAGAAATCTGCTTGACAATTCAACATCTTTGATGTAAATCTTTTAAAAGACTGTGATGGCATCAAGTAAGGAACAGGATGGGGGAAAACCTGTTTCCGACTCCTCTGTGGGGGGACCATTAGGAGGAGGGTTAATAGCCCTGGGCATGCGATCAAATTAAGGTTTGTGCCAGTTCTCCCAGGCTTTCCCTTGCCATCAGCAGCTTCCCCAGGCTGGGGAGCTCACCCTCATCTCCTCCCTAAAGACAGCTCTTAAACAGAAGCACGACAGTCTGCTGGGAGGAAACATAAAGATAATCACACAACTAACTTATATGGACAAAGTATGAAAGGGGCGGAGGCAGGGAGCCTTTGATAGCTTCACCTTTGGAGCGATACAAACCTAATGCACATTAAAAACAGAGAGGTGGGGGGAACTGGAATTCGGACCTTCCCAACATGTGGATTGCAGCACTGAGGCAGCCCCGAGTCTAAACAAGCCTGGAGTTAGCATTCAGAGCACACAGCCCAGCAGAGTATGGGAAAGGGATCGAGCAGCCAGCCCAAAGAGCTGGCGCCATGAACTGACGAGCAGAGCGCAAGTGATAAAGATTTACTGCGAGAGAGGAGGAAACAGTCCGCTGGCCCGATTAGAGCTGTGAATACCGAGTTGTTCAGGGAGGATTTTGCAGCTGACTGATCACAGGCTGTCGGAGCAGGGCTTGGACAACAGCTGCAAGGCTTGCTGGGCTGCAGAAACAAAAGGCGCCTAGCACGGTGCAAAGAAAGAGTTGACAGGTTGTTGTTAGCAGTGGCAAATGTGTGAGGTATGTCACTGTGTGTGAGACGGGCTGGGCTGGGGTGCTGGGGAAGAAGGAGGGCAAGAAGCACAGGCAGCACTCAGAAAAAGAGGGGGCGTCGCGGGGGAGGGAGCAGGGACACAGGCTTGGTCAAAGCGTTTTCCTAAAATCAGGCCGGCGTTTGTAAGGAGAACAATCACAAGGTCTGTTTACTGCTGCCAAAATGAATTAGCCCATCGTCTCATTTATGGGACGAATCCGGTGGCACAGACTATAAGGTGCAAGGCATTAAAGGGACTAATTAGACGATTCTGGCAAATCTGAATTAAGACACTTTCTTTGAAAGCTGGAAAGCATTTCTCAGGACTCCAGTCAGATGGCTTAGGTTTTGTTGGGCCTTTTCTTTCCCTTCTGAGAAGGGATATCTTGTGCAATTCCCTAACTCACAAGGGTCTACTCTAAATTCTGCTCTGAGCTTCAAGAATAGTTGTTAGGAAGCTGCTGGCATTTACATCATATCTAAAAAGGTCCAAACGAAAATCCTGGATTCTGCAGGAATTCAGCTCCCAGGGACAAATTTTACAGCTGGTCCCTCCTGTTAAAGAGTGGGCTAAACCAGAAGCCCAGATGAGAACATACCTGAGCTAGGAGCCTGCGGCTGAATTCTCACACACAAAACAAGCCAGGTTTTTCAAAAGATGGCTTCTAATCTGACACCCACCTCCTTCAAATCCAGTGCCTGAAGCCAAGTGCTTTTCCCAAGCAACCCTGAGCTTTCTGGAGCCATGGTTCACTAAGCATATGAGTGCTGGGCAGGAATGTATCAACGAAACTCCAGAGATGATCAAAGACAGGAGCTGGAGAACAGGAGACCTTACTTTCAGCTCCCTGTTTGGCAAGTTTAGGATTCAGTTCTTGAGTCTGGCAACATTTTTACTCCAATTGTGACCAAAACAAAGTGTTCCAAATGCCTCCGAAGCAGTGGTGCATGCTGTTTGCACACAACCACTATATTACAGTGGTCACTATTAAAATGTTTTACAAGCAGCTAAGGTTACCATGGCATTCACAGCATACTCATAGAAGGCAATACCATGAAAATCACAGAAACATCCAGCACTGCAAGCTGCAAATATCAGATGTTTCATAGTAATTAGTGACACTTTGTAAAGCAGAGGCTTCTTGCATTTTAACACACATATCTATCACCAACAAATAGGAGACACTAAGAAAGTGCAGTAGCCTTTATAGTGCTCAATCAATTATACAAACAAACCTTATTTTGATTTTTCCCTTCTAAATGGTCTCTGGGACCCAGTTAGTCTAGTCCCAACGGGCAGCACTTGATACACTCTAAAGGGAATTCAGAACAAGAGGCATTTCAAGGCTTCTAATATAGCTCCATTCTCCCAGTGTATATATATATATAAAAACCAACCCAGTATGCAGAATACTCCATCTAGGGGCAGAAATGTGACTCGAAATTTCCTTAGCCTTTGCTTTGACATGTGTTAACCTCATTGTACCAGGTCTGAGTGCATGAGAAATAATCAGACATTTCACAGAGGTTCCAAATAGCTCTTCCTCAGTTTGAGTCCATAGATTTTTACTTTTTTATTATTTTAAATATGGAGCTTCCAGCTTGAGTTTCCGCTTAACAGTGATGAAGAACACAGGCACCACTTTTATACACCTACTAGCAACTGGACTATACTTTAAACTACAAATATTATCTTAGGAACAATTAATAATCCATCATCCCCATATGCTCAAAGTTTTCAGCTAAATAAGGGTGGTCAGTGAGCTCAACTAAAAAGAATACTGAAATGCCTGAAGGACTACTTGTGTAACTATATTTTTGGATGTAATTGTGCTTCTGCTGGAATCAAAGCAAAGTCCGAATTTGAGTGCAATGAGAGCAGAACTAATTCATAGCAGAGGTATATTTCTGAGTCACAAATTCTCCCTCTAGCTGGATAATTCAGTATCATTTATGATTTATGGTATTTGTTCACCAAATGTATTTGAGAGCAATGTATACAGCAGACAGAAGCAAGAATTCACAGGCTCTGAAAAAAACACTGAAAATATAAAATAATCCCCTTTAAGAACTTTTTTCTTTTTAAGGAAAAATTAGTTACAGAAGTGTATCAAGCCTTGACTTCCAGTGATGTTTTCTTTATAAAAAATTGCATTTAGTTGACAAGTCCTCACTTATTTTTCATAGTCAGCAATGGGTTACGGCTTGTCCATAATGCCACAGCTTTCTACTGCATTGTGTCTTGCTCTTTGTCTCTCTGGTACAGACAGGCTGCTTCTGAAGCTGTTGTAACACTTTGGAAGTAATCAAATTACTTCTTACATTTGCTCTCCTTAAACACCTCTGTTTGATCCCTCTCCTCTCTTCCTGTTCAGCCTCTCAGTCGCAAACTTCATACTTCATAAAAGCAGAGGTTAGAATTTTCTAGACACCACTTTAATTTTTCAAATAGCAATCCAATTAGTGAGCAAATTGGCACATGTGCCTGGTTACATAGTGACTTGGCACTGCCTCCACTCGCTGCTGGCAGTGATGAATGTGTTTCCCCTTCAGCCCTCCTCATCTATCTGCCCCAGCCTCCAAGCCAACACCAGTGACCACATAAGGAGAGTGCCTGGCAGCTGCAAGCCTGAGGTGCCAAGAGGCAGATTGTGTTCTGTAGCAGCAGGATCTGGGGCTGTGACTGGTTTCCTGGCTAGTCTTTTGTAAGACCTTTTCCATGGCCTCTAGGTTGGCTCAAACGAAGCCTGTAGAAATGCCTGCAGGGAGCTGGTATAGAAGTGAGTTAAGTCAAAGGTTTAATTTGGTTTCTAAAGTGAAGTGAATGTATACTGGCCTTCTCTTTCCACCCTGCAATTATATTCCTGCCACATTTATGTGAAAATACAGTATTCAGTCAACAATAGGAGTGCATTCCTGGGTATGTCTGCACCACACATTGGGGCAAAGATCCCCAAGCCAGTCTCAATTAACTTTGCTGCAGAACCAGGAGCAATAGAGCCGTGTTTGTTTGCTGTGACACCCGAGCTAATTAACTACGTACGACAGTAACAGAGCTTTACTGTTTCTGGCACTGATGCTGCTGTCCCTGTGTGGCAAACTGCTACAGACATGCCAGCTCACTTGGAGGTAACCACAGGGCTCCCCAAGCCAGTGCTGCTTTGCACTGCCCAGATGTGTTTAGGAATACTCCAGGAATTGGCAGGAATTTGTTTACCATCACGTGAGAGTGGCGAGGCTACAGATGTGGTTACAGTAAATGTGGACTGTTACATCCCAGTCAGATTCTTTCAGTACTCACAACACGATGGTCACAGAGCATCTTTAAGTAATGTATTGAGCATCTTAAGCAGCATCTGTCGCATGTGCTGCTTTCTCAATATCTCACTTCCTCAACCAGGGGCAAAAAGCTGGACAAAGATATTGTAAAATATTTCTCATATTTGCTTTTTTTTCCTTTCCCCCAAGAAATTTGGGTCTTATTCATAAGTGAACTTCTTTAGAGTATTAAAAAAGCCATTTTCAATTATTGCAATGAAGCAGATAAGAACTCTCCCACAACAGGACAGCTACTCCCCATCTGGGTTCCTTTTGATCCCCCAGAAATTAACCTTCTTAAAATAAATGAGTGTAGGTTCCAACAACCAGAGATGCACTACGATCCCTGTAATTCACACAGGCTTTGGTGAAGGTAAAAACAAAACACAACTTGCAAGCTCTTCCTCTTTTGGAATTCCACCTCAGGCATACCAAGAAGCTACTGGAGAGAATCAGAGTTATTTGTCCAGCAAATTTCTGATGCAGATGATAGTCTGGAAAATATGAGTGGACTATGAACTGCACACACAAGAATATTTCACTGAGTTTGCTTGCTTGGACTTTAGAGTTGCACTTTATGGGTACAGTTGTTTGTTACTGATGGAATTCTTCCTGTCCCTTTGTATTTTTTCCCCTAAATCAGGTATTTTTACAGAGGTACTTAATGAGATGTACTCAGAGGTACTCAGTGATTGGTTAGATTATATTTAATTAAATCATCTGCATTTATTACAACTCAAGAGCCTTTACCAGTGTTTATCTGTGGGTAGATAAGAAGCCCAAGGTCTTCTGTTGGCTCCCTAGATAAACAAGCCATGTTGCAATTCCGAGAACCACCGTAAGTATACAAGGACTTTCTCTTCAAACCTAATCAATCACCCCAGCTCTCAAGACTGACTTTTCACAAGGCACCAAACACAGTGATAAATTTTGACACACACACCCCTTGAGCTATCCCTCTGTACAATCACCCACAACTGTGATGCAGCAGTGTGGATTTTAATTAACTGTTTGATACCTGAGTGTGACATTTTTCCTCTGTGCTCTCAAGTCTTTGCCACAACTTTTTACGGAGTCACTTTCAACAAACACCATTAAATCCTCCACAGGGACCAGGTAAGGTAAAGTTACACATGTTGCTGGTAGGCTTCAGACCATTTTTCAGCACCCTGTGCCTCTGCATTCCAGTGATGTCCAATAGAAGGATAAAATCCCTGGAGCTGCAGATGAAGTGCAACCCTACTGCCATCTTCAATACCTCCAATGGGAGCTGGACACCAGACCCACTCTCCTGGCCACAGGCCTGTAGGACACAAGGAAGAATTAGTTATCCAGAAGGGCACACGAGCACATGCCTCTCACCAGGCATGTGAACATCCCAAACATGCCAAAGCTAGCAACAGTGCTGTAGCCAAGCTGTGCTGGAGCTAAGAATGCACTTAAGAGCTTTGCTGGATGGCAGCCATTTACAGATGTACAATCAGTACAGAGATGTGGAGGCAGAGACTCCCTTTCATGGGTCCTCTGAATTCTCTTCCTGAAGACATATACTTGGTTATTTATTAAAATGTTTAGAAAACCAAATACTCTTCTTCTGATTACATCTCAGACACTGGCATATCTGTAATTTTTCCTGGAGTCCTTAATTTACCATGCTTCTTTAAGATTCAGGGCCAGACAAACAACTGAAAATCAAATGCAGAAAGTAGCTGGATTCTGATAAGACAGAACTGTTCCTGCTCCTGTTACCTCTTGCTTTATCCTTGATTTGTTTGAAGATGCTGGTGGGTGCTTGCCTGCATGTAATGGTAACTTAACAGCAGCTTGATGAATAAGAGAAGAGAAAGTGGAAAAGAAAACAATAGGAAAGGCATTAAGGGCACTAAGTCGTTCTTTTTGGGGATGGGCATTAGGCATATGTTCACAACTTCAGTCTCAGTGCAATCAAAGCAGCCCTGTGCCACTGCCAAACTGTAACAGGTGCCAGAAGATTACAGCATGGGTTAAATCAACTCTTCAAGCACCAGCTCAGGGACTGATCCAAATCCCAGAAGCCAATGAACATCTTCCCCCAGATGTCAACTGTTTTCAAATAGTTCCCCTCTTATTTCCAGTGCCATGCTGGGGAGGGGCAGGGGATAAATAAATTTGGCTGCCAGGAGGCAATCCTCTGATTTCACCACTGCCAGTCTGGCCAGGTGCCAAAGTCATGTACAGCCACTCAAACACATTTTTAAGGTAATTAATATTTTATATTCACAACAATAGGAGAGCTTCATTCACATGGAACTATTAAGACAGGTTCTGGTTCCATTCTTCCCAGCACATTACAATGACAATCCCATGCCGGCAGCAGCCACATGGCCTAAAGGTGCCAAGCTGGCAAGGATACTCTCTGTCAGCATTTGGCATCCAAACCCCTTGGCAAAGCCCTCAGCAGTTGTGCTTGGCTGCTTTTGGATCCGTCATGTGCTCGGGCTGCTGATAGCAGGGGAGGGTGCCTAGTCCCCTGGGGACCATTTCCCTTTAACACCTGTCTGACTCGGAGGAATGCGCGCATATGTGGAGCGCAGAGATCCCTGCACAAATCCTCCCGCACACCCACAGCACATGCTCCAATTTTACTGAAAGGGCTCGTTTCCTCAGAACCACTGTGCCTTTTTTTTTTGTTGGGTCCTTTTTTTCCCCCCTCTCTCCCTTCACATATCTGTATACAGCCCTTAGAGGGTCCTACATCCTGCCATGCATTCCACATGTGTTGGAGGTTTCCTCTGGAACAAGGAATACAAAACATAGCCCTTTTGTATATAATGAAATCTCGTATTTTACTGTGCTCATATAAAACCATTTCTTTGTGACTAAGACTCTTTTTATTTGTGACATTTTAATGATCTACAAATGTTTGGTACAGATGAAAGGAAATTATTATTTCCAGGTCACCTTGCAGTAATACTTTTTGATAGGCACCATAATTCCAATTAAATTGAGTAATAAGGGAGGGGAAAACCTTTCAAACATTTAAAGTGCCACTGAAGCAGAAATATTTCTAGGGTAAAACATAAAAACAAGCATACATCCTTTACCACAAGCTACAAAATATCAGAGTAGCACAGATAAGAAAACTCAAACCCCTTTTTCCTCTGGGGACCATTCAAACAAATGCAGACCATAAGAATGTGACACTGTGCCCATTGTGTCACAGAATTGGGGCTGACTTGGGCACAAATTCTTTGAAATAGTCCCAAGTCTGGTCCCTCAGAGGTACCTGTCAAAAGCACAGCTACCACCCCAAGCTTGGCAGAGGCAGCTCCCAGAGCTACAGCAGAGAAGTATGTTGAGATATTGCAGAGCACCTCCGCAAATCCCTGCCTGTCCCAAAGCACTACCCCCATGAGCCTGCACTGCTTCTTCTGGTACATTCTGACACCTTTGAGCACAGTTATCTTTGGGTCAGACACCCTGAAGCCTGTGAAACACAAGCAAGCCTTGGGTTGCTAAGCTCACACAACAGAATAGCTGCTATTGCTTGCAATGGAGGGAGGGAAGGCTCTGCATGCCCATCCCACCCCAGCTGGAACATCCACACACAGGCCACGACCCCCGTGTTCTCCCTCAAGCCATACCCTCTGCCTGTCACCTTGTACTGTGATTTTTGGTTTGTGTCAAGCTCAGGGCCCACAGACACCAGCCAAGGTCTCCCTGTTCTAGCACAGAATACAAACCCTGCTGGCGGCAGGTAGTATGTATGTCTCAGTACTCCTGTGTTAACCCACATGAGCTTTGCTTTTTAAAAATGAATGTTTTAAAAATTGTTTTGAGGGAGCCGATTTTTGTTGTTTTGCTGGGCTTTTTTTACCTTCTTGAACAGTTCTTCACTATTCAATCAGTTATTTCAATTAACATGTTTTCAATCAGGAAAAAAACCTCTCCCCCCCTCTCCTCTGATACACATTTTCTTCAGAATATTAGGGCAACATACAGGATGGACACTGGGACCATGACAAATTTAAGATCCAGCATCTTGGAGGCTTTCCTGGCCACAAGCCATACTTTTCTGGAATGGAAAAAAGCTTTTTAATAAGGCATTTTTGGTAAGAAATTCACTATTTAACCTTGGGGAGGTAAGGAAATACTCCAACCTAAAATTATTATTCAGTTGCATATAAAAATGTTATTTTAGATCATTTTTAGGACTTGCTATAATTGCATTATTTTCCATTTTTTCTCCTCCATGACCTGGGCAGTGAATTTCATTGTGATTAAAGCACCTGGCTTTTGGAGCAAAGGGAGACGAAAAATAAGTACCAAACATATAAAACTCTCAAGCAACATTCCTGGAATAGTTCTTCTGTAAAGTGCATGGCATGTTCAGAACACATGATTTCCTAGTACAAAGATTTTATTGGCTTCACTGCTCAGTGTGATCATCTCAGATTCATGCCAAATAAACCTTCCACATCATATTGACTTTTTTTTTTTTTCATTTCTGGCTACACCTACTCTTTCTAAACAGCAAGTTCCCAGCTCCTGCGGGATTTCCCAGGCTGAATGCATGTTTTATTATCTTCCCTTGAAAATTATAACCTAGAAGGCAGTGCTGCATGTTACTCTTGGCAACTAAAGTGGAAAGGAGTAAGCACAGGATTTCAGAAGATGCAATAGAAGAACAAGAGCCAGGGAGGAGGCTTTGCCTCCATCAGGGTCCTGGCACCCTAATTTGGCAGTGTCCCAGTGCCAGGCACCAGGAGCAGACTTGTTCTCACATGAGTGCCAGTCAGAGTGAACCCTGGGATAAGTGCACCCTACAGCATGGTTTGTATACAAGTCATGTGGAAGACCAAGGAAAGGAAGAAAAAATTGATGTCAAAGTCAGAAAAGCCTCCAGTTTCAACTACATGCACATAAACCTACATGGACAGACCTTGCCAGATGTTTCTTTATCATGATCCACTTCCCCCTGTTAGTGTGAATAAATAAATACAACTTACCCAAATCAAATCCCAACCATTTCCCAATTTTAAACTTAATTAACTTTCTCATATTTGTGCATTTTTCAGCATGCAATGTAAAGTCAAGAGCTTCTTCATGAGAACATGCCTGACTGGGAAACTTATTTTTTTCTGAACAGTTACTGTGCCATGACACAAGGGCAGAACACTGCTTTAAAGGGCTGCTGACTCTGGACAATTTATATGCTAATTTCAGAAATGATTCCTCCTACATTAAATAAGGAGCTGAGGAATGTTCCAAAGGTCTAGACAGACCATGGCATTAACAGATTGGGTAAATCAACATTAATACTGCCCACAGCATATTATACCGTGTGAACTTTCTTCACTGCCTGCACTTTACTAATTTTAGTTCCACGTGGTTCCTCAGCTGACTGGCCAAAATATAAACTACACCAGGTCCCTAAAGCCTCCCTGTGCCCATCTTGACCTTGGACTTGCCTTTAATATTAAACTTGAGAAAAAAATCCTGAACGCTCTCACTTTTTTATTCAGGGTATGTTTATAAATTGTTTATAAAGGGTTAATAATGATTAATAGATTATGAAAATGTTAAAGAAGCATAGACAACTATAAACACTAAGAATAGTTGTTTGGCACCCAATACTAACTGATCAGCCATCTAGAACATACATTCTAGCCCAAACTCCACCAGTGTGAAGGCCAAGTCTGGCAAATAATTCAAATATCTTCAAGCTTGTTTGAGCATTGACAAGTTCTCCAGCATTTATTAGCAGTATTCTGAGGCTATTATTAAAGTACAAGACAAATCTGTCTCTGAATTTATACTTTGAATAAACAAGCTGTTATAAAACCTTCCACTAACAGAAAAATTTACACTTTTCATTTTACTTTCAATAAAAATGAACTTTACACAATTTCTCATATGTTAGACGTAATGCTAATAAAACACAATTTAAAAACTCAAAATGCGTGCAACAAGCATCACTAGATGGATCACAAAGTACCAAAATCAACTGAATTTTTAAAACTCCTTCTGTTCCTGTATTTCAGCTTAATAGCTACACTGCTAAAACAAGGCACTGATGAAAAGCATGATGCTGAGTCTGAGTGCTTAGCTATCACAGAAAAAAAAATAGTAAATCCTACTTGGGATGAAATTTTGGGTTTAAAAATAAATCAGCATGCAAAGCATTTACAGCATTTTGTGTATTGTCAAGATGTGATGAGCTCTTGCAGTGTCATTTACTGATAAACCCTAAAGCAGTAAATACTGCCAGGTACCTTCACGACAAAAATCGGATTTCTTCGCAACTGAAGTTATAGCTGCTGATAGGCTTTTCTTTCTTCCACCCTCACCTCCCTCCCTTTATTTTATTCCTACTTAACTGAGGATTATACCAAATCTATGTGAATGACACAATCTCATCACTTTCTTAACAGACATTACAACATTTTGGGGGCGCAGAACTGAATATTCAGCCAGAAGAGCACTGGGCAGGCACCTCCTCTCATTAAATTCAACAGCTGAGCTTCCACAGAGTGCTAAGGGATTGAATTAGGTCTGCTTATGGTGTGGATGCTAGCAAACTCTTTGTGCTTCATCACACACACACCCCTAACCAATCATTGCACTAGGATTTAATTATTTCATAGGAGCCACCTCTTAGCAAACCACAGCCAGGTATGGAGTGAAAAAGCCTTCCAAAAACCAGTACGAGCAGGACCCCATGACCTGACCTAATAAAGGTAAATACATCACATACAGCAAGAGCATGCTTGGCTATACCTGAGACACCTCAGCCAAATGGCTCCTGATAATGATCAATGATGGCAAAATGGCAGCTGGGCTACTGGAAAAATTCCAAGCTTCACCTTCCAGCTAGAGAAATGAAGAGGATGTAAGTGAATGTCATCTTTGGCAGGGAAAGGTACATTGTTTCATTGCTGTGGGAAAAATGCTTAATGCCCCAACATTTCCTTAAAATAAGATTACAACAAAACATTAGAGGTAGCATTATTAACTATAATCAACTTTCCTGGCTAAAGGGAAGAAAACCCTTCTCCAAACCCATCTCCAAGCTGTAGGAAGAAAAGATACCTAGTGTTTCACCCCTTGCCTTTTTTCTGAGCGCTTCAGCAGGGAGAACAGCCTCTGTGTGCTTTGAGTTTTAAAAATCAAGGCAGCTCCCAACTTTCCTGTTCTTTTTCCCCGTCAACGAATGAGGAGGAGAGTAATCAAAATTTTGGGGTTAGATGATAACACTTCATATACTGAAAACTACAATCCTCACATACCACAAATTAATTTCTGAGTTGTGAACTTTGGGTAGGAAACAGCTTGTGTCTGAAAAGAGACACAAAATACATACAGCTTCAAAAAGGATTTGGAGATCTCAGAATCCAGAGTTGTTGCTATGCTTCGTGGAACAGAGAAAACCTGAATATGCTTTATAACCTTTGCATCAAAACCTTGTGATAAGAATGTTGCTAAATATTCAAACAGGTATTCTTCCTGAGAAACCACCACAAGTGAAGCTCATGCAGATGTCTGCTCTTGAGTACACATAAATGTATGCGTAAAACACCCTACGCTTCTCAACAGAAGGAAATAATTCCTGAGTCAGGGCTCATCCAGAGGCTCTGACTCATCCCTGCGCATCCAGTTTAGAGCCACCTTTCTCCCCTCCTTTCTCAGTCTTTTACCTCAGCTTCCTTCCAAAATCCCTTACCTCCTGTGAGGGTTCAGCCAGCTCCCTTCCTCCACCAATCCTCTTTGTTTCCCCTAGAACATACCTTATCTCAACAGGAAAACAAAACACTGGAATTAATGTTGTTTTATTATATCTTTACTTCTCTCTATGCCCCTTTTTAGGTTAAAGTTTCTTTATGACAGGGATTAGTTACTGTTCTGTGTACTCACACACCACAGGCTGGATCTTAACCAGCCTCAAGGCACTCCCATAAAAAATTGAGAATAGAAAGAGACTGCCTTTGCCCTAGGTAAATGCTCTCCAAAGTGATATGAATCATATTTTTCCATCTTTGCAAAAGGAACCCCAGAAAGCACATAACAAACATGCCAAACATTATAGAACCTAAATCACCAGTTCTTTTGAAAAATATGTATATCAAACAATTTCTATAGCATGAAATGGAATTACATTCTTCTGTGCACCTCTGAAATATTAAACCAAGGTGGATATTTTATTTTCGAGTATTGTTCATGTATCTTTTCAAGGTACTTAGGAGTAAATTTTACCTGTTCACAACTACCCTTTTCACTGAGCTACCTGAATACAATTAGAAATTCAAATTGCAAAAATTTTCCTATGAAAGATCATGATTTGATATAGAAATATTTCAAAATACTCAGGAAAACACCCACAAAAAGATTAAAAAATTGATTCTGAACATGTTTAGCATCTAAATATTTTTTTTACTGATAATTTTACTGCAACCATGTACTTCATTTTCTCAGTGGCAAAGCTCTTGGAAAATCTAAGGGGTTAGGATATAGGTATGTGGCCAATCTGTGTTTATCATAGAATCCTAGAATAGTTTGGGTTGGAAGGCACCTTAAAAATCACCTCATTCCAAGCTCCCTGCACTGAGCAGGGACACCTTTCACTGTCCCAGGTTGCTCAGAGACCCATCCAACCTTGAAATGAACAATTCCAGGGATGGGGCAACCAGAGCTTCTCTGGACAGCCTGTGCCAGGGCCTCACTACCCTACAATAAAGATTTATTTTTAATATCTAATTTAAATTTACTCTCAGTTTGAATCCATCCCCCCTTGTCCTGTCACTCCATGCTCTTGGGAAAAATCTCCATCTTTCTTGCAAGCTCTGTTCAGGTACTGGAGGCCACAGTTAGGTCACCCCAAAGCCTTCTCTTTTCCAGACTGGCCAATCCCAATTCTCTCAGTTTTTCCTCAGAGAAGAGGGGCTGCTTTAACTTTCACTCCAACAGCTCCATCTCCTTCCTGTGCTGGGACCCAAAAACTGGATGCAGCACTGCAGGTGGGGTCTCACCAGAGGGGACGACCAGAATCCCCTCCCTCCCACTGCCCACAGTGCCTTCCATACAGCCCAAGACACAGATGGCTTTCTGGGCTGCTATTACACATTCCTGGCTCCTGTCCAGCCTCTCACCCACCAGCACCCCCAAATCCTTCTGTCAGGGCTGTTCTGGATCTGTTCATCCCCAGCCTGAGCTGATACCAAGGGCTAACCTGACCCATGGAGGTGTAGCACCTGCACTCGGTCTTGTTAAACCTCATGAGATTCCCATGGGCCTACTTCTTGAGCTTATCCAGGTTCCTCTGGATAGCACCCCATCCTTCAGGTGTGTCATCACCCTGACCTTGGTGTCAGCTGAAAACTTGCTTTAGGGTCAATAAAAGCCACAGTGACAGTCCCTGTTGCTTACAGAACACATGCCAGGCCTGACCAAAGGCCACTGAAACCAGAAGAAATCTTTCAGCCCTTTAAGTGGACTTAGAATGAAGAAATAATTCACTCTTCTCCAGAACAGCACAAAGGCAACTTTACCACAAATTCTGCAGAGTAGGAGCTAAATTTCTACCACTCCTAAGGAAGTGGGAACTCAGAATCTGTCTTTCCATTAGGGGGAAAGCATGGGGTTGTCGCAAGAACTAACCCATTCTGACATGCCCAAAGGATATACTTTCTTTCCCATGAAGCTCAGGTTTCCACCTTTGACTATGTTCTCAGAATACAAAGTTCTGTTTTTAACCCAGCTCAGCAGGGCATGCAACAAGGATAGTGGGAGAACTTTCCTGAATGTATACTGAGCAGTCAGCCCAGGCTTCTGCCTCTGATGGAGACATCAGTTTCAGATCAAGATGGGCATTATAGCCACCTTATCTAATCATCACCCCTCACACAGACCAGAAACCTCAGGCAGATCTAAAAAGCTCAAAACTGCACATTCCAAAAAGGCATCCACTTAGCAGCTCTGCAGTAAAACAGTAATGCTTCAAAATACCACACTTCCTTGAGAATCTGACAACTTTGCTGTGAACATTACTCAGCTCTGGAGAGAGTGGACCTCCAGGCTCAGCAAAGTTTGCAGTCCCTAACATGCATTCAGACAGCACAGAGTGACAAACTCTGGCTTGTGGCAAGAACAGCATAGTTTGAGTACTTTGGCTGTGAATTCAAGCTAAATTAAGTAGGTGATCAATCCTTCAGCCCTCTGCTGGCAAAATGAGGGAAACAGTCAAAATGACTGAAACACTATTTTATGAACAATACATAATGATTTCCTTTTATATGGGGCACATGAAATTCCAGAGGCCTGTGGTACTCTGGAAAAGAGGGTAAACCCCTAATTTGTAACAAAGTGTCCCAAAAATGCATTGAGGATTCTGATGATTTCAGGTGCCCTCCTTCACAATGGCGGTACCCTCTCTCCTCCTTGTTTGCTGAAGAATTTGTGAAGGGTCTTTCCTAATTGCACATTCTGAAGCTTTCTAGCTAAAACAAACTCTCTTTAAAATGGGCAAGTAATTGAGCCCAAAATTCAACCTTTTAAACATGTGAGGTTTGGATGCCAAATCCACAGCAGATCCAAAGACACCTCCTGAAATTCCTGCCAGTGTTACCAACAGGAATGGCTTTTGGTTGCAGTCACTGAGGCTGTAAGGGCTCTACAGTCAGTGCTGACCTTACATATCCTCATGTTATTTTTGTTAACAAGATGGTTTTATGCCTCTTGGAGATTTGTTCTAAGATACATCCTTTGAAATGTGGAATTATCAGCCTGCAAACTGCCCTTCTCCACCCACTGGAAACCATCAAGTATCTTCGACATGGGGAAGCTGAACTGGAAAGAAATGGTGGCTATCCTCTTGAAGTAACCTCTAGAGAAGATAAGGATGTCATTGCAAACTTGTGGTAAAAAAACAAGTTTTCCCATTGTCAGCATGAAAAACAGGCACAGGACATCAGGCACCATGATTTTTCTGCAGTCAGGTTGGCAAATCCTTGAATGCAGAGAAAATGAAAACCAGAAGCAGTGTGTTCTAAAGAACTATTAATTAACTAAGGGTTATAAAGGCTGAGATTTAGAGAGCTGACTTCTCAAAGAGACAGAAGCAGCACAGAGCCTTGAACAGAACATGAAACTTCAGTATTAGAACAGGTAAAATGGATTTCTCTAATAAAATAAATTTTTCCAGTATCAGCCTCTTTTCTCAAGTAATGTCTTTGTCCTAAAGAAAATAAGATAAATCTGCTACATGTAGTGCAAATGCAAAAATGAAAACATTCCTATTAGTCACCAACATTTTCCTCCACCATAATCCCAAAGTGGCTTCTAATCAATTCCCTACAGATAAAAAGCTTAGATGTTATTTCTACCATCACATTATCACTGATGACTGCATTCCTAGGTTAGACATTGGTGCCAAAGTGGGATATCCTAAGAGTTTGTACATTTGGCCTTCAATACCACAATTCCTGTCATTTCCTGTCTACCACCTTAAAGTTCTGTAAAAGGCACACAAAGCATGGAAGCAAATAATGGAACACTGCATTAGGGGACATTTCAACCATGTATAGGCAAATAAAGACAATACCAGAGCGGTGTGGGTGCAACAACTAACAAGGGCATAACTAATAAGAGAAAAATTCAGGAATTAAGTCAATTCACTGCAGTTAAAACACTGCAGATAGAACCAAGATGACCTAATGAAATAATCTCATGACATCCGGGGTCCATATACAAGGAACCTTCCTATGACAGTTTTCTTTTCTCACATTGATTTTTGCCTAATTTTCCAAGCTTTTCAAGACAAGGGTCATCTGATGTCTTAGTCACTAGAAGTTGAGACATCAGTTGAGAACCTCTTGCAGTAATAGGAACAACCAAAACAGCAATATAATTTTAGAGATGCCCTTCTTCAGAGAGCTCCCAACAATACCTACATGCGGTATAAAAATAGGCTTTATTAAGCTCTGTAGGAGCCAAAAGCCTTTATTCCTTGAAGAGGCCATATGCCACCAGCAAACAAAGGTTTATGGCTCCCAGGGCATTTTCAGGATTTTCTGGCATTTCCCAGGGATCTGGGATCCAGAAAATGCTGCCTTTTATTCATGCAAGATCATAACTTTTGGAGATACAGAAGCAAGCACTGAATCCTGAGCTCAGTGAGAGCTTCAAAACACAGCAGCTCTTGTTCAGAGCATGCTCTTGTTTCAGTGGACTGTGGGCCTTGGGATTGAACCAAACAGAAATCAGTTGTTCAGAAAAACCTCAGCATTACTAAGGCAAGATCTTCAGGCCAGCCTGTAAGGATTGGTACCTGACATCCGGTGCTCAGTAGGAGCAGTGAACCACAGAGGTCCCTCCTTATTTCAGGGACAAACAATTCCCAAAGCCAACCTGTCCCTGATGCCTGAAGGAAGTCCATGGGGACAGTTTTAACTTTCTTATTCCCAGGAGAAGTGGCAAAAGAAAGATATTGAATTCTTTCCAGTCACTGAGTTTCCACATTTGCAGTGACATTGCCCATAAAGTAGGAGATTGATGGCATTTCCACGGTGGTGACAGCAGAATGGGCAGTTGGAAAGTAAGAGATTTACTTACAATAGCAGCAACTCACAAACAACTTTAAAAAAGCTAGCAAACAAAGATATAGGTCCATAAAGGAAACAGGCATGTATGTATGTATGCCTGCTGCAGATTGTGTTCTCCTTAAGGCCATGACACAATCCTCTGTGCGAGCTACATGGTGAGATGTTAAAGGAAAACACAAAACACAGAAAACCAAATGCTCTATCTCTTCACCAAAATGAACACACCCAAAACACTCTTAGGTCCTAGATCCAAATATAGGACAGATTTTTGAAGCCTTTCAAGCACTATCTGCATTACCCAAAAAGGCCAATATTCACACCGAATAATAAACAGGGAGAGGTTAGCTTCTTCCTAAAAGGATAACAAATATTGTCCTGTTTGTAATAGTTTTACTACAGAAAACCAAAAATTTCTAATAAAACCAAAAATTACTAATAAAAACTATCACTTTTTCTGGCAACATTCACACACCCACTTGATTCTTTCCAGTAGAAAAATTAATTAAGAACTTGTACATGCTTTTATTCACACCAGCTCCAAGATGTATCTCTTGGGAACAAGCTTCATCTGCCAGGGATATAGGATCTAGTCTGGGAGCTGGTAGTTGCAGTCATCAGATTAAAGCTCCTCACTCACTATCACAGAGCAAACCTCACCAGCAGACACATAGCTTTTATGTTTACATGCATATGCATGTTTATATATAAATATATACTTTTTACATATATACACAGACACATGCAAACACACTTTTGGAAAGAAATCTTGTGTTTCAAACACAAAGGGCTGTCTCACCATAAATACCATTCTGAGATCTCATCAACAGTTACCTCTATCACAAACATGCAGAACTGCAGTTCTTTGTGTCTCTATTTTGCTGGGATGCCACGGCAAGTGGTAAATGCTCTGCTGCCACCTAATGACGTTTCCTGGGATTGTTCCTTTCCCAACACCCTTTTCTCCTACTCTACAATCACGTTAAAAAAAATCAGGTTAAATTAAAGGCAGCACTTAGAGCTGGAGCACTTTACGTATCTATGGTGCCTTGGCCTTTGGGGATCACAGGACATCACCACTTCACCTGTATGCAAATGGCTCCAGCCCTTTTCATCATTCCGCCAACAGCGGCAAAACTTTATCTGAATTCCCAGTCACAAAATCATCATTGTGCTGTGGCAGTTAATTTTTACTGGTTTACAATGTGCTTTCCTGTGCACAAGAGATAATTCCAGCTAAGCACAGCAGACCTTTCACACAGCTGTTATTAGGCTTTATAGGCCATCAAAGCGTTGATTTCCCAGCGCTGTGTCAATGCCAGACACGCTGACTCCCCACACTGCTTTCATTGCTCAGTTCCTTTCTTCAGCCTCCTGACAAAGCACAATTTGTTTTAGTCCTTACTACTAAATTTAGTCCTTATGTCTAATTTAGTTTGCAATGCTGTATAAACACAAGAGGTAGCCTGTCAGGTTTAAGTGAAAAAGGGGAAATGCTGTAACATGGGTCTTTAGGTTCACCCCACCTAGAATTAAGTCCTCAAAAGTTTGAACGCTTCAGTTTTCCTTGCAACAAAAATGGACATTTGTATAGTGCCAGTTTAAGGAAACCTAAGAAACTAGGCAAGTCATTTTTGTCAATATGTATTTGCACATAAGAACAAGCTGCTCAGTTCTGAAGAGCCTGTCCAGAATTCTAGGGCAACAACATGTGCATCTGCTCAAATTAGTGAAATTTACCATTTGTCAGCCCAGAGTATACAATGACTTACTTTAAAATGTAGTTTACATTTTCAGTTATCAGCTTGAGCTGGTATAAAAGACCCTGACTGCTCAGGGGTGAATGCTCAGTTGAGAGTTTATTGTCACAGAGGAACCACAATTACAGGTTTAAAGGAAGACATAAACCCAGCAGTGCTTGGTTTATTTTCACCTATTTCATTACTATTCTTGTTTTGGCACACAACATGTAGTAGGATGTTCCTCTCGCCAGAACATACACGTTGTAGAATAATACACTAAAAAGCAAAAGGAAGGAAGAACTAACTTCTTTCCCAATAAACATCTACAAGAATATTTGATCACTGCATTAAGATAGAAATTATTTCCAAAACATTCTGTCCACTGCTGCTCTCTGGGATTCTCAAAGATCAGAGACTATTTTGAGGCTCATTAACAGTTAATGGTACTTAACTATGAGACAAAAAAAAAACTGGATTTGGCACTTTGTAAGAAGTGCCACTTTCTTATCGTTACATTTTCAGACTCCAAGCACAGCGTAGAAGTGTTACAGATACAAACATCTTGGTACAAACAGATGTTTATTACTGATAATTCACTGTCTCAAAACATACCTTTTTATGTTTTGCCATTAAAAACCAAAACCTGATCGTATTCCAACCCCCTTGATTCAGGCCCCAGTACTTAACTATGCTGAGAATGTTTCATTAAGTACATCCAGAAGCGCTGATCAAACAGCCCAGCCTGCACCGTCAGTGTAAAATGGGGGCTTGAACTCCCTCTGCTGGCTAAAACCACGGCCAAAGAGTTAAAAAAACCTCTCATGTCCAAAAAAAGAAAAGTACATAAAAAACTTTTAAAAAATTAAATAAATATAATCTTTATCTCTTCTTTAGAGATTTTAATCTTTTTAATTGTTGTCATCTCAAAGCAATCTTGCAGTACCTGAAAGGAAAACTCCTGACCTCCACTGTTTGTCGCTCCCATGAAACACTGGTCTGTGACTGGGAAGCTCTACAGATGAGTCCTGCACAATTTCCTTCTTAAGCACTGCCAATAGATCACAAAGAGGACAGTAACTGCGATGAAACACCAACCAGTCTGTACAAAAAAGATGGAGAACTGCTGGAAAAAAGACACCATCAGAGTAGCAAATTCAGATGTATTTTGAGAAGGACCAAAATTACAACTTTAGTTCAAATTTACTGAGGAGAAAGGTCTACTAGAGGTAATAGTGGCAAATGGGGTTCAGTCCCCAGTTCTAAGAGAATTTTTTGGTCTCTAAGTCATTTTGGCTCAGTTTCTTCCTTGGAAAGTGTTCCTACTGTTTATCAATCTCAGTTTCCAGAGAGATGATTTCTACCCCAAGGAACCTACAGAGCAGATTCTGTGCCTTCTGTTATAGGTCAGATAATCCATTTTTTTTAAATTCTTCCAAAATTATTTTGAGAGCATTGTGTTTGACCTACCACTACCTTGCATGGGAGTATTCATTTCTATAAAATTCCAAGAAGATATTGTACAGTCAGAAGGACTGTAACAGCAACCCTATAAAATGACCTGAAGCATAAATAGCAAAGCAGCCTTTGCTGGTCAGAGGGCTCCATTAACCCCACTGGTAAGCCCAGCTCAAATGGCAATATTAACACATATTCTACTTAAACCTGAATACCTCCACAAGTGGGATTCAGACATGCATTGATGGGTCACAAACCTTTCAATCCAAACCTCCATCTTGAGGTATTTTCTGGGTCCCCAGGACGAAGGAGGAATTGAGAATCTGACTCCATGTTCTTAGAAGGCTTATGTTATGTTATATTACATTACATTACATTATATTAATCACATTATAGAATGCTATACTAAAGAATAGAGAAAGGATACAGACAGAAGTTTACGAAGAATGATAATGAAAACTCGTGACAGCTTCTAGAGTCCCAACACAGCTGGCTGTGATTGGTCATTAAGTTAAAACAATTCACATGAAACCAATCAAACAATCTGTTTGGAAACAATCTCCAACCACCTTCCAAAGCAGCAAAACACATGAGAAGCAATCAGATAATTATTGTTTTCATTCTTCTCTGAAGCTTCTCAGCTTCCCACGAAAAGAAACACTGGCAAAGGGATTTTTCAGAAGATACGTCAGTGACACCATCTTGCCTGTGTGGGACTGGGATTTAATTCAGCTTTTCCTCATTTAATGAACTAGATGTGTTCCTCCCCCAAGCACCTGGTCATGAGTGTCTGGTGAAAAGCCAGGTAGCACCTCTCTGTGCAGATTAGAAACAACACACATGAAAATTCAGTGCAGAACTGCAGGTGAGGTGCCATACATTTCACAAGTACACCTATACAATGCACATGTGTTGTGGCCTGAGCAGCAGCTGGTAAAGTCCAGGGTAAAGAAGCAAAAAGGGCCTTTGCATGGCATCCACACTTGTTCTACTCAGCTGCCTGGTAAGATGTTCAGGTCCAAGGCACACACACATGAAGGGGCCAGGGGGTGAACCTGGTCTTGGGGCAGTACAAAGTTGAGGGCCAAACAGGGAATAGGGAGGGATGGCTCAGGGACATAGGAACAGGAAAATGAAGCAATGGGATCAAACAGCTTTGAGAGGAGCTTCCTGTGTCTCCCTAACTTAGGGGATGCTCCCCAGGATCCCCACACATGTGAGCCTCAGAATATTTAAGCCTGAACCCAAACTTTCCTCATACCTCACTTTTCCATGTCTACACAATTAGGAAGTAGAGGATCCTGCTTTACAGATCTCCAGAGGACTGCACTAAGGTCACTCAGGAGATGAGAAGAGAACCAAGGGCTTTGGAAATGTCAGAGGCAAAAGTTAATAGTCACTGTGGAGGGTCTCAAATAAGCAGATGTTTCAAACATGTGCCTAATTTTAAAGTGCTGAGTTTGATGGCAGTAGATAATACAGTGGGCACCAACCCAAGACAGAGCTAAGGAGGAAAGGCTAGTGGACAAAACAGGAAGGAAAGCAGAGCATGAAAAACATTTTTTCACATGTTCTCTTAGTCTGTGTAATTTACCTTAGAGAGGCCTCAGCAAGCAAGTTAACTTCAGACCTCAATTTCAACACATGGGCAACTTTATTGCCCAACAAAAAGTCCACTAGACATTTATAATCTCATTTTATTACATTTTCCTACTCATGATATTTACTATGGGGTGTGTATGTGTGTGAGGTTAATACAAAAATCTATATTATATTTGTATATTAACAAGATTAAAAGCTCACCTGTGTGACAGGTGTTGCTGTGGGCACATGCTTGGATTATGGATTAACCAATTCCTATCAAAAACTCGGGTCTATCACCAAATCTAAAGCAAGGAAGGCAGGTGCTTTTCCTACTGCTCATCTAGCTGAGGGCTCTGATTGAATTACATCAGGAAAGAACAGCTTTGCTTCCTCCATGAAATCTGATTACAGAAAAAGAGGGGTGACACCTCACACAAGGCAGTGAAGCTTAAAGGACAGCCTGTTCCTCTATGGCCCCTTCTGCTGTCTACTTTGATCTAAGTTTTATTGTCTGGGCTTATCACCTTCACCTTTCACAGGGAACTTCTCTGGAGGCCTTTTCCTATTGCAATTGTCCAAGTCTTTTCAGAGAAACCACCAATTATCCAGGATGCTGGGAACTGAACACTTGTAGTTTTGGTGAAATACAAGATTACTCTCATTGGTATTAAACAGGTATGGGAAAACACATTAAAGATTCAAGTTTTACTTTCCAGGAGCAGTACTTATTAAAAAAAAAACAAAAACAAAAGGCACAGTCAGCACATCATGTGAGGAACCAATTCACTCCTAAAGGCAAGGAGACCTAACATAATAACACAGTAGGGGCCAGACTGGCTTCCCAGCTCACTCTAGAAGGATGCTCCTTCTACAAGGCCATTGTTACACCACCACCACATAGCTCAATACTGTAGTGTTATAGTTTTGCAGCAGTTCTTTCCTGGGAGCTAACAAATCCAGTGTGCTTTTAGCCAGAAACCGACACAATAACCCCAATTTTAAGCATCAAAATGAAAATCCCTTCTGGTCTTACCTAATGTGACAGGCTGTGTAACACACTCCTTACAATTAAACTGTAATTTCTTCATCCAGCCCAGCAACCTGTGGTTGTATTAGAGGTAGTATTTCACCTTACACAGACACACACACCTGCTAAACAGCAGAACTTGGTCTAAAAAATGCACTCAATTTCCTATTTTAACATGAATCTCCACCCTCTTAAATGCTGATGATCTTTGGCCAGTGAGACTGTGCAGAGCAATTGGCCTCCTGGGCAGTTTTCCAAATTCAGTATGATGTTGCAAGCGCTCACCAGCTCTGAAAAAGACTGTTTACTCACCTCCAAGAACAAAATACAAGAAGTACAAAGGAAGATGAGGCTAAAAGCATTTTTGAAGTGTGTTTCAGGTCTGACAGAAGGCTGGAGCTGGTGCTTAGGATGGTCATCCTATATTTTTCCTCTAGTTTGAACAGCTGAAGTAGTGACTTAATAACTATCAACTATCTATTAGCTATTAACTATAACTATCTCAGAATCTATCAGTTTACTTACACTTACCAAACTTCCAGCACATATGCTAGCCTCAGCTCATCCCTACAAAATATTTATAAATAAGATGGCAAACCAGCTATATAGTCCTCCCTCCTCTTTGGATAAGATAGGAAATAAGTAGATTTAGAAATCTAGAAGTTCCAGGATTTTTTTAACTTTTAAACAAAATAAAAAAGTTCTATACAAGAATAGGCAGCAACAAAATTATAAACCAATTGATGTGGAAAAGTCACCATCATCTCCTAAACATGCAACTGAAGCTCACAGCTGGTGCAAAAAAAAAAAAAGAATAAAGAAAAAAAAGATGGCAGCATTGTGTGCTAGCAAAGGCAGTAAGCAGGGACTGCAGGTTTTATTCTTAACTCTCCTATGGATTTCAAGCTCGGCTGTGGGCAGATCACCAAATATCTCAGCTGATCATCTACAAAATAAGGATAGCAACATTTTCCTATCCCAACAGGATGTTTTCAGAAGAGTGCTTGGGAGGCACTCACTGCAGTGATGGGGTCCATGAAAGTCTCTGCACAGAACAAAGACAACACCTGCTCCACTGGTTAATGGGAAAAAGATGATAGAGACTTTTACTAGGAATTTCTAGCATTAAAGGACAAGCTACAATTGCCTCTGGCCTACAGTTAAGAAATTCAGCATCAGTGAAGCATTCCTTTACACAACTACTGTGGAAAATTCAAGTATAGGACTAGACACAAAAATAATGCAAATAAACTACATCAATGGCTGGAACTCCATATCAAAGGCAACTGTTAGGTTTTCTCTTACAGTGGGTAACATACATTGTTCATGACAAAAATATCCTTTTGCTTCCTTTGGCAAACAAGTTCATAGATGATGGAGGCAAATGCACACCACAGTTTTTCCCCAAGGATTGCAACTTTAGTTAACTAGGACACTTTTGAAAAGCATTTCTTATGCCTTGTGATTCCATTTTATACATATTCTTCTCATATTCTGTGGGACATAATGATAGGTGGCTCTTTCAGTGGCTTGCTGGACATATCCCCATGTACTCAGTATTTGAAAAATGCCAGCTCAGCCTTGAGGTTTGGTTTTTTTTTCTGACCATCATCTTTCACTTTATGCTGGGAAAATCTTAGCTCTAAAAATATAGAAGAGGTTTTGAGTTCATAATGAAATATGAACTTTAAGGAAGTCTGATGATCTGGTGTTTATTCCTGAATTAGCAATAGCAGTCCTGTGACCTTAACTTCATCACTTAGATACTTCATTCTCTATTTCATCTTTTAAAAAAGAGAGAAAGAAATCAAGAAAGGCTTCGGATTCTACTCTGCCTTGGATCCAGGGAAATATCAGACCCATTTCAATTAACAAAATTAATTTTTAATCATCATTACCTTTGGTAAGGTAAGGTTCTGTAATATCAAGGTTAGTTACTACATCTTTGCTTTTTATAAGGTTTTCTAGTTGTTCCTAGGATTTAAGCTGCATCAGTCCCCTGGTATTAACTTTTGAATTCATTCACCAAACCAAGTTTGAAAGAAGAGCTGAAGTGTGACAGGCATGAATGTCATGCCTTTTGTGACATCTGGTAGCAGGCAGAGCAGAGTGCCCGAACTAAGCGTCCTCATCAAGGGAAAAATCAAGTTATCTGACCTGCTTGGCTTGCCAGTGAGCCAACACAAACTGGGAGAAGGGCAACACATGCCTTCTTCTTGCCCAAAAAGCTAAAGGTTTTAGAAATGAGATTAAAGGGAACCCAGCAAAGTGAATTGCGTGGAGAACTACAGGGAGCTAGTGCAGGGTCAATATCAGCAACACAGCACACACAGCTCAAGCTCATCTTCCTGGGTATAATGGAAGCTGAAGGAGCATAATTTTGGTTTTGCTATCCCTACTCGTACAACACTTGCGCACTGTAAGCATTTGTAAGCCATTAGACCCAGCAGAACATGCTGTAACAACAAAAGCTAGGTTTGTTACAGCCACGGGAATTCTTCCCGGTGGAAGCACAGAGAGGTGGGCGGGACAGGATCTCAGGAGCAGCTGAGCCACCACCACACAGGGGCAGCTTCACAAACATCCAGACAAAGCAGGTGACTGTCAAACCCCTCCTGAAACAGCTCTCCAGCAGAAAGGAGTCTGCTGCCTCCCAGATACAGAGCTCAGAGCTAGGGAGCAGCCTCAAATCCAAACTACAGGTTCTCCTACAAGTAGCACACAGCATCAACACTTCACTCCTCTCAGCCATTTACACATTTGAGTATTGGTTTTAAAAGTATTTGTCTGTCTCTTGTTGATCTGAACAAATTGCTCACTCTAAAGTTCTTCTAAACTCACACCTTTCATATGTCTTAAGACCTCTGTTACTGTCCTATAATGAATACCTTCCCCCAAATCTTTTAAAATGCAGGTCCCAAAATGGACAGAGAGAGATACAAAGGGAAGTACTATTACAAGTTACAGCAAAGCAATTACCTTTTGATCTCTTTCAGATGCTGTTAGCTCATTCAATTTGCAGTACACTATCAGCCCCATACTTGTCCACTAATACTACCTTTTCCCTGCCATGTATTGGTAAATTTTAACAGTGCATATTTATCTCAAATTTTACTTCACTAATTTTGGTGATTTCCCCCAGTTTATCAAGGTCATTTTGAAACAGCATCAAATAAGAGTATTGCTTAGAGGTGGACTACAAAGCAAATTTTACCTCCCCACCCTTGAACCCCAAATTATTCCTACCTGGAATTCAGAAAACAAATGGTTCTGCAAATTTATAACAACTTCAGATTATGTCAAAATCAGCTGATTTCTGGAAAGCTCCCAAGAGTTGTATACACTTTTATTTAGACAAAAATGTAGTGGAAGAAAAAAAATCATTAACACCTACATGCACAATATAGGCAAACAGCTATTTTTATTTTGTTTTCAATAAAACCCCAAGACAAAGCACTGAAATGACTGGATCTGATGAAAGCACAATGTTAAACTACAAAAGCTGGGGTAACACCCTGTATTATTCCTGTTATACAGGCAGGTGAAAAGATAAACCATCTAGCAAGGTAAGAGATAGCTCTGAAATGCGAGGTAAAGGTCACTAATCCATACCCTGGACCATTTTCCTATAGGCCCTCTTTTTTTCTTTCAGCTTTATATGTCCTTTTTAAATTTTCTTCTGCACTTTAAGAAGTGCTGGAGGGATGCAAACCAATATTCCCCAAAATGTGTCAAGTTCATAGCTGAGTGTGCCTGTGAGGTTCATCATTGTATTTCAGTTGAAACCTTTCTCTCCCTCCACTCCTAAATCTTTAAGCAATAAAAATTCATAGCAAATCAGGAAGGAAAAAAAATACATGAGGAATCTCAAATTAGCCTTAATTAGGTGATTAAGGTCTTCCTTGAGAAGCTAGAAAAATCTGATCCTGATTTAATAACACAAGGTGATCTTCTCTTTGCTTTGGCTTTCACATGCTCCACCTAAGCATTGGCAACAACCACTGCCAGAGACACCTGTTCCAGAAGTGATTTTGTTCTGCCCTTAATAAAATCCCACCATCTTCTAAACCACAACATGCTACCAGAGAATACCACAGACTCTGCTAAACTATGTGCACAATCTGCCCCAGCTGAAATGCTCTGAGAATGCTTTTCCACTGGTCTCTGGGGGAAAAGAGAGATGAAGGAATACCTGGTTTGCAGAGATGGAAGTGCAAATGAAAATCAACCTGCTCAAAACCATCAATGCTCAGTTCCAATGAGGTTTCACCTTAAAACTGGATGTGCCAAGTACCTACAGAGGATGCTATGTGCCCCCAGAATTGGAAAATAACAAAGCAGAGTCCTTTAGTTCTGCATTTTGAAACCAAGCACCTATATCTCACTTGCACGTAACCTCCTCCATGGGCCCAGCCTTTAAATGGCAAAACCAACGGGAACAGAAATGTCTGGCACTGCAGAAATCAGTAACAAGGGAAAGGCAAAGAAACAAACCACAGGAATCATTTCAACACCCCAATTATTTTCATGGTTCAAGAAGAAAAAACTTTTTTTAATAATGCAAACCTCAAATTTTACCTAATGACATACATTCATTTCCATGATTTATACAATTATTGCATACGATTTGTGGTCATTTACATCTTCCAATTCAAGTGATATTAGGTAGCACAATTTTGCATTAAATTCTAGTTACACTTTCAGTCAATTACACAAGTGTGAAACAAGAACAAGACAGACTATTCCCTTCAGAACGCCTTCTCCACATTTGTCCAGATGTAAAGATGGCATAATGGAAACAGTTGTGATGTTTATGGTAATCCCACACCAATTTGTGTTGCTTTGGTAGATTGTAGTGTAATGTTGTAATGCAATGGCAAAAAAAAAAAAAAAAACACAAAACACCAAAGAACCTTAAGAGGCCAGAAAAAATAATCAAAGTTGTAAGCCGGTAAGAACAGGGCACTTCCTTTTTGGCAAGGCAAAGCTACCTCAAGTATTCAGACAAGTGGAAAACAAATTTTTTTTTTTCAGTAGAAAGGTAAAATAAGAGTGTTTAACCACTGTGTAATGAGTCCCAATACATTGGTGGCAGTGATTACACATCACACTAGAAGGAACAGAAACTATTCTGACATGAAGCCATACTGAACAGAACAAACTCAAAACTAGGAAGACTGTGTGCTGATGACTTCACCAGCTTGCCATGATGAGTGTTTTAAGTGCATGACTGAAAATAAGCATGATGATGCCACTGAAACCAGTGCAAGTGAGTTACTGGGTGGCTTAATCTGGAACAGAGACAAGAGACTGCAAGCAGACAAGGGCATGGCTTAAGAGGCAGGATTACAGAAGCAAGAAAAACTGCAGGAGTAGCTCAGAACTCAGCTCACATTTGTCCCACACATATGAAAGCTACAACATATTTTGCTCCACAGCACAAAGACAATACAAACAGAAAGGTAAAGAAACAGACAAGGATCATTAAGTAACTTCTGGGCAGTGAGACAGCAAGGCAAAAATATGGTTTTGACCTTAATCATCAGCACCATCATCCTGGATAGTTGGCTCTCTTTCATGCAGGACAGAGAGAAATGGCAAATGACGAAAAAAGATGAGGAAAGGTACAGAGGATGACTGCTTGGCACTTCTGAAAAATGTTTTTTAACTAAAAAAAAATCAAGGGACTTATAAACAGAAGCCAATTACCTCCTCCAGGCCTTTGTCAATACAGAGATGACCACAATAATGTCTATTTTGGTGAGAAGTGTCTCAATGAGAAGGCAGTGCCCCAAAGGGCAATTTCATTTTTACATATAAAAACAGTATTTGTGGTAGATTCTATTCTTCATAGCAGTTCACTAGTTTATGTGGCAAGAGTTTCAAGCAAAAACTCCTTTTTAGAGGAACGCTAAGGGATAACAAAAATCATGTGGACACAGCTTACTGTGAATCGTCCACTTTGGATTTGTTGAGAAACTTATTTACCCAAAAAGTTTTACCCTGGTGAAACTTAGTGGTACACTGCATGTGGTTATTAAGCCATAAAGGAATGTGATCCTGCAATACTGGTTGAGCACCTTCAACTCCCACAGGCTTGAATTAAAATTTCAACACTTAAGCACTTTGATTATTCCATTCAACCTTTTTTTTTCCCCCTTCGAGGGGGCGACTCCAGTGATCATGGTACATACAACATTCCAGCCAAAGCTGATTCCCCACAGCTTTTTCATTACATACAATACAGTGTGGAACAGGACTTGGAAGAAAGTAAAAGGAAGAGGTTCAGTAAAGAGCAACATGAGAATACTGACTCTGAAAGAGAGTTTACTTTTACCACACTGAAAACCACAAGTGCAACTACTCCAGTCCAGGTTCTAACTGCTCTCAGTGACCTGAATGGCACAACCAGCATGAACTTTCCAGGGAAAGCAAAGAAAAACAGAGGATGTGCAAAGCAGGCAATCCCTGTTACCAAGCTGGAATTGATTGTGCTCCAACATGATTAACTCCCGAAAGTTTGGTAAGATATGCTGGTGTCACACTACAATAAAAATAGTGTTTTAGCTCTCACTAGAAGAGGATTAAGGATTTTGTTCTTGTCCTGCCTAATCCGTTCATGAATTGCAGGGTGCAGCCCTTGCCTCACTCGCCTGCCAAAAAAGGCAGCTCCATTTTCTTGTGCTAAAAAAAGTAGCAGTCTTAGTGGTTATAAAGTTCATGTTTTAAAGTGCACTGTCATTTTAAAGAGACTTTCCCTATTAAAAAAAGTAAATAAAACCTTCTGATATCAACACCCTATAAAAATAACAGCTGCAATACTCCTTCTGAAATTGCAACTTAAAATCAAGTTAGCAGGATTCAAATCTTTTTCAAAAAAAGATATGAACCCAAAATAAAAAAACTTTCTGCAGAAAATTTCCAAGCAAAATCTCACATAGTGTCCTACAAGCCTCTCTCCTAACAGCATCTCACAGAAAATCCATTCAGTTTCTCCCAGCTGATAACCTCAAGAAAACAGAGGTCTAAATAAATCAGTCCTTCCCACCAGTCACCTACATAAGTGCAGGTGTGGGTGCTGGTGCAGTTTTTCCATCAACTCCTCCTCTGTAGGTTCTTCCAAAACATCTCTACAAAGAAAAAGCATGAGTTGTTAGGGGCAGCAAAGGGAGCTTCCCAGCATTTGTTTCTGCAATGCTTAAACTGAGATGTAACGTGTGCTTGTTTCAGGAACGAAACAAGGAATTAAAATTACAATAAGCTGATGCTCCCTAAAGATGCATCTAGTTGCAAGTGATCCATCCTCTACAGATGTGTCATGGAAACCAGCAGCTGTTTTCCCACAAGAAGCAGGGAAGCAATTTCCTGCACACAGTACAATACAACTGAAGGTCAGTAGATTTGTTTTCCTGAAAAAAACTCCCAAATGAGAACATGCTCCCAATGCTACTATTGAGTATCCAACATGCACCACAAGTTCCACTAATGCACAATCATCAAGCATTAACTCACCACCCACAACTTCATAATAAACCAAGAACATGCATCACTTCCCTCATCTTCTTTCCCGTGTTTTTTCCTCCCTGTGCAGTTGTTCCCCTCACCCCCAGCACCTCTTCACCCATCCTACCATGAGCACAAAGCATATAAAGGTTAGGCTGGCTACCAAGTCAGCTTAAAGCAGGCCTAACTAAAGCATTTGCTGGATTTCTCCAAACTAACAGATGAAACAGTTTGCTTCAGAGGGAGGAAACAGAAGACATCTTGCAGCCAGCACACATTCCTTAAAACAGACAAAGAAGAAAAACCCTACATTAGTTATCTGAACTCACCTGAACATGAGTTCAACTGTCCTCTGGTATTCAATATCTGAAAGAGACTCTCGCTGGCAGCGACGGTCCCACTTGTGAATAAAGCTCTGAAATGTAAAAGGAATAGCAAAAGATATAAAGGCTTCTTCTGATGGCACTAGAAAAGAAGTTATATCTGGTCACTATGTTTGCAGACAAGATTTGGGAGGCGGGTGAGGTTTGATTTTACATGGTGAACACGGATTTATTTAGGCATCAGTTTATTTACTCGCTGCAGGTCACTACTTTGCTCAGGCCTTTGTTCAGCAATGAAATAACTTTCTCATCACAAACTGAAAGAAGAGCAGAGCAGAAGACAGCCCTGCTGCCTTCAGCTCCTAGCAAGGACTGCCTCCCCTAGACGACCACGTGAACTACCCTGATATGAATTCATTTGGTATTAATTTCTTCCTCTTTAAAAACCCAACCACATACAAACATACTGCTAATCCAGGTTTTGCCACGTTCCCTTACCCATTTTGAATAACTCTGACAGACAGATAAATGCCTAGGGAGTATACAAACAGTTTAGGCAAAAAAAAGAAAGAGAAAAATAGTGACATCCGGCTCTCCTGCAATGGAATGCTGCATCTTGGCTCTGACAGTAACATCTGGCCACAGCTCTGCAGAAACAAGTAGGTAGAAGATGTCCTTACTTCCTACTGTAGTAAATTTTTATTCTCAGTACACTCAGCAATGCCAAGAACATCTCCAACAGTAACTTTCATAGGATTTGAGATGGGGTGACGTGCCCTCTACAGGCTCTCAGCTCCCTCCACTACCTGTAAGTCTACAATGGTGAACCTGGAGGAGATGGTTATGATTAGCATTCCCTTCTCCATCAGAAATTTGGATTTGCAGGAAAGCATGCCTTGAGTAACTAGCAGAACCACAGGTTCCTCATGGCATTACTCAGACAACTCCGTTCCCACAGTTTCTATGAAAAATTCTAGAATATGATCTCTTGAAAATAAGTGATCAGTTCCACTTCTCCAGAGTAGCACTGAGCAATGGTGGTAATTCAAACTGGGGTGGGAAGAAACACAGGAGAACCAAATAAAATAAAAATTTTAAATTTAAATTGCTCACTTCATTTGCTGACAAATTAAAATGCAAAAAACCTACAGCCTGAATAATTAATGCTGAATTTAAATGGTAATGTGTAAGAGATGAGTAACTTTATAATACTTTAAATGCTTTGCATCTTTATAATAAGGAGAGTGTTACAATGAAATTGTACATACCCAATGAGACACAACCAATTTGGTGACAAAACTGCAAATAAAACAAACAATTCTCTAGGAAAAAGAACGATTCCTCAGCTCCTTGGGCACAGGGCAGCAAGAAAGGTAAAGTAAGCACACACACAAACCCAACAAAAATTTGTCTGGGTTCTTTTCATTTCCTGCACATATTAGAAGCCATTTTCAGGATCTCGCACCAAATAAACACATTTCCTTACCTCCAGAAGTAGAGCTACAAAGAGATTCACCCAGATGACAGAGGAGATCAACCACCAGGCTACAAAATAGATCTTTGCCCACCTGCAGATCAGATGAACAGACAATACATAAAGGAGGCAGCAAATAAGCTCAGCCTGAGCAGAGCACCATGAAATCACATTTTTTTCCTTGAAATATAATACTACTACTTTCTTAATGGAAAAGGGGGCCTGAATCAAAAAATTTAAAATGTTTGTTTTTCATTAGGTTAGCTAAACAGATTCACTCTCCCGAGTTAACCAGCCAAGGGTCACTGGAACAGCTCAACCCAGGCACTATCCAGCTCATTCAAACACTCCCCATGCAGTCAGTAAATACAAATGAAAGGTATGTCCAAGGTTTTAAGTCTACAAAAAATTGTGCATCCACACAGAAAACACAGAAGCATTAGATTTATTTCCTATATATCAGAATTGGTCAAAAAGAAAGGTAAGCAGCACCCCTCCGAGAGGATGGTAGGAACTGTGCCATACTTCTTGTTCAGGCACATTATAAGCTGGATTTATATGGGACTTCTTCAGTATTACTACAGCTACTTACGGACTTGAATATCTTGAAAATGCATCCAAAAAGACTTGCCAGTTGTTCACCACCATCACATCCCAGAGGGTCACCACTGCTGCCTAAAAAACAGGAGCAGAACAGTGTTTAAGTGGTTGTACCACAGATCTAAGCCCCAGAAAATGAGGAGGAAAGACAAGCAGAGAGTGGAAGAATGAGGGATTTCATCCACGATCACACTCACAGCAAAGTCATCAAAGTTGTTGGGCCAATATTCCAGCTGTTCATAGGTCCCACACTGCAGACTGCCATTATCATGTGTGGTGTTGGCAGCACTGCAAGAGATTACAGGCTGATGTGAGCACAGCTCTCTGTGAACTCTGCTTTAGAATTCTTCTGAGCCCTTTGGAGAAAGTTAGATTATCTCATACAGGTAGAAAACAAGGGAAACAGTTCAAAAAACCTATTTCAGATAAAGCAGGGTAAAACTACAGATAAGCATTCCTGCTATTTCAATGCACAAGAAGAAACAGAAGGAGTAACAGATAATGAAGCTGTGTGATTTAACATTAAAAGTAGAGTGGCTCCAAGAATGAGAGCAAAAAAACCTGAACAAAACTATCCACAAACAGCTCAGAGGTAAAAAGATGCAGATGCTCTGGAAAAACAGATTCTTTTTGAGTAGTGATGTTTAGAATCTTACCTGGTATTTCCCAAGGGAACAACAGCCCCTTTAAACAGCATTATGCCAGTTATAGCAAATGCATAGAAAACCACCTGGAAGGAACACAACCATTAGCTTTGAATATTTTTGTCACAAAGTAAGAATGCAAAATGCAATTAACATGGAATCTATATTAGTACCACAGTTGAGGTAATTGCATCAAGAACAGTGCCTGAAGCTTTTAAAGTGAAAATACTTCTCAACTGCTTGCTCTTTTTAATATTCTACCTAATTTTCATTTATTAAAATGCATTGAATAATCTTATCATCTATTTTACTTCTCTGTCTCAGAATGCTAATATTTAACTATAAACATTGCAGAATAGTGACTTAAAACCAAAGCTCAGTACCAGTATTTACAAAGAATAACCTAAACATCTGAGTTTTCTGCTAGACTCAATGAAAATAAACTTTTAGTGAGCTTACCTGAAGAACAAAACAATGTCATTATTTTATATTCCATCAGCAACTTCCTTGAAAACGCTAATTAGTCTAAAAATAAGGTTTTGAATAACACAAAGGATTTGGCAGCTTCCGTCTTCTAATTGTTAGAAATGCAAGTTTCCTTTTAAAGAGACATCTTTCAGTCTTTAGCAGTTGCCTAGGTGATATTGCAATTTTTATCCTAAAAAGATTGTTCTAGAAATAACCTACAGCTTTGCTTTGTTTCTCTGAGAAGGAGCCATTTATCCCAGGAAAGCTTGAAGCAAGCTGAGTCTCCAAACAAAAGGTCTGGTGTAGGGTTTTTTTGTTTGTTTTTGGGTTTTTTTTGTATTTTGCTACAAAACAAACCCAAGAATGGGAAGTCTGGAGAGAATAGAAGAGAGATGCCCTAGCTACAACTTTGAACACCACAGGAATAAGCTGAAGCTGACATTTCCTAGCCTGTCAGAAGATGGGGTATCCAGCCTGGCAATAAAATTAATTTTATTCTTTGAAAAAAATATGTATCAAAATCACTCACTGCCTGAGAAATTAGCTAATCAGTTACATTATTTTATCTGCATGTGTGCTCCAGGCTAACATTAGGAAAGATATTTTGCGTCAGCTGGCAATGGAATCAGATTTGACTACAACAGAAGCTCAGTGAGAACCTCCATGTAGCCTCAAGTAAAAGCAAATGAAATTAATGGAAGAGGTGAACACCATGGCAGACTTGTCTCAGAACTGTGAGTTGTACAGCACAACAAGGCTTTTACCATCTTAGATTTGCCCCAACCAATATCTTTATTTCAAAGTGCAACACAAGCTAATTTAAGGCCTATCCTCTACAGATAAAAGGAGAAATTATTAGTGACAAAAATAGATATTCTGGTGTTGTCACCTTATGGCAGGGGTTCCATACTGTTGTCTCCTTATTGCAAAAGTTCCATACCTTCTCAGTGTTTCTCGTGGGCAGCTCCTCAGAGCACTCTTTCTTCTTCACAAAGCAACCAGCTGACCCCAGTTCCCTTCTCACTCAGCCACCCCACTCTTTTATAGCATCATTGTCTCATTGGTTACAACTGTGGCCTGTTAAAGTCAGGCCTGTTCCTAATCTTTGATAATTGGCCCAGCTGCAACTCCTTAGGGGTAAGATTACTTTCTACACTATCTTGATTTTCCTTATATTCTATCCCTCTGCATTCTGGTTAAATTGCATGCTAGGTATATAGACTAGAACAACAAATTATTATCTTTAACCATTCAAATTAAGGTACCCTACAAAAACCCAAGAACAATAGCAAAACCAAACCTACCCAGACATTTCTTTGCCCTACCAGGAAGACATGGTTGCAAAGCCAGAAACTCAGGAGTTGGGAGAATTTATGTAATGGACATCACACATTGTGATCCACACTTGTAGTAAACCCCAGGGAAACAGGAAAAGCTCCCTGGAGAATTGAATGCTGAGGCAGCAGAGTATATCCTGTCCTTCAGACCCCCCGACCCAAACTTAGCTCTTTAACCATTTAAGGCAATATCATTTTAACTCTTAGCTATTGGTCATTTAGGAATATCCTTAACCCTTTGCCATTGGCTAGGTTTGGATCTGAGCAAAGGCTATAAAAATAGCACCCTGTACCCCCATAAGTTAGAAGAAGAAACGCTGTAACCCTTCACTGATCTCCCAATAAACCATATCTGCGGAACCGACCGCCGTCTTCTCCTTCTCCTCTCTCTCCCGTCTGTTCGACCTCAGCCCTGGGCTTTCCTACCTAGCGAGCAGAAATCCTGAAAGAGCTGGCAATCACTATAAGAGCTGAATATCAGGCAGCTTGGCCTGTGCCTTGCTTCAGTCATCCAGTCTCCGCTATAGATTGGACTCCTGAGCTGCCTGGCATAATAATAATAAGGCCTGATAAGAGGTTTTTATTATTATACACACTTTAATCACATTTTTTGAGTCTATGTTCTACACAGACACACCTAAAACAGGATGGCAGAGGCTCTTAAAAAATCATGTCCAAACATGCCATCTTCAAGACCTTCTCAGCCAAAAACAATTTTAAAGTTGTTTTGCTATTTAATTTAACATATGCAAAGGAGGGTAAGGAAAACTAGTCTACTTTTAGCATGGATTAATTTTTAATTTGAATCCACACTACCCAAGCTAAGGCATACACTCAAAGGAAGCTTTAATTAATCTTTTAAAGATACTCCTCCTAAAGAAGGCACTGCCACTGTGTGCTGGCTATCACAAACTAGCAGTTTATTGTGGCTTTCCAAGACATGCCCTGGAGAAGAACTGGCTGGTTAAGGTGAAATGTTACTACTCATGGTGATTGTACAAGAACCTTGTTGACTATGTTGGTGTCATACCCTTATTAAACTATAACAAAGGAAATTACAATCTTGCATCATGACTTACCACAAGGATTCCTGCAAAGGCTCTTAAGTTTTTCACCAGATCTAGCAGTGTAGTAACAACCAAAGCCATGAACTAAAACAGAGCAGAATTAATTTTGTACCTATGACATCCATCACACTTCCAATCCATATCAAATTTTTACTAAACGGATAAAGAAACACATCAAGAGAACTTGAGCTGGTTTTTCTCTGGTGATGGAGCAGGCAAGAATCAGTGATTTTGTGAGGGGCTGTGCAAAAGTCAGGACAGCTAGAGCTGAGCTATTCCACTCATGTCTTAGAGCCTGAAAGGCTCTAACAAAATTTATAGCTTGACCACCAAAGAAACCTGAGTTGTAGAGGGAAGAGCAATCACCTTCACATTGGGGATAATCCTCAGGAACCTGAAGACAATTAACATGTTCACCAGACGCACCATATCCCACAGGGACAACAAGCCCATGAACTCAGGCCTCCTAGGAAGGGCAGAAAAAAGGAACAAATCAGAGGAACAGCTCATGACAGAACAACACAGTTATATCTACTGGGCTACAGGTAAATACATTGATTTACTTATCAGTAATCTCAGCTACACTAAACTAATAATTGATGAAGGAAGGAATCCCTATTTATCCTCTATGTACAGAGAGCTCTTGTTCTGCTGGGGAGAAGGCACCAAAGAGGGTTCTTTCAGAAAACAAAGTGAATCAAAAGGACTGCTAGAGGGAGATACTTCAGGAGCTTGCACAAAGATGGGCATTAATCCTTCAGGGCATGCCTGGCTGAAGAAGAGCTTTGAAAGCAGCACTAGGTTAAAGGAGTGTCTTGTCAACCATCTTCCTTATGTGTTAACATTCCATGGAGATGGGCATACACTTCAAAACCCAGCCCTGAATTTTGGCTTTCACATGAGCATGCTGAATGCTTCTTGGCTGGAAAGGAGGGCAGGTGGTGGGGATCTAAAGCTGCCAATGACTTGGTAACACTGATACTAAATCATGATTTGTACCTCCAATATATTCTATCCCAATAATGTATGAAATCATTTAAGATAACACTGCATAGAAGGCATAGTCTAGATAACAGCAACATCACTGTCCTGCCCTGAAGGTGGCAGTTGCTTGGTCTGTGGATGCGACAGCAGCACACATCAGGATTCAGAGGGACTCATCTGGATTGTAACCTGCTTGCAGTGACTGACACAAAGACCTAACAAGAATTACTGGTGCTCCAAGATGACAGAGCAAGCAATTGCCTATATTTACAAATCAAAGGGCAGAATCAAACACAAATATAATGATAACATCAATAGTTAACATTATTAGTTAATAGTCTGTAAATAGTCTGTAGCAATTACTCTTCTGGCAACTATCACTTCTAGGTGATAGGAATACAAGGAGCATTCAAATATAAACACTTCTAAAACCATAAGGTCTGACTTGTCTAACTGTGTTCAGAGATTCTAGCATAAATTAAGAGAACTTCTTGATTGTTAGAATGTTGAGGGACACAAGATAGATGATGGACTTCAGACCTGGTTAACATAAGAGATTTGATAACAGATTGCCTTGGCAAAAGCATATGGAACTTTGAAAATTAGACCTAGATTGCAAGATTAAATCAAAGGGGTTTACTGGAAAAAGAAGATCCCATTAAACTCTGCAAGCAAGAGATGTTGTTATACACGTAAGGTTGTGTACGTGATTTTAACCTAATGATTGCAGTACACATCACTAGTCTCCCTGAAACAGTATATAAGCATTTGTATCCCACAATAAAATCAGATTCTGATCACTGAGTCAGTCTCCCCATCTCTCTCCACCGCTGACACTTCATGGCAACACAACAAATATCCTGAAAAATCAGGGAGTGTCTTAAGTGTGAGCTTGCATGAAGACACAAAGTAAGAGAATGTGTTATGAATCACTTGTGAAAATTCAGGAAACCTTCCAGAATTCCTTTGCTTTCTTCTCTTCTTGTGGAGACAGTTTTCAAATTTTAAGATGAAGCAATGATTTTTATTTTTTTTACAACAAGAAAGATATCAGGATAGTTATCCAAAAACTCTTTGAACTTAAGAAAATCAAAAAACAACTGTTTGCTATTACAATACCAACAAATAGTGTTAAGTCCATGGGAATTTTCTTACTACATTTTATAGCATGAAAAAAACCTCAGCCTTCAATCTACATACAGGGTTGAAGAGCTTTCTTCAGCTGTTTGGGAGTTCATCTAACTGGATTTATGGACAAGCTGATACTAAAACATATTAAGTTGTGTTTATGGTACCATATTCCCACTCCTGCACCCCTGGTAAGCACAGACCTGCCAAGATATCATTTTAAGTTACATTACAATTAAAACAAATGCATCCTTCTCAGAAGAGCTACACAGAACTGTAAAACACTAGGAAAAAGGAAAAAATTCTTTCACTTATCCATATTGCATGGCCTCTAGTGACTACAAGGGTGCAAAATTCTACCAAATTTGGTAAATTGAAGACTGGGTTGATGATCACAGCATAATGACATGTATATATGACAATGTGTGTGCTCCCCTGACCCACCCCAGCCACTGAGCAAAGGGCAGCAGGTCACAGATGTTACTCACCAGCCAGGGTGAGGAAATCCATACACAGCAAAAGTTGCAATCTCCAAAATCTTCAGTTAGGAAAGAAAAACGAAAACAAAATGAAAGTCAAAACTTTACTTTATAAATCTGAATTCCAGAAATTATGTAAGCTTCTTGACAAGAAACATTTTCAAGAGCTTTAACCCACTAACTGGACTCACTTTAAAGCTCTGAATTGTTATATTTGCCTAGTTATTCTCCAAACAAACCAAATGTACATAGAGCATCCAACAGTGACTCACAAAAGGATATACAGTGAATACCATTAACTTGACCTCATCTGCCACAGGGGTGTCAGGCTTTGACCAAATAATTGCTATAAGAGTCTGACAATTGTTTTTAAATTTAAAGAGAAAAGTGGTTTTAAACTATGAAACAGCATGCCTCATGCAATTATTCCAGGAGCTGAATTTTTCCAAATAAAATTTTAAAGTCTTCTTATCAGGAAAAGCACCTTTTTCATGGATTTAAATAAACCTATCTTCAGAACACAGACACTAAGAGAATCATCTACCACCATGTAAACTTTCCAGCCACAGAAACCCACAACACTGGCTTGTGTTGTTCAGCTCAGCAGATCAGTGCTAAAAAACAAGCAATCCCACCACCCCTTGTAGTTCCCTAACCTTCCTAGCCAACAAATCCAAGAATGTGTAAGCTAACAAAGCACTTACCAGCAAAATTACAGTCAGAAGTCCATCAAATCTATTGCTTGGGTAAGACAAGTATCTTTTCAAGCCCATTGCTAAGATTTTCAGCAGCATTTCCAGCAGATAGTACAGGATGAAGAAGCAGTTGATAGCCTTCACCCCCCAAAAGAAAAACAACCATTAGAATTCCTGGCATCTCAGGGAACAGCAATAACTGCATGGAATATTGTTGCATCTTACCCCCAGGAAGAAGTCATCCCTTTCAGATGGCTGCTTATCTGCATCCATCACCAAAACCACCTTAAACAAAAAAATATTGTATGAATCTACTGCTTTACTGCTATATTAAACAGATTTTTAAGCACAAGAACAGTCTTTCATGTTTTTCATAGACCTTTTCAAGCAGCTCAAAATACATTTTTAACTGCAAGTATTCCCTCTTAACACTGTGCATGACTAAAGCATGCCAAAAACCCAACTGCTAGAAAAAGCAGTTATTCAAAGAAAATTAAAGAACAAAAGCAGAAATTAAATTTGTAGTAGAGAAAAACCAAAAAATAATGACACAAAGAAAAAGAAAGAAAACCACTGCCCCACAAAAAAAACCCTTTACTTACACAAATAGAAATAATGTTTGCCAGGGCTACCACATTCCCCAAGTAGCCAAAGTAGGGATGGCCAAAGGCAAACTGCACTTTCTGCATAAAATGGGATTGGTACTCTGGACTGGGAGGGTGCTGAAAAGAACACAAGGGATTTGTTGAGTCACAAAGCAGAAGCATTTTAAAAATAATACAATAATTTTAAAACCACAGCCCGTCTCAGATTTAAAAAACCCCAGACAGTTTCAAAGGAAATCTTCAGGGCCACAGGCTAATTTTGACATTATATCAGGAAAATGTTTTCCAGCTGTAGCTTCTAATAACAAGAGACCATTTCTGATTATGGCACAGCACAAGGTAATGGCAAAGAAGGAAGATAATCCAACCTCTCTACAATGCCCCAAGCAGATAAACTAAACACCAAGCTACTATTTGTATACATCCCTTCCCCATTTCCCAACATTTAATTCAGAAGTCTTAGACACATGCAAGCATAGAAGAGAACATTTCCTAACCCTCAAATAATTTAGTGTTTTGTTTTTTCTTTCTCTCTCTCCAAGTGGAGAAAACTGCTTTCTGCCCATCTTCATCTGAACACTGAGAGAATCCACACTTTGTTCTTCCTTCAGGGATTGGGGGAAAAAGACTTTGAACTATTTTGCCTGAACAACTCACTTTCAAATGCTGACAGAATAAACAAAGATGTATTTTGTACATTTACCACTACCTAGCAATCCCAAACTAATGCTGTAAAAGCCTCCAGAGCAATTTTGTCTGTGGCTATAAAAGCTGCCCACAAAAAGCTTAAAAATCAATGTGATCACACCTTGTGTTCACATGTTGCAAAATTTGTTTAGACACTTTATACTAGAGTACTCTCACTTATTTGTGCACAAGGCCATACAACTTCTGATGCTTTATAAATGATGATCACATACATACTTGCTTAATGGCATCTTTGTCTAGTTCTTCAAAGAGCTTCTGGAACTGGGCAGCTGACAGCTGGTCACAGGAGCACATTCTGAGTGACTTCACATGAAAGAGAAACATTCAGATCAAGATCTGCAAGAGGAACATCTGCAAAGTTTGCCAAAACCCCTCAGACTACCTTGGAAATCAAGGAATAAAGATGTAATTCAAGCTGTTTTGAGTAAGGTTCAATATTGCTCTGCTTTAACACAACACTCCAAGTAACTGGAGGACATGTCAGGCCTTTTCTGTTTTCCTTCTCTGGGATCACACGTACTTTCGACTAACTTAAATTTTAGTACCATGTAGTAGCACCACTATTTTGTTATGATCCAAGGAACGCTGCAACAGAGAGCAGATCTTTGGATTTGCTAGTTAGGATTGATAGTCACCAAGGTAAAGGCTAAGAAAATATTTAAAAATTTATTTAAAGTAATATTTTGAAATATTTAAAAATAAAGTTCTTACTCTCATGATGGCTTGCTTGCAGCGAGAATCCATCTCAGCTTTCTGCAGCACCTGTAGTAAGGCCCCAACACTGACACAGGACCTATTTAAATGAAAACAGAATGGGCCCTGCTATACAGATAAGTTCATAGATGGCAAAATGACCTGTTCCAAATGTAGCCCTGCCTCTTTGTTTTGAAAAGCAAATGAAACTAGAAGTAGGAAAAAAGTAAACAGACCCCCATAAGGAGTCACAAACAGTGTGTTATGAACATCCAGTTGCAGAAAAAATAAATAAATTAGATGAGCAACAAACTGCAGTTTTCAAGAATGCATCCTCAGTAAACACATTAAAACAAAACAAGATGACCAAAAATCTACTATTCTTTTTCTTTTTTTCTGGATAATCTACTGTTTCAAGGTCCTTCACTTACTGTTGTGCACTAGCAGGAGTCTCTTTCAGGGAAGACAGCACCTCAAATGCAGCCCGGATTCCCAGCCGCCTCCTGAAGAGGGAGGACTGAACTGATTTCTGAGCAGTAAAAACATCATAGAGGAAACAATTTACTCACACTTCAGGCACTACTGTGTCCTATGGCCAAACAATACACTGATCCTCGGGCACACATCCCAGATTTGTGATTAGAGATCAGAACAGGAGACTGCCCTAGGCCGCACTCCTTGCGAGAACTCCGTGTACAAGGAGGAAGGAAGGATGTAAGCAAACAAGCCCCTGGAATTCAAGTAAGCATGCAGGTTATGGTTTATTTTCTATTCTGGCGTGCACAGGCATTTGCCTCTTCCAGAGACTCTGGCAACAGCAAAGCTGAAGCATTCACAGAAATTCACACTGGCATGCAGAGAGAAGAGTTAGAGAGCTTGTCCTACTCCAGCTTCTTGCCTAAAAGCACAAATCCAGAGCTATGTTTTTTCATGGGTTTTTTAATTACAATAATCACTTTCAAACTTAGTTACTTTTTTAATAGTCAGATTAATGCCATGCTGCCATGTAAGAAAGAAGAAAATTGAGAAAGAAGGGATGAAAGAGAGGAGGAGGAAAGGATTACCAAAAATCCCTTCTGCACCTATTCTGTTTACACACTCCTCTGCCACAAGAGGGTGGGGGCCATTCATTCTGAGTAATATTGCCTTGGGCTTATTATCCAACAAACTTCACCTTCTCTCTGGAACTCTGCTAGAAAAGCTACTGGGGCAGTCTGGGTAAGGCCTGGTCTCGTGGGAGGTGTCCCATGAATGATCTCTAAGGTCCCTTCCAATCCCTTAATATTCTATGATCTGCAACAGCAGCTATATAAACAACACAGCAGATTTCCTTCACACAGTTTAAGTTACTCAGTCACTTGTCCTTGGTCCAGTTCCTTTTATTTTTCCCCTACAAATAGTCAAAATTGCAGATCCACAGCATATTTAGAAGTATGCAAGCAGGTTTAGTCACCAGAGGGATCTAGCTGTAACAGCATATAAAGGGAAAAGTATCTGCATCAAAGAGCATTTAGTACCTTAAAACTGTCTCTGCAATCAGAGTGGGAAGGGTCCTTTAATACCTTAATTCTTCCAAGGGTCAAGGTTATGGCAGAACATAGAAATTAGGAATGCTTTACTCACCAGAAGGTACCCTCGAAACTGGTTGTATATTATTGCTGTAAGCAAATTCATCAAAAACAAGTTGCCTGTTGGAGAAAAAGAGACAGTAAAATTTACTGAAAAATATCTGTTTCTCAAAGAAGTTTCAACATATGCAGTAAATCAAAAGTAAAACTTAAAGAAGGTTAGTTTTTCTTGTGTTTGATTTCCAAAACGTTTTTAATGTTTGACTATACTGTAAGGTATATTCATGTTACCAAGAAACTCCAAACCATAAGCACCTTCCACGAAAATGATCTCCCAGACACTATGCAATAACCAGAGGAATCACAAAAGTGAGAAATTCATGATTAAACTTCCCTAGAAAAATAAAACAGTGTAGATGGTATGCACAAGTGTCAAAGCTGAAGTGCATTAAAGACAAGAGGTAACTTACCTAATACAGTGAAGAGGATGAAGAAGATGGAATATGCTCGATTCTTAGAATATGCAGGTATCATCACTGAATCAAATTTAACAAAAATAGGAAATAATATTTTATGCTTGAGATGCACAGCGGAGACCTCTATGAACTTTTGGTAGTTGGTAAAAGCTCTCATACAGCTGGATTTTAGAGTGGCATATATAATTACACCACAAAAAGGCAAAAATCAAGTTACTAAAAGCATGAAATACCTTTACACAACCCTCCTCTGGCTGTACCAAGAACCAGCAGCTGAAAGAATGGTTACAGTAGTCTGAAGAGAGCAATCTTACTTTGTTCTTCAAAAGGAGAGACAAGTGTTATTTCTGAAAGACTGCTCACCATCAGGATTATTTGCAGTGGTCAGCAGGACCAGTAGTGACGTCAGGGAATCTGGCAAATTCCGGAAATACACCACCCACTCCTTATCCTGCTGGTTATCCTAGGCAAAGATGTGTTCATTGTTAAGAGAAACACCAAGGAATCACTGCCTTAGCAAGGAAGGGGGAAAAAAGCTTAAATTTTTTTAAACAATTAATATCAGTCACCAATCAATTTCTTATACACCTAATCAAATCTACCCTGTGGAAAAAGCGAAAGCCAAAAAATTAATAATTACACATTCTCTTAACAAAAATTAAGAATACAGAGCAATCACATCACTTATTAATAGCAATAAAAAAGCACAAGTAAAAGCAGGAAGCCCCACATGAATGTGTCTAGTTAGCACCTCAGACCCAGGAAGAACAACCACACCACAAACTGACAGTATGGGACTCAGAACCTTCATCAAAAACATACTGGGAGGCTGATCTTGGATCCTTGGATCCTCCACATATATTTTTTTTTTTCTGAAGGTCAAAAGAGACAGATAAAAAAAGATGCAGAGTGCAAACAATACAAACATGAGTCAGGCAGCACAGGACAAACAGCTCTTGAATCTGCTGCAAAGACTGGAATATGTAACCCTAAAGGACATACACAAGGCAATGCAGAGTCATGAATTTCATTAATAAACCTACTTTTAGAACTTGCCTGCAGTATTTTGCCATGTTACATAAAATTCACTTGTATGGATGTCAGAGCAGCACACCAAAATAGGAAAGTCCACTCTCTAATTTGTTATTTTTTACCTCAATGTACACACAAGTGATTGGTTTAGGTATAAAGTTATAAATATACATCTGCTGGGGAAACTCATAGCTGAAATTAGATGAGACAAACAGAGATAATACAAAGGCCCAGAAGACAACTAACAGTGGGGAAAACAGACCTCTGCTTCTAATTCCAAAGATTCTGTAACATGGGAATTCAGGGAATTTGCTGACTGTGAGGAAGACTAGAAGCTGGCTTGAGTGCAAATTGCAGCAGAAATGAAGGCGCAAAACTGAGATTAAGAATGGGACAAAATTACTGGGAGAAGTAGGCAAGAAACTGTTGTGTTTACAGTAACATTTATGGAAGGCCTTAAAAGTAAAAATGAAAAAAAAACCAAATAATCTGAGTGTGATAAATTCAGATACAGGAAGTCTAGAAGAGAAGGAACGTATCAAGATTGCTGGAACACAAAAATAATTTTAACCACAAAATTTCAATTTTGCTTTTCTGAAGCAAGAAGGGAAAAACAAGAGGAAAACCCAAAGGGATCAGAAACCAAAACAAGTACAGGCAAAAACCTACCAGGCATGGCCTAGTAAGAATACCAGTATTGAAAAGTGAGAAAACATCGAAGAAACTAAAGTTAGCAAAAAGCTAGATAGGGAAGAGAAAAAAATAAATGAGTGATAATATAAATGAAAGAGTGACAAGAGCTTTGGAGACAAAACAGCACAGAGGGTTTCAACAAAAGCAGAGAAAGTAACTCAAGGATCAAACTGGGTAAACGTATAAGGAAGTCTCCTGCATACATGATACCATGCACATGTTAAAGCTCTCCAAGTGGACTTCAAACTCATCTCAGCACATCTGACAACATGACCTTTCTCAGGGAAAACAAGTTTCACTTGTTTGACTATAAAACTAGACAAGAAGCAGCTGTGCAAGTGCAGAAAAAAGGCACCCAGATCTACCAAAGCAGGCAGAGAATTGATTACCTTTGTTTGAGCAAAGAGCAGCATGGCAAACATGGTGAAGAGAGAGAGATGAACAGCCAGTAGTAGAACAACACTGTTGGAAAGCAAATATACCAAAGAATTAACAGTAACTTGATCTTATTCTTAATGTCCTCTTTTAAAAATGCAAAATTATGCCATATAAAGAAAACCAGGGGTGTTTTTAAGAAGTTATATGGAGATAACAGGAGATGTGAGTTTTGATACAAAATAAAAATCACACTTATGTGCCTCAGTTCTTCCCTTACAGAAGGGCTTAGAAAAGCAGAATCAACACCTCCCACTTGACTAGCATTAGAAAACCTGTGTCACACACACAGTCATGTCAAAGTCTAGAGATCCTGTACAGACTAAGGGGAATCAAAAAGTGACCACAACCTTCACCCTGATCTCACTGAGCACTTAGCTACCCAATCAAGAAGGAAGCTGCTCAGATGCCCCACACTGGAACTCCAAGGATAACAACCTCCCTGCTCCCAGCTATCCTGTGAAAGGATGTTTTCTGGGCTATAACCCACCTGGCCATTTCAGGCAATGTGCTGTTGATACTTTTTAATGTTTTCTTCATCATAGAGGAATTCTGGAGGAGAAAGAAGGGGCGAAGAATTCTTCTTATTCTCACACTCTGCAAAAAACAATGGATCAGACACTGAGTTCCTGCCAGACTGGCAGCTCAAATATTTTGAATGCAAGTTTGTCAGAAAGCACTGGACACACACACTGACTAATGTTGTGGTGTGTCATGTGATTTCCTGCCTACAAACCCAGGTGTGCTAGTCTCCCCTTCCCCCTTTTCTCCCTCATCCCCTTGCCAAGGCCTGTCCATCAAATTCCACTTTCCAGCAAAGCCGTCATGTGATTGGCACAAATTCAAAAGATGCCACTCAGCCCTGGGGTCATTGGCTTAGCCAAGTGTCTTGTCCCCTGGGCCTCGGCCCCTCCTCACCTGGTTGGTAGCTTACCTGACCCTCCCCACCCCCTGCCCTAGGGCTTAAAAGGAGACAGGCCACGAGGTCCTGGCAGTCTGTAGGAGCAGTTTCTACAATTCAGAGCTCTGTGTCACCTTGGAATTAAACTCTGGATTTAAACCCTCCACGGAATCCATTCTTTTCTCTTCGCCTCGTCTAAGGACTCTTTTGAGGTAATAGAACTGGGTTCCTTCAAGCCCAGGCATGTCTAGTGCCTAGCTGCCAACCTGGAGTAGCTCTGTGGTACCAGAACCACAGCTGTTGCTCCCGGCCAAGAAGCAGTGGCCAGACAAGCCTGGGCACATCCTATCTGCACACATTGGAATTATGTTCTTCTACAGACTAAGCCAAAGTGGAGCAGAAAAAGAACTGAACTCTGCTCTTCTGAGCTCACAAAACACCAAAAAAGATTCCACGCCTCATTAAAATGAGGAGAGATTGTTTCAAAAACACACATTGACATTTCAATAGTTTCATCAGGCCACTAATTGGAAACAATCTAACTTTACTGCTCAGTAGACATAACAATCTGGCAAGAGATGGCATTTTTGTATTTTCTGCAAGGTCCATCTCAAGAAAGGGATTAATAGAGAGCTACTTTCCGTAAAAACAAATATATGTTCTAAAAATAAGTGCTTAACTTCAATTTTCAGACTGTTTTATAAGTAAAGGGCCTGGTAATTACTTAGCAATTTCTGTCTCTGACAAGACTCAAGCTGTAAGTGCCTTTTTTTTCCCCACGACACTGCAGCAAATAATCTTTTTGATTCTTGCACTCAAGACATTTGCAAGCCTTCAAGATACTCCTGTCACTTATTTGCTACTTAAAACAATCTTGCTACTTCAAACATCTTCAAGGCGTTTCAGCATCTTGCATTTTAGGATCAGTCTTCTGTGGGCCACACTTAACAGCAAAAAATCCCCATAAAATTACTTTCTTTATTTCAATTTTCTTGTTCATCCATCCCCGCAGTTTAACTGCTCCTTCTGCCACTGCTTTGTGTTGGGAGACTCCTGTTCAAACTCCCTGTCCACTATCTCACCTCAAGATTTCACATTTTAAGATCATGTCTCTCTCACTTCCCAGCATTTTTACCACATTAGTGTTTTCTTAACAAGGATTGCAAGTGCACAACAACTAATTTAATGTAAATCTGTAGCATACAAAACCAACTGGGAAAGTGCAGTGTTACATCAAGGAGGGCACTTCTAGAAACATTTCCAAACCTGATGTTCCTCTCAGGGCACAACTGCTTTGAACACAGCACAGCTTCAGGTTAGAAAGCAGATGTTAAACCACCTAATTACCTTTTTAATAACTTTTTTCTTATACTTCACTACAGAGGCTTTGCCATTCACTCAAGTTAAGGACATAATTCTCCAATTGCATTTCAAAATTGGTGCCAGGCAATGAGTTTTCCCTGCACCCTTCAACTGCTGATAAACTAAAGCAATAAGTGCTATTTAATTTTATCAACAAACACAAAACTTACATTAAGAATCAAATAGAATTCTTTACTAAGCTAAATTACACCAAACTTTTTCTGTGCTTCAGTGAATTATCCAGACCAAAGTAAAGCTGTTCTTACCTCTTTGCAGAAAAAACTCAGTGACACAATCCAATCAGCAAGAGAAACAATTAAGGTCAGTATATAAGCCATTAGCCATTTATTTTTCCAAAATTCTTTCCATCCAATTAAGTAACTCTGGACAAGGGAAAAAAAAAGGAACAACCATAGTTTACTTTAATAATAAAATCCAATACCCTAAATAAGTCAGCACCAATTTTTTTCCAGGTATCTGCAATTTTACATTACTGCTCTTAAAAAGCTCTCCAAAATCCAAACAAAAACAAGTTGTTGAGAGATTTTTTTTCTACAAGAACTAAATAAAGGTCAGCAAAATAAAAGTTGCACAAAGGTCACGAGAGAGAAATCCTTTGAATGCAAGAAAATTCTCCGCTTAATAAACATAAAAAAGGGATTTTCCAGAAATAAGTATCCTAAGAAAGGTGAGTTTCTGACAGCTTTTATTTTGTGTAAATGAACTGACACATATCTATTATATAACCTGATTTTATGGCCTAATATAAGCAGCTAAGCCAAAACACTTGCACTCTCAGAAAAATTTATTTATTTCACTCAATTAGGAAAATTAGGTTTAAAAGAAAGGGAATAAATGTCTTAATTAACTAAATTCACTTGCTAATTTCTTCTGAAACGAGGCTATAATAGAGCAAGGCAATTTTATCCTCCTGAAACAAGGCTATAATAAAGCAAGGCAAACTCATGATTTGGAAAACAATTCTACCACACACCTACTGCTTCACTGAATAGCAGATGAAGGAGATGCTCACCTTGACAGACACATCAACCATGAACACCAGGAAGCAGAGCAGCTCCACGGTCTCTGTGAGGCCACAGGGAGGATTCCAGGCAGGAAGGCGGTAGCGCACATCAGACGTGATGGTGAGTGAGGAAGGCTCTTCAATGAAAGCCAAAGCCAAGATTACAGTAATGGTTAAGCTCAAAATCCTGTTTGGACAGAGATTAAATCAAAAATAAAACCAACAAGACCATAAAAAAAGTACGAAAAAACACCACCCCAAAACAAACCCCATAATCTGGCCACAAAATGAGTCAAAATAATAACAAAATACTTAAGAGTAAAGCAATTTTCTTTGAAGAAAACCAAGCTTTATGATACCATATTTCACTCAAATAGGTTAGACCACAAGGCAGCACTTGACTAGCATGTTGTTGCCTGCACTGGAGATATAACTGCTGACCACCAAACAACCTGAGGTGGTGTCCTTTTGAAACTGACAGCAGCAAACAATCTTGCTGGTATCCAACAGGTTTAGAAACATACACTTTGAAAACTCTTAAGGCACAGTGCTTTAAATCATGCTAATTAGTCCACTCATGCAACAGTCCTGTGGCTGTTTCCAAAGAGCTATCTTTGTCATCAAACTTCCATACAATTTTCTGTTTTCCACTTCTGTCATGCTCACATGTGGTCATAAGAACTTACTTGCTTCCCAGAGTAAGTTCTTTTAAAGATAAAAACACAATTACCTAATTATCTAACAAGTAAGAAAGAGGAAGAGCAGTTTTTCAGGAAGATTAACTCCTAAACAAAAAAGCAAAGAGAATAACCACGTTCTTACCACTGGCAAGTCCTGGAATAGTACCATCGATAAAGCCACAGGGATTTGGAGTCCACACGGTGATTTATAGATCGGTACTGAGGGCAGGAAGCAAAAAGGGATCATTCAAACATTATATTCAGTCTGGCTCAAAAACAAACATCAAGTGACCAAAGCAAACCAAATTAGTACATGTTATTAATTACTAAAGTACCTCATGATCACAGAGGTACTCTACATGTGTGAAAAGGGGAAGATTGCAAACAAGTTCTGCTATCTAAAGACCACAGAGCTGCTCAGAAAATTAAACTCTGTGCCAGTCATCTCAAGCAAGCACTGTCAGCATTTCAAATAACAGCATTTGCAATAATTCAGTGATTATTCTATGTACTTGCCAAAATGGTCTACCCACTTAATTCCCCTCTCCAACATTCATGCCACTCATGGCTCTTCTTTTGTCTTTCTCTTCTAACAGGCCATAAGACGCAAACAAATTAATTCTGAATAGAAGAGAGCTCAACCAATGTCTTTGAATAAAATATGCTTACAGATCAGGAAGTGCCTGGGATTCTTAAGGAATCCACAAAATCTGTCCCTCCTCGTGGGCCGTTCTTACTCTGCCCCTGCTGAGTAGATGCTTCCAGAAAGGTGGCCACACCTTAAATATATCTGACCCCCAGAAATAATCTCCCAACCAAAGCCATCCAGATGCAGCAAGAGAGCTCAAGAACTGCCCTTCAGCATTCCCACGGCCTAGGAGAAAACAGGATCTAGGAACCTGCAGTAGTGGCCAGTAAAGGAGGGACAAAGAGGGAATCAAGACTTCAAAAGGCACGAAGTTCAGCTGAAGAGTTCCAGTTTCACACTTGAAGCCAACCTTAAACTCTTGAGCTTTTACCAGCTCTTAAGATGTGCAAGTAGTCACATACAGAGGCAAATTACAGGGTTTGCTCAAATCCTTTCTCTTAGCAGTAGGTTAGTCACTAGCAAAACATCCACAGTCAAACCAACCCAAACAAATAAACAGAAAAACACCATGAAAATCACTCCACAAATCAGCATGCCTTCTGAAACCCTGAAAGAGATTACTTCATTGTGGGGAAAAATATATTTCTCCTAGGCAGAAGTTCACTGAGACTTGCCTACCACAGGAAGTTGGAATTCTGATTTTGCTTTGTGAAATTGAGATGGTGGTTCACAAACATTGCCTGAACACAGAAGAACTTAAAAACTGGCAGAGTGTGTGACAAACATCCAGCATGGGAAGCATAAAAGCTGACAAAAATATTGTTACTTACTTGTATTGCATCTTCAATAAATACTAAGGCTTGGTTTATATAAAGGTCATTATCCACTCCAGCACCTATGAAGTAAAAAAGAAATAGGAATCACTTGCTGTAGTTTGGATAAACAAACTTTGGATAAAACTGCTTATCAGTTAAGAGAAGGTGCACAATCACAGTTCTCATGACCAAGGGCACTGTACACACACAAAAAAGACACTTCTGCCACATCTGCTCTGTCAGCAGCACTGAGCATTAAATAAGTAATAATAATATCAAACACATCATGCACCTGTGTTTTGTTAAAAGGTTCTCTTTTAGGTTTAAGTAGCCAGATTACACTGGTAGTTAAGTACCACAAAACTACACAGAGACAAGTCCTAACAGACAAAATAATGGAGATTCAAATTGTTCTTTGACAGAGTATACAGTCAAGCAAAGCCAGGAAAATCAGGCACTATTATTATAGCAAGTTTTATTTTTGTTGGATAAAGATACTGTGGTCTAGAGTGATCTTGTTCCTCCAAAACCAGCAGGAATCTCCAGTCATATGAGAACTAAATTAAGTGCTTTTTAAATTTGTTCCAAGAGTTACTATTATCATACCAAACATATCAGAGCTCAAGACACAGCAAGGGGTAAAAGAACACAATTTGAAATAAAATACCACTAAATTAGTTACTATGACACTTTTAAAGAACCATAATTAAGAAGTCTATGTGAAAATAAACACATAAAAAATAAAGGGCAGCCACTTGTCTTTACTTGAAGTAAGACCTTTTGGGAACTTACCTGGCAATTAAGCCAAAAAGAGAAATAAAGGTTGTTAAGGTCAAAATAAGGAAGGAAAAAAATAAGATATATATAAAAAGAGATAAAAAATTGAGGGGGATTCCAGATATGAAAAACATATGCTAGTGTAACCTTCCCACAGAGGGGAAGAGTCCCAAGGAGCACTTCACACCACCTCCACCCAGGAGACAGCACTCACAACCCGGGACACAACACGAAGCAGTCGATCCCAGCAGTAACACAATGCCCTCCCACACACAACAAGCAATGCCAGAAACACCATTGATGAGAGCCACCGACAATTTTATGCTCCACATGATTCAGCAGCATCAATTCCCTACAAAGACTGCAAATGGTTTTTAAATGTCACCCGTTATCTGAGCATCAGCAACAAAAGCTTTGTACTGATCCTGATATGAACCACGGCACAAGAAAGATCTGAGCATAAAGAGGAGACAAGCCAGGCTCAGGCAGTAAAGACTTTTTTTTTTTTTGCCATCTCACACTACTGAGATAAAACCAAAAGTTGCTTAAAGGAACCATTAGCTAAAAGGATTGCAAGGACAGAAACGGCTTTAGGTACTTGAAGCACATCGCAAGCCACTAGTGTTGATGCCAAGGATTTTGGAAGGGCAGGATTTAAGTGGCTGATCACAGTATAAAAATAAAACAGGGAAATTAGCCAAAAACGTTTACTATAGCAATTTCTCCATGCATTCTACCATGGATATCGAATTATTCTGCAACTGTTAGTCACAGCAAGTGACACTTAGTCACAAGTGATAATTAAAGCGCTAGTGTCTCGCTTTGGGCACACAGAATCCATCCCAGACCCTGAACCCAGCGCTAGCGGCTCGCTTTGGGCACACAGAATCCATCCCAGACCACGCTGCACTTCCGGAACTGCACAAAAGAGCAACCAAGTGTGAAGGCTCCCTTAGGTGATGCAACATCCTGAAAAGAGAGAACGTGGATGGATCCAAAGGATGCCATCCTGGGAGAATTGAGATGTCACACCTACGACAGCCACCGGGTTCGAGAAAAACTTGTCAGCACCGTAGAGGAAAACCCTCAAATTACATAAGGGACTAAAGAAGCCTGGGGCTGCAGCAGCAGCGCAGGGCTCGCACCTGAACCCAGCGCTGGCAGCTCCCTCAGAGCCGACCCCGCCGGGAGCAGCCCGGGCAGGGCGGCCGAGCCCCGCAGCACCCGGGGAGGCTTCCTGGGCTTCCTGCCGCTCCCAGGAGCGCCCCAGCTCTGCGGGAAAGGCAAGAGCTCCGCCCGCTCCAGCGCCCCGGGCACTCACCGTCCTCGGCGGCCGAGCGGGCACCGCCGCGCTCCCGCCACAGCCCGCGTCCCGCCCGCCAGCGCCGCGGGGGCAGCAGCGGCTCCGCCTCAGCACCGGCCTCCATCGGCACCACCGACCGCACTGCCACTGCCACTGCCACTGCCACTGCCACTGCCGCCGCCGCCGCCGCTCCAGAGCCGACTCGCGATGGGGCAGGATGGGGCGGGTGGGAAGGGAAGCGGGGCTCGTCCCGCCCCGGGCGGCTCCGCCCGCCGCATGTGACCGGCTGCGAGCGAGAGCGGGAGCCGCGGCCCACAGGGCTGCTCCCGCCAGGCCGGGCGCTGCTCCGGCGTTGGCCCCCTGGGCGCCTTTTCCCGCCCGCCCCTGGGGTCCTGGAGCAGGCAGGGTGTGGGGGAGAAAAGTGTCAGGTTTTCACATCCTACACGTCAATTATGGACTTTTAAAAATACATCCCCGATAAGGAGTTGCACCTTTTTTGCCTCAGGCTGGTTGCAGGCTCCTGGCTGGGTGCCTCAGGGCAGCTGCGGGGCCGCTTCCCTCATATATCACAGTCCTGAATAACCATCCACATCCCTGGCTGCAGAAAGTACTTAATTTGTATTTAATCACCTAGGCATTCCATGAGCACCTGTGAACTCCACTCATGTTACTTTCACTGTTAAAGATGCTTCACTTGGGCTACTCGCCCGCTTTTCTCACGCTCCCATTCACACGCCCTTGCCCTGGTCAATTTCATAAAGCTGCAATTTCAAAAGAGGCGTCGGGACAATTTGCCAACGCTTTTCTGCCGCATACTGGGATCTGTAGCAGCATAATGATGAACACGAGAGTGTATCAATCCCTCATTTTAATATTCCAGCCTTGCAAGTAAAAGTAGACCCATCCTTTGCTCTTTAATTGAAAGCTACACGTGTATCAAACCGGGTGCTCTTTACTTCAGTGAATATTTTACACATTTACTAGTCAAAACTGTTATAAGGTGACTCTTAGTTGTTAGAACTAGTTGAATTGCAAATAAAATCATGGACCAGGGAGCAGTGTTCACTGTGGATAATGGTGTTGCGATAGGCAGCTCTCTTTCAGGGAGCTGGTGGTGTGTAGGGATAACAACAAGCTCATAGTCAAGATGTGTCAAATTCAGCCAAATGACAAAAAATTGATTGGTCTCTAAGGGCCACCTTTATTTAACTCTGAGAGGAACATGTATAATTTTATATATGTTTGATAAAAAGCAAAGGGGTAGCTTTTGCTTTCATCTGCACCACTGTTTAGTCAAAAAAATAAGTTTAACACTGAATTCCAAGTAAGGGCAAGATCCAACTGAAAATAAAAATGAAAACTCTTTGATGTTATCTTTACCATAATGATTGTGCAATGGATTGACCTGGGCTGCTCCTTCACTCCCCTCCTCAGCTGGACATGGAGAGAAAATATGAATTAAGGGCAGGGAGAGGTCACTCACTGGATACCATCATAGGCAAAACAGAATCTACATAGCAAAATTATTTGAATTTATTACCAATCATAATGAAACAGGATAATGAGAGATAAAGCTAATCCAAAAGACAACCCAGCCCTCCCTCCTTCCTGGGCTTAAACTTATTCCTGATTTTCTACCCCTGTCCCTCACTGGCGTAGGGAGGCAGGGTATGGGGTTGTAGTCAGTTCTCATTGCTTCTGCCACTGCTTCCTCCTCAGGGCAATGAGTCCTTCCCCTGCTTCAGCCTGGGGGTTTCCCTCCCACAGAGAACAGTCCTCCACAAACTTTTCCAATACGAGTGCTTCCCATGGGCTGCAGTACTTCAGGAACAGCCTGTTGTGGGTTTCCTGCAGTGCCACAAGTCCTGCCAGGATCCTGCTCCAGCATGGACTCCCCTCTCCACAGGTCCCTGCCAGGACCCTGCTCCAGCATGGGCTTCCCACAGGTTCACAGCCTCCTTTGGGCATCCCCCTGCTCTGCTGTGGGCTCCTCCAGGGGCTGCAGGTGGGTCTGTGCATCCCTCTGCCCTCCCCTCCATGGGCTGCAGGTGGATCTGTGCATCCCTGTGCCCTCCATGGTCTGCAGGTGGGTCTGTGCATCCCTGTGCCCTCCCTCCACGGGCTGCAGGTGGGTCTGTGCTTCCCTGTGCCCTCCCTCCATGGGCTGAAGGGTCACAGCTGCCTCACCAGGGGCTGCAGGGGAATCTCAGCTCCATCCCCTCCTTCTGCCCTGACCTGGGTGTCTGCAGAGCTGTTCCCCTCACATCTTCTCACCCTGCTCTTCTCTGGCTGCAATGACTTCTGCACAATACCTTTTCTTCCTTCTTAAATTCTGTTATCAGAGGCATTACTCCCATCACTGGTTGGCTTGGCCTTGGTCCATCCTGGAGCCAGATGGGATTGGCTCTGCCTCTGCTGCAGGAAGCTTCCAGGAGCTTCTCAAAGAAGCCACTTCTGTAACCCCCCCCCACCACTACAACCTGGCCACACAAACCCAATAGAAGTTGTCTCCAGTAAAAAGTGAACAGCATCAGCTAGATGTTAGAATTATTTCCCATTCTCAGTTGGCAACAATGCACTGATAACATTGGAGCTAAGTGTTGACAACAGTCAAACTAGAGGCATCAGTGAAAATTTCTGGATAGTAAAAGGCAAATAGGAGTGACCTGGTACAGTCTGTAGTCAGCATTAGCAGGTAAGAAATAAAATGCAATTTGTACATGTGCTGTAAATGCAATTGCTAAAAAAGAAAAGTGTCTGAAATAGATTGGGTAACAACACTAACTGTAACAACACAGGAGATATGTAAATATTGTGGTTTTGTGCTCTTATTTTTTATTTGAATGAAAGCAAATGTCGCCTCTTTCCTCTTCTGTGATTGTCCAGAAAGAGAAACCAGTAACTTCCAGAGGAAACAAAGAAATAAGAAGACTTCAAATACACAAAAAATTTTTTAACTTCCCTTCAAAATTCATCCACTCCCTCTAGCTGGAATTGGAAGTGCCCAACTAAATGTGAAGGAAGGCAAATCACAGCTGGGATTTTCCATTCTTCCTGCAGCATCTTTAACTCCAAGTGAATCAACTCCTGAGTTGTGCAAAACAAATGTGGAGAATGTGCCCTTTTTAGCAGACATTTTCTACTAGCACAATGTAAGACTACTTTAACCGAAGTCTCACTGGGCCTGAGCTCTCCTGTTGCTGCAGTTAAGAATATTGTTTGCCCAGAACTGCAGAAATGCATTTCTTGTTTTCCCTATTAGAAGTGCACCTTTCAAATCAAAGTTTAAAAAGGAAATGGGAACAGCTAAACATTAAATGAAAAGGCAGAAAAGGGCCTCAGACAAAGGAACAAACCCATCCTTTTTTATTGCTCCATGGCACTGAACAAATTTAAAAGATCAGTTTGAAGACATGAAGTTAAAAATTAAGTTTTTGCAAACTGTAGGTGGGATGTGGGTAACACTCTAATTGAGCTCAGAGGACACTGGTTTTATACTTCATTCTGCAACATTCAAAGGTAACAAGAAGTTAAACTCTAAATTCGACTCCACTAACATGAAGATTATCCACCTGCTTCAAGACAGACATGCCTTCAACACCTTGCTAAGCTTGACTTTGTGGTCACTCAAAACACTGGGGCAGTCTACAAAGCCAGTGCCAGGTAAATAAAAAACCATGTAGAATAAGAACTGAGTCAATAGCAAGACAAAATTACAAGTATATTGCAAAGTAAGGTGAGTTTTTAAATTAAAGGCAATTAACTCAAGAAGTTGAAGGAGATCCTTAATAAATGATCCCTTAGCCAACCTACAGTTTAAGTATATTGGGAGTAAAACAGGGAGTCAATTAAAAAAATTGATTACAACAGTCAGCTCAAGAACTGTTAATCAGGTTATCCCTGTTCATTATCAAAATATAATCCAGTTTTGAACATTCTGTTTGGCAAATTAATTACCACAGTTAAACAAGACAGGAAGTCAGTCCACATCTTCAACTACAGAAATTCCTTCCTTTTTTTCTAGCTTGGATACCTGCAAGCAAAAAAGAAACCAATTCAGAAGCAAAAATAAGCTGCTTCTCCCATCAACATCTCCTACTGGTTGTAAAAGAGACACACAAAGATCAGGTTTTTATGAAGTGGATAAATCTTTTGGTTTGAGCAAATGCAGCTAATATTGTGGTGTAACACTGGAAAAAGCAGAGGATGGCCTGCAGATATCTCGTCCTTGCAGGCAGATTTGCCAGCTTTCTTCTGAGCTGCATCACAGTTCCTTCAAATTGTGGCAGCTATTAAAATCCCAGGGAATATTTTGGCACCTGGAAGTGCATCATTTGTGCTCTGACCACAAATCCTTTAGTTCAGACACAGCTCCAAGGCAGAAGTTACAAAGTTCCTAGGGTTGTTCTAAACCCCCCTCAGCCAGGTAGAGCTGAATGACACGAAGATTCCAAGAGCAAATCTGGTAATTCCCAGCAAATGATCTTAAATTATGATCTTAAATTCCTTTTACCCCTGTTCCTTCTACAACAAATGCAAAGGGAATTTTGCACTAAAAATGTCTGGTTAACTAAACTGGCTTGACTACATCCAAAGCAGAAAAGTACTTTCTACAAATCCAACAGATTTCTCTATCATTAGCACTCCAAATTGTTTCCATTCACAAATGAGCTTGATCTGTAACACGACTCTCCTACAGGAAAACCTGGCATTACCTAACTAAAGGTGGGGTTTATGTCAAGTTTATGCCATATTTTCACAGTCCTGTTACTATGCCAGAAAAAACTTAAGTGCAGACTGAGTCCCAGGAGCAGAATTATCAGTGGCACACTGTCTTAGAGAGTGATTCTCTTCAGAATTTCAATTGTGCTGAACACCTGCAGTAAGAAGAAACTCTTCCTTGTATTCCTTTTCTTGAATAGGGCAGATTTTACTCAAACCACTGCAAGTTATCATTTTCCAGTCTTGCAAAGAGCTGCAGGAGCTATCAGTTCAGGTTACTCTTACCTACACAATAAGATCTTCGCAAAACTTGCCTCCTGGTTTCCAGGAATAAGTTGCAATGCCCACTACCCTTGCAGAGCACAACTGCTATTACATACAAATCTAGTTAGAGAATGTAACAATATCTGCATCATTAAAATATATTAATCACATTTACTATAAGCATAAAATAATTACATTTTGGTCCAGACCCTACAAAAACATTTTCCCTGACTCCCACTGAGACCAGAATAACTTTTGTCCTGGACTTCAGTGGAAAAAAGTCCAACATGATGTAAAAAATCCCCCACTATACTACTTTATAATTAAGTACTGCACATGGTAGCTTTTATCCCAGGTTTCATGGTAGTAAAATACTATTACAACATGTCTGGCATTTCACAGATGAAGAAATTAGTATTTTATTACATGTATAAACATATTCTTAAAAGCAACTGGGGCATAAAATCTCTGGCAGAAAAACTTCAAGGTGCTAAAATTCTTCACCCCACCATTAGTGCCATAAAAGAGGCATTAAAAATAAGTTTGAAGGGGTGGCTAAAAACTATATAAAGTAAAGCATGGTTTCAATAATCGCCTGGGCCCCTCCCCATCTCAGTGCTCAAACTGAGCATGGTACCATTACTGCTGCTGTGTTTGAGCAAACATGAATTTGTGAGTCAGCTAACTGGAGATTCAAAAAAGGAATTGTTGCAGAAGCAGCTGGGAGAAGCACTCACAGTGAATTGCTGCCTCTTACATTGGCTCTCCCCACACTGACGCAGGTCAAATCTTAATTCTACAATTAAGCAGATCCCTTCAGACAGGTCCTGAACTGAAACCAAAACACAAAAGCTTGTTTCTCCCATTAGCATAGGACTTCATAAATCTGGGTACACCTATTACTTTCAGTCCTCAGTACACGTATTCTTTTATTTTTTTCTTGTTCTTGTTTTCATAGCAGTATGACAAAAAAGAACCTAAACAGCCTACACTGAAATCAGGGGATTTCACCTCACAGTTATGTGAAAAGAACAATCACAGTTATTTCTGTAGTAACCGCTGCCCTAAATATTAGTTGTCTTTTACTGGAGATTCACTGGAACTTGGCTTGACCCACTTTGAGTAATTTAAATACAAAATCATTCCAGAAGCAGAAGGCATTCACCTGTTTGTCTATACACCTGAACTGCCAGGACCACGAGGTGTTGTAGAGGAAAGGCCTCAGGTCGAAGCGGTTGTCATCTGGACTGTAGTTTTCAGCATGGTAGGAAGGAGTGAGGGTGGTCATTTTGTGCCTGTTGACTGAATACATCCTGAAGAAATGCTTAACCTTGGATGCCACCTGGTATACAAAGAACATAGCTTTTAACCAGATGAAGTTTCTTAGTATTTTAATTTAAAAATTGAGAGGACCACAGAGTTTTGGAGACTGTTTTCTACTTTTACATGGTCTAGATATTCTTTCAAAGCAAGAGTCATTTTTTTTGTCTCAGAACACATTACCAAAGGCTTCAAGAGTAGCTGGTCATCTGTATTTTAGAGAACAATTTTCCCCAAGGTATAATTCTAAAGTATTTGTTTTCAAATTACTCAATTAACAATTGTTTTAGCAATTTGCAGCACAAGACAACAAGCTCCATTTAAGAGATGCAGGCCAGCTTTTCCAGCATATTCTGCTGCACCTGTAGAATAATCTCTAAACACAAAATAATGAAACTATTACTTTCAGTTAAAAGAAACCTGACCTTTCTCCAAACATGCTCTATTTCCGCAAAAGCATTAAACTATTCGATATTCTTTTTGTCTTTGGTATCTTACCTCTCTTGGAGTAAAAATTTCCTTCCATATATTAATCAGCTTACAGAACATACTGTATGGTCCAGCCTTTCCAATTTTCCTTAATTTCCCATAGATTGAGAGCTCTGCATATGTCATCCCCATATCTGCCTGAAAACACACACAGAAAGTTAAAGAAAATCTTAACTATGCAAATTTTAATGAATACTTTCATGAAGCAATTAAAATAACCCAGTTATAAATCAAAGAAACACCAAAATTATATTGTCAATGTCAAAAAGACATACTATGAGCAGAAATGAAAAAACCCAGTGGAATTTCTCTGAATTGGGAGATTTGAGGCCACAAAGGTAGTTTTATCAGTTTTTGCTCTCCTTTCCAAAGGGACAGCAAAGAGAAGGATGTGGGGAGAAGAGTGCTTTGCCACCAGTCATTTTCATAGCAGTAAAGCCCTGACTTTCTTTTGATATTAAAAAAAAAACCAACAACCTAAAACAAACTGCATTTTACAACACCCATTCTTCTAAGTGCCAAAAAACCTAAAATAATTCAAAAATGTTAATTTGCTATTTTGGAAACTATTGTCAACACAGATAGGGCAGGTGTGGGGAACTAATACTTTGTTGGCAGCTTTAAGACTGGTTATAACACACCTGTTGGTAAGCATGGTTACATACAGGAGTAAACAACAGCTATGGGACAAACCCCAGATTTTGGGGTAAGGCTTAAAGCATTTTAATGGCACTGCTCACTATTACCTTGTCACCATAATATTTTATGAAAAATCCCTTTGCCAGGATTTCTCTCCTGAGAAGCTGAGAAGCCTCAGAAAACAAATGTCAACAATAATTATCTGATTGCTTGGAATGTGGTCTTGAAGTTGCTTACCAACAGGTGCATCTTTGATTGGTTCCATGTGAATTGTTTTTAATTAATAACCAATCACAGCCAGCTGTGTCAGACTCACTGAGTCTGTCATGGGTTTTTATTATCATTCTTTTCCAGCCTTCTGTCTGTATCCTTTCTCTATATTTAATATAGTTTTAGTATATAATTTTTTAATATAATATCATAATACAATAAATCAGCCTTCTGAGAACATGGGGCCAAATTCTCATCTCTCACCTCATCCTGGGGACCCAACAACACCACATTACCTCATCAGTTTGAGCCACTTGTCCATCCACCAGGGGCTCCAACTCTGCAGTGGGTGGAGCTGACATTATACTGTAAGGGAGAGGGAAAAGGAAAAACATGGATTTCATGCAGTCTTATGAGTGTTGGTTTGTTAAAACAGCTCTTCATCCCAAAAATGAAGCACTTGGCTCAGAGAGTTCCTCCAGTGGAACGAACAAACACAGTCACTGAATCATTGCTCACCTCCTAAGGGCTGTGAGCTGGAAGTTTTCAATACTGTACTGAATGAAACTCTTCAAATCAGTCTTGCTGATGCCACCAATGGGGTTGATATCAGCACTGGAGCAGTCGTACTTGGTCAAGTAACCACAGAGACTGAGCAAAACAAGAAATTTTATACAGCAACAGTTAATAATAATGTAACTGCAGCATAATATGTAACCCTCGACACTATAGAGAATTTATATGTACCATGAAGAAAGGGAGAAACAAACTGCAGCTTAGTAACATATTTACACCTAAAGGGCAACATGTTTAACTGCAGCAGGGCTATCCTAAACCCCTGAAATTTCCAGAAGATGATACTTGACACAATCATAAAGCACTGCAAAACTATCCATGTTGAGGCAATATGCGCAAAACAATTAAAATACTGTGCTGACTAATTAAAACAATCTCAAATCTCAAAACACCCACGCAACCAGCACACAGTACTCTCACAGCTTTAGAGGTTACCACTCCCACAATCTTACAGGGATTTCTTTAATCTTCAGATAGTAGCTCTACTAACAGTACTCCAGATTTTAAGGTCTGCTTTTTCAGCTCAAAGTTCACATCTTCATTCCTAATACAGTATTTGAAAATTCAACAAATTGGGAAGTTAGCCTAGTGAATGCACAGGTAAGCTCTACTGAAAACAGCATTTTAAGGGAAATACTATAGCAATACTTTGTCTAAACCTCTGAAAAATACACAATTTCCCATTCAAGCTGATTTAACTATTTTCATTAATTTCACTGTTACCAGTGGATTCTTAGGTTGTTACCTCTTCTGAGTAATAATCTACCGAGGTATTTGGTAGAGTTGCAGGAAATGACAGTGACCTGTTCCACGTGGGTTTGGATTCCCAATTTTCACCGACCTTTCATCCACATTGGCTGATCCCAGCACCAGCAGTCCCCCTGGCATCCCACGAGCCCACAGTATCAGCTGAGCAAACAGGTAGGCAAGGACCATTCTTATTCTAGCCTGCAGAGCAAAATGAAAAGGAAAGCAAAATTTACATAGCAGAGTGATTTCTCCTCAGACACTTTTATTAACCAATTGTCTAAACAAGCTCATGAAGAACAAAATTTGGGCAGGGTAAGCATTGTCACTATAGGACACAAAAGAACACAAGCGCACACTGCTGCTCTCAAGGTGAAGAAAAAAGGGAAGATTATTTTCTGACTTTAACATTCATAGTTTTCTAAAAGTAGCAGTGGATTGGAGGTTGACAGTGTCACTTCTCCAACGACACTGGACAAACTAACAGTCTATCAAATTTCTCTTCTTTTATAAAAGAATGCAGTGAGTTATTTACAGAAAATGTGTGAGAAAGGTTGTTACAAGAATGCAAATATCAGAAAGCTTAGAAAATCTTAAAAAATTAGGGCGACAAAGTGTGACTGCAGGAAGGATAGTCTTCTGGAGAAATTGCTGAACACAGTCAGGAAATCCAGGTTCAGTACCTGCTACTGCCACAGACTGAGGAAGTTTCTCCTGGCCAACTGCAAATTGGGGAGTAGTTGCCATTTGCTACCTCTCATAGCACTAATAAGGGTTCATGATGGATGAAGCATGCAGATAAACCATATCCTTTTATGGAGTAAATAAATCCCTCTAGTCTAATAGACAACATTTCTAAGAAGTTTACATTGCTTTTGTCCCCATTCTGAAACTCAGCTTTTTCTAAGGATGGCAGCAATGCCAAACCAACCTAGGATCCAGCTCCAGCAGCAATTGTTGGTAATGTTAAGCAAATATCCACACTCCTCTGTGACTTAAACCTCTCCTGTTGCCAAAAAGCTGACAAAGAATTCAATGTTTGCTTCCAGAGCAAACAGCTGGATTTCTCCAGTAACAGAGAGAGAAAGATCAAGTCCTCAAATTAACAAAAACTATCAAACAGGATAATCAACACTCGGAACTAAAGCAGAGTTGTTGGTTAGTTTGGAAAATGAAAAAAAAAAAAATCAACCCTAAGCCCACAGAACCAAGAGAGTATGACATGATTCAGCCTAGAGGAAACATACCTGCACATTCTGGAGTGCCAGGCTCTCTCTGCTGCTCCCTCCATAGACAGAAAACTGGGGAGTTCGACCTGTCACCAAACTGAAGATCCCCACAAGAACTTTCACAGCCGCATCGATGTTCAGGCTGATGTGGTAGCTGAGAAGAATTCAAGCACAAGTGACTCAGCCAGCACAATCTGACTAGATAAAATAGAAAAAAACCCCACCAAAAACCCACCCATCAAATGAGGTTTTAAGGTGCTAAAATCTCAGATCTGGTAGGAAGAAACTTAGGAAAGAATAACACTTTTCAGAGTCTGTTTCCAAAATTACACGTCCTTTGCCAAACGCTTCTAAGTTGGCATCACTTTAACACTTTAGTAATAACATCTGTAGCATTCCTACTTAGCCCACCTCCTATTCCTCTCTTATTTTTTTCCCCTTTTCGAGTTGGAACGTTTTAGATGTAAGTCTTTGCCAGAACATGATGTTTTTTCCCACCACTTCTGAGCTTGTACCTGCCTATTTGCTCAGCCAGCAGCTTGGCCCTGTTACTGGTATCCTGGGAGGAGTTCTCACTAGCCATGTAGCACGTGGTGAGGACACGCTTGCAGAGCTCCCGAGGATCCTCAGGGATGTAGGTCCCATCATTCACAATCCTGCGTGCATCAGCCAGCACATCTGCATCTGAGAACAGAGCAAAAGAAACAGAACAGGAGTGGAAATTATTGTGCTCCTCCCTTTGCAGGATGTGCAACTATCTTGTACATCCCTTGTGTTCCAATTAAGCTTTACAGTGCCCAAATAAGACGACTACATCTAACTTCCCAAAAAATTTTTCATCTATCAAATAAAAGAATTACTGATTTTGCTTCTGATTTTGAGCACAGAAATGTTAAATCCTTTAGATCTCCTGAAGAATTTTCACAGAAAACACGATCCAGTATGCACAAAGACTTAGCTAAAAGCATGAAGTCTGCTTAAAGCAAGAACTTAAAGAATTTAAACCATTCCTAAGCATACTTTGTAGTGCTGCTTTTAACAGAAGGGGAAAATTCTCAGAATAAACTGAAGACTACATCAGCCAACATTTGAACAATAGTCTAGACAGAAACCAGTCTGAGTTCCATATCCAATTCTTAAACCCAAACCAGGAACTATTATGCCAATTCAGAAAATCTGAATTTGGACACACATTTTCACTGGAATTTCTGAAGAGATACAAAGGACTCCATTAGAATGACAAAAAACGGGTCTGCCATTAATAAGCTCTTGCAGCTACTGCACCCAGCTAATATTAACTTATCCATAACCATTAGTAAACACAGCTGGCCAGACACACGGATCTACTTACTGCCATTCTTGACTGCCAGGCAAACCTGGTGGCACATGCAATACACTATGCAAGCTGTAGCAGAGCTGTCAATTCCACCACTCAGAGGTAGGAGAAATCCTGCCTTGAAAACAGAGCAAGGAAGAGGTTCCACATAACAAAATAAGGAAAAAAATATGTATTGTACCACTCAGAAACACACTTCTGTAGAAGAATGACAGGCATTTTCAAGGCATCATATTGTTCAAGATTTACATTCTACTGGGGAAAACCAGAACAAACCCCCCAGAGCAAATCCTCTGAAACTCTCATCAACTGGGTAATCAAACAAGTAGCCAGTGTAAAACCCTTTGCCTAGAAAAAAACCTCCAGTTGTCTTTACCCTCTAGTAAGACAAAAATGCTAATAAAAAGGATTACATTTTTCATATATACTTTACTCTTACACTGAATGACAACTTCATGTCACTCTGCTGCACTCAAGAAAGCACAATTCCTAAGGGAAGGGTGCACAGAGCATACTGAAGTCACACTGGGAACACAATTTTTAAGTCTGATTGAGCTACCAGTGAAAAAATCAAACTTTGCACCTTGGACTAACATCAGTTTGGGTTACCAGCAGCACATGGAAAAAATTTGGATTGTGCCTGTGGCACAAAAGAAGGTGTGTATGCCAAGGGAAAAACAAACCCAGCTGTTCTTACCTGTTTGCTGCGCCTTAAATAGTCCCAGAGCCAACATGCAGGTCCAAGGCTGAAATTACAGAACACGACTGTTCTAAGAAGGTTAGGGAATAACAACTAAGCAAGTCAACATATTTACTGTGGTCTTCCAATGAGAGATTTCCTTTACTTAAATCCGAAAAACATCGTATGTTTATCTCTTTCTTTAAGCTTTGTTGGGTTTTTTTAAACCAAAATAATTTTCAAGCAACAGATTCCACATTTGATTACCTGATCTCCTCCTCAGGACTGTGGTGTCTCCACTTGACTGGCATACAAGTAGGAGCAGCTAAATCATCAGGAGATGACAGAGCAAAGTTCACTTTTACCCTGGGATAAGGATTCACTTTACTTGCCTAAGCAATAGTACAGAAGAATTCAGAAGACACCAATTTTAACAGAGTTAAAAAAAAATCAGCTCTCTAAGATACTATAAAAATCAAGACATGCAAATACTTCTTACATCCAATAACTATTCAAACTTGGCACAGTTTGCAAACACAAAGAGTTCTTACCGCCAGGTTACGAGATGAAATCTCTGCTCTGTAACTTCGAACATCCTCCAGGTCCAGAGTGGCAACCAGCACCTCCTGTGGAAAGGCTTTCAACATTAGATCACTCTACACAAACAGATAAACAATGCTTGGCAAAAGAAATGGCATCAAGAAATGCCACAGCATCAGCTGTGGCAAAGGAAAAGGCAAGAAACGCTACTGGGGAAAGAGATGGAGCTCGCACATAATGTGAGGAAAGCTAGATGACAAATCTACTATTTTCTGAAATCAAAGTGAAACCCTGTGTCCACAGAACTGGGTAATAATTAGAACATTGCAGTCTTTGCCCTTTCTTCATTTAAATAAGGGAATCTCAATGAACAGGGTCTCTCCTCCTCATGGTGATTGCATACAAAAATATTTTCATGAAGTTCTTCCACTGTGACAGTTCTTTTTCATCACAAAGGCAGAAGAGCTACTGTAGGTAATCTGACTAGAAAAACACTTGGATCTAGTTGAATAGCATAATTAAAATACACGCTTTTTAGTCTAGAGATGTAGACCTAGATCTGGAATGTTTGGAAGTGTTGAGCATAAGTGTCCCAGCAGCTATAGGGTGAATACATTACCACATCATCCAGGGAGAACTGGGATCCTTGTGCAACTGTTTCTCCATTCATGGAAATCATTGCACAGCCATCATAATACAGACGATCACCATCACAGCCTTTCTGGTTTGCTAAAATATATATTCCACCATTCTGCCAGGGAAACAAACATGCAGGGAAGAGGAAAAAAAAAAGCTGTTCAGAATGTAGCATGTGACAGGATGCTGAAAATCAAAATGTTGTTTATCTGCTCCTGCCCTTCTTACAAATTTCCTCTCCCTTTACATCGTGAATGATTTATGGCTGGGATTCTCTCTTGACAGAAGTCTCTTAGTAGCAAGAGTCATTCCCTCAACCCAAACAGAGAGACCTGCACTTCTAAATTGAAATTCTGAGTTCAAACTGAGGTTGGGAAAAGCAGGGAGGTGATGACAGAAGCTGTGTTTGGATATCAGAGGAGAGAGTAGATACTGTTAAATACAAGCAAAGCACGCTAAACTACAATGACAAAGCAGCTTTTTCACAGTGTAATGTACACTCATTGCTTTATTTTTGTCCCTATCACTGTTAGATAGGATTACAGACCAAATAATAAGTGTCTTCTCATCATTTTTCAAACACACAGAACTTTCCAATAGAGAAGCACACACCTTGCCTGTGGCAGAATTCACCAGATCCACCCGGGTGTGAGCCTTCCGCAGCACATGGTGACTCCCAGAAGAGTTGGTGAAAATTTCCACTCCATCAAGTCCCATCTCAATGTGAGGGCTGTCAAAGCAAAAGGCACAAAAATAAACCACTACCGTGCTGTGAAAACTGCAAATGTCATTAAAAATCAGTGACAAACAGAAACATTTATGTCACTGTCAGTTTTCTGCATGTCTTAGCTCAAACAAGGATAGGGCTTTCAAAAATATCTGTTTTCTCTCAGATCTTCTGTCAAGCTCTTCTGTCCAAAGACCAGCAGTGGCTGCACAGGTCAGGAGGGCTTTTGCTCAGTCTGTTCTAAATAAAATGCCTTCTACTCTATAGAAGGCTAGATCTTAAAGAAAGACAGAATAACATAGTCTGAAAGGGTAAGATATACACTGCAAAGTCAGTTGTCCCATTTTCCTTGTCTCTTAGTAAATCCAAAAACAGAATTACAAGGAGAAGATTTTTACTGCTTTTTTTCTTTTTCCAATGTCATAAGAAAGATATACTAAAAACCAAAAATCACATCTTCAACACACCACATCTTCTGCAGTTACAAGGAAATCAATGTAACTGGGAGATTTGGAAAAGTATTAGGAATGTGAGCACAAGAGTTACCTGTCATTTATTTCCTTAGGTCACTCTTTTCATTCTGCTTGGTTTTGGTATTTCTCCCCTACCTTCTTGCTTCAAGTTGATTTAGTTTAACAACCAGCATTTTTTGCCATCCTGCACCTAGCCTAATGAGGTCTTTCCCATGATGTATTTATTGCGCTTAATTATATTTTATCTTACTGGCACTTTCTGAAAGATAAATTACACAGAAGAATAATAAGCAGATCTCTACAAACATTTATTTCAGGCAGCTCCAGGGTATGTTTTAGATTACTTTTTATCTCCTCTTCTCCTTTACCTGTTTGGTGTCCAGAGTTCTTCACATATTTCTGCCCCTAGGCAGGTATCTTTGGTTGCTAGTACTGCATCCCCAAAAGGAACAGTTTCCTGAGGAAAAACAAGAACATTCTTACACACATGCAGTAGAACAAGCTGTCCAATTCAAAACCGTGAACTATAAATCTTAAGAAAATATAAAAATTGAGTGCTTACTTATGTGAAATTAGTGACACAATGTCAATCACATTACACCTTCTTTCATTTTATACCAAGTCAGATTAAAAAAAAAATAATTCTGAAATGCAAATTTCTGGACTGATTGAAATTTCATGTTTTAATTTCAGTAGTATTCAGATCCAGTGCTTTGTTAAAGGACAGGAATCAATCTACAAAACAGAGACTGTCAGTTGCTAGGAATCACACTCATGCTTTAGTGGGAACTGACATAAATTTTAGATCCTTCTGAGCAAATAAGGTTTAAATGATCTTTAATTTAATTTTTTTAACCTAAAAACACATAGTCAATTCTAGTCTCAAGCAGATAAACTCAGTACCAAAATTGTGCAAAATATGGCAATCAAGGTTCCGTATGTACAAACAACTGAGGCAGATCTAAAATTTACTTGCTTTGCTGCCACACACTAACACAAATAATGTTAAATTATGCTCTCATTTAATGTAACTTAGAACCACCACTGAAACATGAATCCACATCATGACTGGCAGCAGAATTTTGGAGACTACAGTTTTTAATTGCTGAATCTGGAAGATGCTAAATTAAAAAAAAAAAAAACAGCTTACCTGTCCAGTCACTTCCTGAATTATCCTGGGCAGAAAATATTCCTCCACATGCCTAAATCAAGTTAAGAGATTGTGAATACATCATTACATAAATCACAGCATAAAAACTGGCTCTCATCTCACCTTCTAATGCTGGTGAAAGAAACCGTATTGAAAAAAATGGAAAAAAACCCTTCATATTTTCTGTGGAATTAATCAGAAATGCCAACATTTTAAGATAGCAACACCTGTGCTTCAGAAAGGCAATGTAAGGAATGCCCCATCCTGGCTAGAAAGCAGAGCTAACAAAGAACACACCATGCAAGACAAATGCCAGGTGGAAGTTTCTCTTTTTGCAGGGTTACTGCACGAGCAGCACAGAACCAGCTGAGGCTCAGAGGAGGGATCAGAAGTGCTTTGCTGAGACCCTGGAGCTGGAAACATTCCCTGACTACTTGGGGAGCGCACAGCATCAGAGATAAGTGCCAGGTGTGCTCTGCAGCATCATAAGGTAGGCAGCTTTCATTCCCTGCAGAAGTTCTGACAGAGCTCATCCATTTCACTGTTTGCCAGCTCAGTACTGGGATTCAGCATTCAGGAGACAAACACAGCCCCTCCAGTCCTGGGCTGGCTGTTCTTAGAAAGCACACACCGGGAAACTGACACTTTACACTGGCTGTAGGATCAAGCAGCCCCACTTTTTTCTTCCAGCTCAGCAACTCAGAGTGTGACTGCTCAATAAGCTTCCTAACCAAGCTGCTACCACGTGGCTTGGCTGACTCTGTCCTGCTGCTCTCCCTATAGCAGCCAGTGAGGACTTGCTGTAGATACTTCAGCCCTGTTGCTGTGGCTGCCATTTTTTAACACAATTCCTAGAGCTGCCAGAATACCGTGCTTTGCTCCATGGGGTGAACCATCTAAGTTCCCTGTAGTTTCCTGCATTTGCCAGTGATATTTTTGGTCTGATCAGAAGAATCTTCCTTAAATAAAACAAAACAGAAAAACTGAGTTAACACATGATGTACAGCCAAGCAAGCCTATATAAACACTGATTAAGAACAACTTCTTTTTTCTTTTATAATGTAACATTTTTTAAAGTTTTTTGCAAACTCAAGGATTTTTTCTGAACTTTTTCAGAAAGCAGTGGGAATTCAGTTTCCACAAATCAGAAAAGAAAAAATAGACCATGAGAAACCTTAGTTGTCTCTCTCAGAATTTAGCAAATAAATCCATCCCTCTAAGTAGCACTGAGGAATTTTGCTTGAAAGCCGAACTGGTATCTGAAAAGCTAATGTGTTACCTCACAAAACACATCAAGAACTGCTTACTTATTTAAAAAGATCACTCGACAATTGTAGCGAACATTTCTGTGCAGAACAGGCCTGTGAAAATAAGAACCAAAATCAGCAATGACTACACTCACTAAATGAAATTATAAAAAGCTACAGAATCTACTTTACTGCAAAAACTATTCTGAAGATCTCACTGGAGGGAATCAAGCAAAACAATATATGAAGTTTTAGCTCCTACTTTTTTAGTTAAAGTAGTAGCTAGAAAAAATCTGAGTTACTGACTGTGCTGTCAATCTCAGATATATCAACTACTACCTGAGCCTTAGGAACATGAGCACACCAGAAGATTCCCCATGGCTGGGCCAGGTTATTTAATCAAATGTGACCTCCTGTGACACTGCTAGACCAGTTCAAAATCAAACTAGCTTTACACAATTATATCAATACTAACACATTAATTTATCACCCTTCTGTGTCAGCACAAGGCTTACAAAGGCTTCAGTGAGTTTCACATACATTTATGTTAAGATGTCTGTCAGTGAAAGCAGCCCCACATTCCCACAAGACAGTCAATTTATAAAGCCCTCTGAGTTACTGACACAAGGTCTGACTTGTGGCAGTAAGTACCAGATGTTAAGGTTTCCAATATAAAACTGTAATTATCCAACATATAACTGTAATATATAACTGTAATTATCCTATTTCTCTCTTGAAGGGATCAGCCACCAGCAATCTTCAGAAGGATTATCTTTTAGAAAATGTTCTGCACGTTGCAGTCCTGGTCATGGTAGTTAAAAGGGTAAAAGCAGTGCAGTTCTAAGATATGTTTTACATTTGGTGCAGGACTCTCTCTATCCAGAGCATGGTACAAGCAGCATTCCTTAAGGACTTATCCCTTTATCACAGGTTTACAAAGAAAAAAAAAAAACAACCAACCAACCAAACAAAAAAACTTACATTCCCACATCACAGATAATATCTTGAGTAGCTGGAGACTCCAAGAGCTTTCCCAGAACTTCAAACGAATGCAAGAGTGTGTCTGACTCATAAAAGTGATCTGAGCAGCCATAACCACTGCATATAGAAACACGGAGAACCAAAAATTCAGCAAGATCAGCACCAGAGCCAAAGAACCAAAACTACTTCAGACGGGGAGCATTTCAACCACATAGGTAATTTATATAGAAAATGAAGAAGCAGTGCTGTCAACACCATCCCTATTTACAGCATTTAAAACTCTGCAGCGTTCTATATCACCCCATGATATTCCTTCCAGGACAGCAGGCAGAAATCAAAGCACTACAGCTCCCCTGACGGAAAACTCACTGAAATAGGTTAAAAATTGTCGCTTCCAGTCAGGTTTCCAAGACAAGAGACCCAGTCCTGTGCTCACAACTGCAGCGCTTTTCTTTGCCCCTTTGACGGCCGCACGCCCTAAGCACGGCTCTGGGCACTGCAGCGCCTCGGGGCCGATGCTCTTCCCGACTGTTCTTCCACAGTTCTATGGAATCGCACCAAAGCAGAGCCAGCAAAGGGCCCTTACCAGATTTCGAGCTCTGGCCCAAGCCGGTACCGGGCTCCTTTGCTCTTGGCGATGTCGATACCTGGAAGAGTGTTGGGAGGGCAGTGCGTGAAACGGGCACGGGCTGCGCTGCACCGCCCGCGGCAAGAGGGAGGGAAGGAGGGAGGGAGGGAGGGGAGAGGCTCCCGGATGGCCGGGGGCAGCCAGCCATCTCGGCACTCACTTCTGAAAATCCTCTCCAGGTTGCCCTCAAAGTCCAGAGCCCACTGGTTGAGGGCGCAGGTGGCCACGGTCACTGCCCGGCCCATGGCGGCCTCGCCGCCTTTCCCGCTGCTTCCGGGCAGCACCGGGCCGGGGCTGCCGGTCCCTCTTCTGGCCACTCCTCCCGGTCCCTCCTCCGGCCACTCCTCCAGCCACTCCTCCCAGTCCCTCCTCCGGCCACTCCTCCCGCTCACTGCTCTGGTCCCTCCTCCGGCCGCTCCTCCTGGTCCTTTCACCTGGTCCCTCCTCCGGCCCCTCCTCCGGCCGTTCCTCCGGTCCCTGCTCCCGGTGCCTGCTCCGGTGACTCCTCCCGGTCCCTGCTCCGGCCCCCGCAGCAGCCCCTGCACCGTCAGTGCTCCAATCACGGGCTCCATGCAGAGCCGCTGCCCACCCGCGCTGTGGCTCCTCCGGCGCTGTGCGCTGCTGCACGTCCGCAGTTTTATCTCCCCAGAGCCCTTGATAACAGGAAAGCAGCCTTAGCCCGTTTCTTAACCCGGCAGCTTCTTTTAAGTGTCCCTCTAACCGAGTTCAGAGTGCGGGTGCTGAAGGTAACTGGAACAGGGTGCAATCTTTTGTGTGTTGTTCTCATTTCAGCATCATCACAGCAATTCTCAGGGTGCTGACCCCAGAAAGGCTGACTTCTTCAAAGTCCAATCTCCTCTCTTATGTCCCTCATCACATGGCTGCTGTGAGCCACCTTACACGTGGGATTCTAACTTCTTTCTGTACTAGAATCAGAATTATTGAGGTTGGAAAAGACCTGTAAGACCACTGAGTCCCACAACTAATCCAGCGCTACCGAGCACACCACTAAAGCATGTCCCCAAGCACCACATACACACGGCTGTTACCTCCACCACCACCCTGGGCAGTCTGTTCCAATGCCTGCCAACACTTTCCATGAATAAACTTTTTAATCTCTGATCTAAACAAGCCTTGACACAATTTGAGGCCATTTCCTCTTCCCTTGTCACTTGTCAGTTGGGAGATGAGTGTACAGGCTACAGCCTCCCTTCAGGGAGCTGTAGAGTGTAAGATCCCTTCCTTGAGCCTCCTTTTCTCCAGGCTGAGATCTCCATCCCCCCTTCCTCCCCCAGGTCCATTCCTTTCTCTGGACACACTCCAGCAACTCAATGTCTTGGATTAAGGTGCCCAAAACTGACCCCACAATTAAAGGTGGGGCCTCAGTGGTGCCCAGAACAGGGGGATGGTCACTGCTGTGGTCCAGCTGGCCACACTACTGCTGGCAATGCAGGGATGCCATTGTCCTTCTTGGCTCCCTGGGCACACCTGGGCTCGTTTTCAGCAGCTCTCGGCCAGCATCCCAGGTCTTTTTCTGCGGGACCACTGGAAATCACACAGAGCAGTCAGTGCAATGTGGAGAGCTTAATAACGGCTCAAGGCAGCCCAGTCTGGCTTAGGGGCTCCATGTTATGACCCGAGTGTAGATGTAACCTATTTCTTTGGAAACCATTCCCCCTCCATCGGTGCGCTGGGGTTTATTCGGTGCGCTAGCGTTTATCGGTGTGCTTGAGTTTATTCGGTGCGCTGGGATTTATCGGTGTGCTTGGGTTTATTCGGTGCGCTGGGGTTTATTGGCGCGCTGGGGTTTATTCAGTGCGCTGGGGTTTATCGGTGTGCTTGGGTTTATTCGGTGCGCTGGGGTTTATCCAGCGCTCTCTCCCGCCGGAGCGCAGGTCCCTGGGCAGGGGGCGGGGCCCGCGACCCTCGCGCTCCTCGGCCCATGGGACGAGCGCGCGCCACCAATGGTGAGCCGCGGAATGGGCGGGGCGCGGCGGGGATTGGCTGAGGCCGTGAGGCGGGGGCGGGGCCCCGTGGGGCCGATGCCGCCGGAGGGCGCCGCAGGGCGCCGCAGGTGCGACAGAGGCGGAGTCGCTGTGGCCGTGGGGAGCGGAGCGAAAGTGATCCCCGATCAGTGATCCCCGATCAGTGATCCCCGGTGAGAGAGCAGCCACGGCCCCGCAGGTGAGTGCGTTCCTTCCTTCCCGTGTCTGGGATCAGGCCTGGAAGGGAGCGACGATCCGCCTTCCCCTCACATCGCTTCTGAAAAGAACCTACGGGGGGAGGACTGAAGGAAATGGCCTAAAGGCGAGGCAGTGGAGATTGGGGTTTGGTGCGAGAGAGATTTTTTGTGGTCAGGCGTGGGAACAAGTAGCCCAAGAGGAGGTGGATGCAGAGGGTAGGGCCGGGCTCAGTCCATAGATAATGGACTGATTGGATAATGGATTAATGGAATTATTATCCATCAGATAATGGATCGGGTTCGCCGTGATGAAGCACATAGAGCTGGGACGTCAGTCCATAGTGCCGATTATAGGGTGATGATCTTTAGCATAACAAATGTTTGATCAGAATGAAAGAAAGCGACAGTGCATGTTCCACAGAGAGGGTTGGGTGGTGCCGAGTTATTAATTCTCCATTCCCACTGATTTTTTTACTTAGATGGGATTATGTCTTGTTTTCTATGGTGTAAATGACATACATGGAGGAAGGACTCTGTATCTAATTGACGAGGTCCCCTACCAATAATGTTACAGCAGTAGCAATTTCTCAAATTAAAAAAGGCAGTTAAGTTACAAAGGTCTAGGACAATGTAGTGAAATATTTTTTTTCCTTTTACATCAACGTGTAAGTAATCAGTGATTTATTATCTATGCATCTTAAAAGAAATTTCCAGTTAGCAAAAAGTTTAATGGATTATTTTGACATCAGTGTTTCGATTAGGTTTTGCTGAATGTAAGTTCATAGGGAATTAATTGGTGAAAATTTTTTGCTTCCTGTCTTCCACCTCTAAATTCTGTGTGGTCTGAAGTCTATATAATAGATTTTAGTAACTTTTCTTTGTGATTCTCTTGTAGAGGTACAAGAATTATTGAGAACCAGCTGGAGTAATGGGATTGATATTTTCTTTCCTGTAGGACATCATGGCAGCCCATCAGGAGAAAAAACTCGCTGAAGAAAGAAAACACCAAAACATGCAAAATGATACTAAAACATCTCAAGGCCAGTGGGGAAGAGCATGGTGAGAGAAGCCAATGACCCCAAGTAGTCCTTGTATTTCCAATTGCTTCATTCTTACTCTTAGAGAAGCTGTATTCCTTTTAAACTTCCCTCTGTTAGTAACAGATTTTTGTGTTGCCCTGCTCTGGAAAGCTCATGGGTAATTTGCTGTAGCAACAGGTGCTGAAGAAAAGTTCTTCAGGTTTTTTAAGGCAGAGAGTTTGCCAGACAGTTTGGGTTAAAAGACACTCCTTGCAAAAAAGAAAAGCAAATAATAAAAATTGGTCAAATTGCTGGTTCTTTCAAGGAAATAAATATTTCCTGAGGTTTGAAAAACAGGCATTCTGGCATCTGTGGCTTTCCCAGCTGACAAGTCCTGCTGTAGCAAGATTTATGACTCATGTCCCAGTTCCCAAAGAGTTGGGCAGGTATTAGTAGGGCATTGTACTGCAGCTGGGAGCAGCAACAGTGGCACAGAAAATTCAACGTATTGGCTGTCCAAGGTCTGTCTTTTCCAAGTTTCCAAGCTTTGCATAATGTTCTTGGGTTTCCATTATCACTTCCAACTGAATACTTCACCAGTTGGAGCCATGATTGCCATCAAAAAACGTGAAGTCTGTAATAATAATCTGGTTTTTGGAGGGGAGATTCTATCTAATCTCTTGCTCTGATCAGCTAGCATAGGTTTAGTGCAGTTTGTGATAAAGTATGTTCCTTGCTGAACTTTTTATGGCTGTTTGACCCCCAGACATGTCTGTGCCCTGAACACATTTTCAGTTTTCATCCACTCAAATCTAGAAGGTGCACTGAAAAAATTGTCTGATGTAACTCATCTGTCTGAAACCTGCTCTGTTTTGGATTACAGGGAGGTGGACTGGTTTTCCTTGGCAAGCATCCTTTTCCTGCTGATGTTTGCACCACTGATTGTGTATTACTTCATCATGTCCTGTGCCCAGTACCAGTGCTCTCTGACTGATCCACTCCTGGACTTGCTGACAGGGAATAAGCATCTGTCTGACATCTGGAACAGGACTCCCATGCTGACCTACAGGGCTGCTGCCATTTATTCCCTTTGGGTCACTTTCCAGGTAAATTACTGAGCTATGATCTGGGTGCAGTGTCTGCTTTCTCCCACAGCTGTTGGATGAATACTTTTACACAAAGGTTGCACTGGCATTTACTCTTTGGTGTTTCACAATTTCCAAAGTGTTTTGGAATCCAAATGAAGCCTGTGTACTTGGAAAATAAGTATAATGGGAATATACAGAAATATTCTTCGTGTGACATATTCCTTAATGAAGTTTGAAAGAAAAAGCAACTATATGACAGCAATACCCATTTGTTTTAAATTAATAAACAATAAATAAATCAAAATAAAAGGACCTGCAACTGTCCTGCCACCCCACCAAAAAAGGATGACAGCCTTACATGAAATACATCTTTAGAGCTGTAGAGTAGCTTAGATGTATTACTAGCCTAAAAGCACAACAGCTAAATATTGCTATTTTGGCTTACCCAATACTTACTAGAACCTTAGGAGAAATGTTATATTTGGTATTAATATGTGAGGGATAGTGTTTTGAGGGGTTTTGTCTTGTCTGTACTTACTGTGAAGACATTCTCTCTCTTTTAGGTGTTTTTGTATGTGTCCATTCCTGATTTCTGCCATAAATTTCTGCCTGGATATGTGGGAGGTGTACAAGAAGGTGCTGTCACCCCTGCTGGTAAGGTCTTCCTTGGAATACATGCACACCATGCAATCTTCTGAAATTAAAGTATTTCTGTTCTTAGAGTCTTTAATAACCCATGTGTAAACAGAGGAAACATGGACATAAATGCTTTCACCTTCCTCACATGTTCAGTTCAAACAAAACTAGAAAGCAATCTAGGTCATCTTTTAGAATAAGTTATAGCATTTCTATCTCTTATAATTAATAAAACTGTTGATCTGGTAGGCACCACACCAGCAATGGAAAAGTACTGGTTGATAGTTTTGGCACTTAAAATTGTCAGTGAACTATTGCTGGTATTTGACAAGATAGTTTTACCTGCTCAAGCTCTATTAACCCAAGAGACTTGGACAAAATGTGTGATGTGAACTGTTACTGGTGGCTCGTTACTCTAGTCAGTTGTGGGAAAAGTAAATTCAGTTTTGTGAGGAGAAAAACTCAGCACAACAAAGCCTGATGGGTACAGCAGAGTCTAATGGAACTTTCAGAAAATTAAATACCTTTCAAGGTATGTAATTGGGCAATGAGAGAGAGGTTATTTAATGAGCTCTTGTTTGAGCTTCTGTGTATTCTGTGCATATTAATTAAAAGCTGTATTAATGCAGGGTCACTAACACTCCATTTTTTCTTCATATTTTAGGTGTCGTGAATAAATATGAAATAAATGGGCTTCAGGCCTGGATCATTACCCATGTGCTTTGGTTTGCAAATGCTTATTGCTTCCACTTCTTCTCACCTACCATCATTTTTGACAACTGGATTCCTCTCCTGTGGTGTGCCAATATCTTGGGATATGCAGTGTCCACCTTTGCAATGATCAAAGGCTATTTTTTCCCTACCAATGCAAGAGACTGGTATGTGGATTTTAGTAGTGAGAGAATACTAGGTATCAGAGATTAAAATTGTTAAATAGAAATCAGATCTATAAATTGTATGACAGAGTGTATTTCACTGGCACAGAGAGCTAGGCCAGTGTATGGCAGTGATTCACTGCTTCACTAGCACCATCCCCTATGTTTCATTCTGCACACCATGGGTCTGGCAGCCTCAATGTCACAGATACACCCATCCTAAAAATAGTTATACTTAGACTGTTCAGAAGTGTTACCAAGAGTAAACTGGGGCACCTCTGAAATTCTACAATTTAAGTCTATTAATGTAATATTTTGGTTGGGCCAGTTTGTGTTACCTTGCACAACGTTACATGGTTTTATGATTTTTATTATCACTACATCAAATTAATCTGAATTGTGTAGGCAGAGTAGCAATTACCTATATTTGTATATAACTGTGTGCATTTCTAATTTTTTTTTTTACAGCAAAATCACTGGCAACTTCTTTTATGACTACATGATGGGGATTGAATTTAACCCTCGAATAGGCAAGTGGTTTGATTTCAAGCTGTTCTTCAATGGGCGCCCTGGGATTGTGGCCTGGACTCTAATCAACCTCTCCTTTGCTGCCAAACAACAGGAGCTGTACGGTGAAATGACAAATTCCATGATCCTTGTCAATATCCTCCAGGTAAATTCTGAGGAGGAAATTAAAAAACAAGTTGGGAAATAAGCTAGTATGAAAGTAAGAAAAAAACTCCTTCCATGGAAATGAAACTGAGACATTTTTCCTGGCCTGAAACAAGCTAATTCAGTGAAGGGACTTCAAGTTTGAGATCATATCACAGGGCAGCACAGATATTAAGCTGATGCTGTTAAACAGAGTGACTGGTGACAGTGCTCCATTATTAATGTGAAATTATTCTGTTGCAGGGTATTTATGTTCTGGACTTCTTTTGGAATGAAGCCTGGTACTTGAAAACCATTGATATCTGCCACGATCATTTTGGATGGTATTTGGGCTGGGGAGACTGTGTTTGGTTGCCTTACCTCTATACTTTGCAGGTAAAAATGTGGACACTGTGTATTTGGGCTAACAGGAGTGAATGTTTCTGGAAACATTCTGAAATGTTTCCAGAAACATTCTTTATAGCAGTTTAATTTGTACCTAAAATGTTTCTGTGTAGTCCCACTGTTGAGGAATTATTGCAGCATTCTTTGTAACAAATCTCCTGTAGGAAGGCTTCCTGTCCCAGCATGGGTTTGACATCTTTTCCTCTCCCACCCTTCTTTTCTGCCTGGTTTCTGTCATTGACAATTGTGTCTGCATACTTTTCTAAATCCTTTCAGTTTCCTTTATTTTTACTCCTGCTTGTTGAGGGTCTTTTGGTTAGTGGTGGTTTGTTTGTGTTTTGTTCCTTGGGTTTTTCCTTCTGTCCAGTTTGCATCCTTGCAACTTCTCTCTTCTTGTTTCATGAAGAAGTGCAATTTTGGAGACAGAGAAAGAGAGAAGGAAACGCTAGGATGCAGAGTTTTCTGAAAGTTTTATGCAGTTTTACTATTGCAGTAGATTTTTCTACTCCCTTCTTCTGGTCTGTTGAGGATCACTGTAATCAAGGAATTGGTATGGCATGCTGAGCCTCTGTTGGAAGTAAATGGCTGATTGTTTTTGTGCTCCCCAGGGTCTGTACTTGGTTTACCATCCTGTCCAGCTGCGCACAGATTATGCCATGGGGGTCTTGATGTTGGGCTTGCTGGGTTATTACATCTTCAGAATGACCAACCACCAAAAGGACCTGTTCCGTCGCACCAATGGCAACTGCAGGATCTGGGGGAAGAAGCCGGAGTACATTGAGTGCTCCTACATGTCCGTGGATGGCACCAAGTACTACAGCAGGCTGATGACCTCGGGATTCTGGGGCTGGGCACGTCATTTCAACTACACAGGAGACCTGATGGGCTCGCTGGCCTATTGCCTGGCTTGTGGCTTTGAGCATGTGCTGCCTTACTTCTACATCATTTACATGACCATCCTGCTCACCCACCGCTGCATCAGGGACGAGCACCGCTGTAGCAGCAAGTATGGGAAGGACTGGAAGTGCTACACTGCTGTAGTGCCCTACCGGCTCCTACCTGGGGTATTTTAAGGTTAAAATATGGAGGATGCAGGGGAAAGAAAAAAGAAGAAACGTGCAGGCATACCATGTTTAAAGTAACTGAAGTGAGGCACTGAACTGCTCCATTTTTTTAGAAGACTCTTGTAATTGGAATACCCCTCTGAATCACCCCATTCCCAAATTAACTTGGAGTTTAAGAAAAGATGCGTGTATTGAGACTCCTGAGAAATCCCAAAGCTGGGAGGTGGCCTTACCCTTGGTGGTAGCAGTGTTCTGGAAGCAGTTTGCAGTGATTAAGGAGAGAAGAAAAGAGTTCTGTCATCTCTTTAGGAAAGAAGTTTTCTGATGCAGCTGCTTGTGGCCATCAGAACCTACAACTGAGAACAGCTGCAAAGGAGGTTTGATTGTTGATTGCTTGTCAAGACATGAACAGTGGAAATACTGAAGAAGCTGGTCTGAAATAACTGTTATAATCTAAAACAAAAGTGAAAACTGTCATAAATTAGTGCAATTTTCAGCACCTGACAATATAGAACATGACCAACTGAATTTTATTTTACTACTGAAACCAGACTTTGTGAAACTACTGAGCTGAGCGTCTTGGGCTGGAGTAGAGTTACTTTTTTCCTAGTAGCTGCTGTGGGCATAGTTTTGGATTTGAGCTGAGACAATGTTGATACACAGGGGTGTTTTCACTATTCCTGAGCAGTGTTTACACAGCATCAAGGGTTTTTTGCATCTCACCCCCACCCACCAGGGAGTGGACTGGGTGAGTACAAGGAGCTGCGGGGGAACGCAGGCAGGACAGCTGACCCAAGGAATATCCCAGGCCATATGGTATCGTGCTCAGCACATAAAGCTAGAGGAAGAAGGAGTGGGGGATGTCAGGAGTGATGGTATTTGTCATTTCAAGTCACCATTACATGTGATGGAGCTGTGCTTTCCTGGAGATGGCTGAACATCTGCCTGCAGGTGGCAAGTGGGGAGTAGATCCCTTATTTTGCTTTTTTTGTGTGCAGTTTTTCCTTAACCTATTAAACCATGTTTATCTCAACCTGTGAGTTCTTTCCCTTTCCTGATTCCCTCCCCCATGCCACTGTAGAGGAGGGAGCAAGGAGCTGTATGGAGATGTGTGGCATTCACATTCTCTGAAAAATCCCTTCGCCCAGGATTTTCTCCAAGGAAACTGAGAAGCCTCAGAGAAATAGAAAAACAATAATTATCTCATTTGCTTCTCCTGTCTTTTGCTCATGTGGAATGTGTTTGAGATTGTTTACCCATAGGTGATTGTTTCATTGGTTTCTGGTGTGAGTGTTTTCACTCAGTTGCCAATTAATGCAAAGCTGTGTTGAGACTGGAGAGAGTCACGACTTTTCATAATTATCTTTTCAGCCTTCTGTAAACATCCTTTCCACATTCTTTAGTATAGTTTAGTTTAGTATCCTTTAATATAATACAGTATCTTAAAATAACAAATTAACCGTCTGAGAACATGGAGTCAGACTCATCATTCCTGCTTTCCTCTGGGGGCAACGCAAATACAATAGTGGCAGTTTGAGTGTGGGAGACCTGTGCCTTGCAGAATTTCAGGACGTGGCCACCACCCTGAAGTTCTGCGCATCCTGCGCAATGCGGAATTTCAGGAGTCAGCAGGCCACTTCCGGCCACAGGCCCCCCCAATACCAAAGCCACCCCTTTTCCCTGGGAAACAAAACTCACCTGTCCTGGTTCCTGAGGGCAGATTGCAGGAGCCACTTGGCCCTGTCAAACCAGCCCAACTTGCAAGTGGTGCCAGCTTGGGGCTGGGAAGCATCTGGCACAATGCAGAATTTCAGGAGCCAGCTGGCTACTCCCGGCCACAGGTCCCCAGACACAAACGCTGGCTGCTTACCCTGGCAAAGAAAACTCACCACACAGGTTTCTGATGCCAGATTACAGGAGCCACTTGGCACTGTCAAACCAGCCTGAGTTCCAGCTGGTGCCAGCTTGGGTCTGGGAGGCATCCTGTGCAATGTGAAATTCCAGGAGCCAGATGGCCACTCTGGGGCACAGATCCGCAGACAAAAATGCTGGCCACTTTCCCTGACAAACAAAACTCACCAGCCCAGGTCACTGATGGCAGATTGCAGGAGCTACTTGGCACTGTCAAACCAGCCAGAATTGGAACTGTTGGCATCTTGGGTCTAGGAGGCATCCTGCGCAATGCAGAATTTCAGGAGCAAGCTGGCCACTCCTGGCCACACACCCCTGAACACAAACCTCAGGCCTTTTCCCTGGCAAACTAAACTCACCTGCCCCAGTTCATGGTGGCAGATTGCAGGAGCCACTTGGCACTGTCAAACCAGCCCGGCTTGGCACTGGTGCCAGCTTGGGTCTGGGAACCATCCTGCGTACTGCAGAATTTCAGGAGCCAGCCGGCCACTCCCAGCCACACGTCTCCGAAGATAAACCCCGGCCATTTTCCCTGGCAAACTAAACTCACCTGCCCTGCTCCATGGTGGCAAATTGGAGGAGCCACTTGGCACTGTCTAACCAGCCAGACTTGGCACTGGTGCCAGCTTGGGTCTGGGAACCATCCTGCGTATTGCAGAATTTCAGGAGCCAGCCGGCCACACCGGGCCAGAGGACCCAAAACAAAAAATCCGGCCCTTTTCCCTGGAAAACAAAACTCACCTGCCTCAGTTCTTGATGGCAAATTGCAGGAGCAACTTGACACTGTCAAACCAGCCCGAGTTGCAAGTGGTGCCACCTTGGGTCTGTGAACCATCCTGTGTATTGCAGAATTTCAAGACCAGCCGGCCACTCCCAGCCAGATGACCCCAAACAGAAAATCCGGCCCTTTTCCCAGCAAACTAAACTCACCAGACTCAGTTCCAGATGGCAGATTGCAGGAGCCACTTGGCAATGTCAAACCAGCCTGACTTGGCACTGGTGCCAGCTTGGGTCTGGGAACCATCCTGCATATTGCAGAATTTCAGAAGCCAGCCAGCCACTTCCGGCCACTGGCCCCCAAACACAAACCTCAGGCCTTTTCCATGGCAAACAAAACTCACCTACCCCGGTTCTTGATGGCAGATTGCAGGACCCACTTGGCACTGTCGAACCAGCCCGGCTTGGCACTGGTGCCAGCTTGGGTCTGGGAACCAGCCTGCGTATTGCGGAATTTCAGGAGCCAACCGGCCACTCCAGGCCACTGGGCTCCATACAGAAACCGTGGCCTTTTTTCCTGGCAAACTAAACTCACCTGCCCCTGGTTCATGGTGGCAGATTGCAGGAGCCAGTTGGCACTGTCAAACCAGCTCGAGGTCCACATGGTGCCAGCATGGGTCTGGGAACCATCCTGCGTATCGCGGAATTTCAGGAGCCAGCCGAACACTCCCAGCCTCAGGCCTGCAAACAGTAATGCCAGGCTTTTTCCCTGGCAAACTACACTCACCCGCCGCGGCTCCAAACGGCAGATTGCAGGAGCCACTTGGCACTGTCAAACCAGCACGAGTTGGCACTGGTGCCAGCTTGGGTCTGGGAACCATTCAAAGTATTGCAGAATTTCAGGAGTCAGCCGACCACTCCGACCACAGGCCCCCGAACACAAACCTTGGCCCTTTTCCCTGGTAAAACAAAACTCACCTGCCCGGTTCTGGATGGCAGATTGGAGGAGCCACTTGCATTGCAAACCAGCCTGACTTGGCACTGGTGCCAGCTTGGGTCTGGGAACCATCCTGCGTATTGCAGAATTTCAGGAGCCAGTCGACCACTCCGGCCACAGGCACCATTACAAAAACCTCAGCCCTTTTCCCTGGCAAACTAAATTCAACAGTCATGGTTCCAGATGGCAGATTGCAGGACCCACTTGGCACTTTCAAACCAGCCTGAGTTGGCACTGGTCCCAGCTAGGGTCGGGGAACCATCCCCCGTATCGTGGAATTTCAGCAGCCAGCCGGCCACTCCAGGCCACTGGGCTCCATACAGAAACCGTGGCCCTTTTCCCTGGCAAACTAAACTCACCTGCCCCAGTTCCAGTGTTCCAGTGTTCCAGCACCCCCACAGTAAAAAAAAGTCTTCCTTTCATCTGTGTCAGAAATAATAAATCTAGGCATAGAAACTTGGAGTAAAAATTGGAAATTCTTTTGATTTGAAGCACATTTTATATGAATACTGACTTACAGATGACTAAAATATATTCATGGACATTTGAGCTTGACACTTTTTTAAAAAGTGCATGGAATTTAAAATTAAAGCCAGTAAAATAAAAAACTTCTTGCCATTTTCTTTTTCCTCTGATATTCAAAATTGCATCTGTCAAATATCTGTGCTTCATACAAACCTCTCAGACACTCTCAGAAAAAAAGCTTTTCTTTCAGACTAAGTTGCGGTTTGCGTAGAACACTAGTACTAGTGAAGGTTTTTCTGGGCATAGGGGGAACACCTTCTCATTGGATTTGTGTGCAGAATGCATTTTATCCAAACTGGAAAATTGATCCCAGCTGTGTTCTATTCATCATTCTTACTGCATCAGGCCTGAAGATTGTGTGAGAAGTAGCCTGTGGACCTTGACCATAGCTCATGTGATACAAATGAGAGGTGATGGAGAAGTTGAGGGAGAGAATAAAGAGCATATGGCCCAGTAGGGACACCAGAAAGTACTTCATGTGATCCACAGCCTGAAAAATTGTGTAGCACCCTTTAAAGGCTATGCTTGACAAGCAGGGCTGAAGCAGGTCTTCAAAATATCTGGGAGATCAAAATCCATTGAAGCAAATTCCCTTGGCCAGTCACCTTGCTGCTGTAAATTCACCCTCCATACCAGCTGATCAGGCCTAACAATGCTGCTGCAGAAGTATTGTGAAACAGGCAGGCATATTTTCACAGATGCAGGGGAAAATCCCCTTGGATGATGATTCCAAGGGATAACTTTATGGAGCAAGTTATGTACCCTTGTCTACTGTGCAATATCTAAGTTGGTGAGTTCACTGTCAGCATCACTTTAGAAAATAAATGTTTGATCCACAAAAAAATATTTCATATGTCCTGTCTACCTGCTTAATTTCAACCAATGAATAGGCTACGTTCCATCAGCAAAGGCTTTATGATCCTATGTTTCTTTAAACTGTAATAATTTTTTTTTTCGAAATCAGACACTGTCTATTCATGGTAGGGGTGTAATTAAATTCATGTGTTAAAAACTATCCTTCTTATTATATTTTTTTAAAATTTCCCACATGTAACATGAGTCTGAGAGTTGAAGAAAACCCCTTCATTTGCTGTTTGCCAAGTATCATCTATGTGATACAAATTCTACTTGAGAAATCACACCCATACATTGCCATGGAACACTACTAGTAATGCTTTCACAACCTTTTCTTCATCATTAGGTATTTTGGTGAAGTGAATGATTAGAACATAGGCAAGGGCATTTGTTCAAGATGCTCCAGAAAGAGCTGTGGTCTCTTCCCTTCTTTGCTGCCTATTACCACTTAGCTGCAAAAAATGAAAGATTACTAGGAAGAGTGTTGCTTTTAGTCTAAATTTCTAAATGATGTTTGGAATACCCTGTTAAAGGACAAAGTGCTCTTTTAAAATATGGCATTTTAAGGGAAAAAGTCTGCTTTGAAGAGGTTTTGAGCCAGTTGCTTCTGGAAAAAAAAATAAATTGGAAGCATCTAAGGTCTTTAGCCATACCATTTTGAAGATTGATTCAAAACACAGTTTCTTCATCTAGGAAGAACAGAGGACCATAGATGCAACCCATTTGAAAATGGAGTTCGATTTGTTTCTGGTTGGGATTACTGGACATCATTTCTTGTGAAGTTGAGGGACTGCAGTTCGCTCTCCAATAATTTCCTTCCCTGAAATTCATCTGCATTTGCTCCTTTGTCCAGAGTCCCCATTTATTAGTGATGCATTAGAATATTCAAGTAGAGTGTGTGACTCATACTTGCTAGGTTAAATTAGCTGAAACAGAATGGATAGTTACAGTTGCTTGTACACAATAGTCTTCTTTTGACAAGTTTTCTTTAGACAATGTTGAAGCAGCACATGCAAATAGGAAGTACAGCTTGCAGCAGGGAAAGACACTCTTCTGCTTTCTCAAGTTTCCTGTAGTTCAAGAGATGCCAAAAGGCTTTTTGTAGTACTACTACTGTCCTGTAGGAATACTTGATCTAACCCTACCTTTGATAAAATTATTAATGGGTTACTTTTCTACAAGGCAGAATATTTTTCTTTTAATACTATGTTTTTTGGAAGTTGGAAATATGAACTTGTGCACCAGTCACTTGCAATGAACAACTACTTGTTAATAAGTTACACAACCTTCTTTAAAAAATATTGACTCTGTGTAACTTCAAAAAAAGAATTATGGGCATCTTCATTCCATTGTAATTTTTTTTCTTCCATGCTGATATTATTTTCTATCATTTTTAACAACAGAAATAGTTTTCCCTGACACCAATGGAAAAGACATATGTTTACTCAATAGTGCAGAATCAGTACATTGCTTAGAATTCTTAAAACAGGATCCCAAGTATATCGGAGAGCGAGACAGCAGAGGTCAGACCAAATGAATGGAAAAACTTCTGACCCGTTTCAGTAGATTACCCAGGAAGGGCTTCCTTTCAGGCACTGCAAATTTTCCCAGAGATATTGTCGGGTTAAGAGTTGCATCAAAAGAGCCGGAGAGAGTGGCACCTTCCCAAAGGCAAACAACCAAGCCGAACCACACTGGGATTGTGAGAGCAGCCTGCAAATTGATAAAAAAACCATACCTTACCACTCTCCTGCCATTCCATTCATACTAACACTGAAATTGAAGTAGTTTTGGACAACGTTCTTTTGCTTCTTGCAAAATGCTCTGCAGAGCTCCGTGAAACCTCTAGAACACGATAGGAGATGTTTTCTGTACTGATACAGTTCCTCCATGCGAGATATAGTGGAAAAGCTTTTTGCTTAGGTGTAGGCGACAAGAGATGCTAAAGACGAAGATACGGTGCTCGCCCGAGCTAAGCGCTGGTCCTTGGCTTCTTTCGGCAGGAGCCGCGCTTCGGAGCACACCGCCACCTGCACAGTGCTCTGCGACCAGCACAATGCTCTTTGCGCGAAGAAGCCGCTTCTTCGCCTCCGGGAGCCGGAGAGAACGGCACCTTCCGAAAGGCGAACAACCAAGCCGAGCCACACTGGGATTGTGTGCACAGCTTGCAAACTGATAGAAAACAGTACCTTACCACTCTCCTGCCATTCCATTCACACGGACATTCGCATGCAAGTAGTTTTAGACAACTTCCTTTTACTTCGCTATTGGGAGGTTACAAAATCAGCAGCACCTTTGCAGCTTCCTGGGTTGTGATGTGGCAGCCACATGCTGCTCTCCGTCCTCCTCAGATCCACCACTTCAAGCTGAGACAGGAAAGATCAAAATCTTGTGAAGTCTCTCAGCAATGTAACAGTTGATGTTATGAATGTTCCATTCTTCCACTTTGGAGGAATTCAATAATTCATGCCTTGGTACCATTCAACTGCTTTCAAGCACCTAGACAAATCCAGCTGTGGTAACAGACAGCAACTTATCCCTGGGAAAAGTCTCCAATCCCATGACAAGGAACATCAAAGAAAAACCCTATTCCTGCAAAACTGAGCAAAACGTTGAAATATGTACTGATCCAGAACTTCCTTAGGTAGGATAATGCACACTTTGCTACTTCTGGGAAGGCTCGTGTCCTTTATCCCTTTGCCAACACAGTCTGTCTGACA